>ML783601.1:145028-232905 GCA_009831015.1 Picea engelmannii
AAAGAGATAATTTCAGATAATAAGCCTCTTCGAGGGGGAAACCTCCTTTTACCCCACTTAAATGTTCAAGTACAAGATGATTCAAAATGAAAATGTCTCCTTGGTATATATAGGAGACTAGGAGGTATAATTACAACTAATGCACTAAAGATGACATAAATAAAATAACATTACTAATATAATATGCCCCAATTAAGGGGTAATGAGCCAATATTATGGATTAACACTCATCCTTATAGTTCTCCCATATCATCTTCTCAATCGCTGATGTAGGTTCTGTTTCTGTCACCATTGTCAAATTATACAGTCCATTCCTTCTGAGTTGGAATTTTGCCTTGGGATTCCAATCAAAATAATTTTATGGTGTGAGGATTACCACAAATTTTGACTGTATAATAGTTTTCCTATCCATCTCTCCCACTGTTTCTAAGAACCCCTAAAAATTTACTCTCAATCTACAAGTGAAAAATTAAGAAATCACGAAAAAAAGGGCACTTAAGTGAAAATTCGTATGAGTTTTAGGAGATGGTCTTATGGTTTACTTTCTGAGAAAAAGGTGAGGAATCTCGCCAAGCGGTTGAAAACCCAAACCAAAATGGGTTGATTTATTTTTCATGCAAGTCGTTTCCTCAAAAACTTACTATTTTGGGAGAAATCACTGTTGAAAGGTACGGCCACGGATTCGTATCAGTTTCAGGAGGGTATCTTGCGGCTTACTTTCTGAGAAAATAGTGAAGAATCTCATAAAAAGGTTGAAACCCACTTCCAAAATGGGTCGAGTTACTTTCCAATCAAGTCGTTTCCTAAAAAATGTAATATTTTGGGAGGAATAACTATTGAAAGGTACGACCACGAATTTAGCTCACCGAAACTCTAATTTTCCTTATTTGTTTGCTTGTCTGGCTTGCTCCAAGAAGCATAGCTCTGATACCATGTGAGTGTTTCATGGAAACCTGCATAGGAGATATAGCTAAATCAAGTACAAACAAATCTTATCAAGAAAATAAGAGAGATTCAATATGGAAGAATGAGAAAATATATTCACACTACTCCAATGAGTTGATGATTGATACATAGATCATGATCAATATATACAATGAATGAGTTGACTACACTCATATATAGGGAACAACATTCCATAATTAAGAAAAACAATCAAGCAGTTAGATTTCCTTAGGAATGCATGCATGCATAATAGTGATGGTAAAAATAGAAAGTCTAAAATAGAACCAGTCAGTTAACTCCCACTAAACTAGTGTGTCGAAAATAGAAATTTCTCCAACACTTTCCACATTCACCCAATTTCAAATGGTGTTCTTTGACACACGCCAAATAGTCCTCCATTCTTTCAAAATAATGAGGATCGAGAGAGATCAAATCTTTATCCAACTGCATGATGTGGCTCTCATAGACTTGGTCAAACATGGCTTTCAACTTCTTCCATAATTGATGAGGAAAATCGATTCCACTAAGTTGAAAATGAATCTCCCATGAGATGTGGGTCGTGATGAATCCTACATCCTCATCCCTCTTTCCCTCAACAATGAACTTATCCAAGTCCTTTGTTGGATCTGGAATCACCACCTTTGTATAATACCACGATCCCTTACTCTTCAACAAGGTTTCCATATCCATTGCACATACTGCGTAATTTGATCCATTCAGAAAAACTATATAAATCTGCTAAGCCATCTTCGATATAAAGACAAACTGGTCTATTTAAATAAGTTCTGATTGGAAAACCATCAGCCTAGATGCAATCACACAACAACTCTGACTCAACAAGGTTTGCACATAATAGGTTGAGGTTTTAAGCCATCGACTCTAATAACATATTGGGAAATAGGGTGGAACATGACATGAAATAGAAGACACAATATTGAAAATAATCGAAGAAGATCCAATATTTAAGATAGAGGGTGGTGTCTAAGGAAACTATTATAGAACTTAAGAAGAGCACACTATGATCAGAACATCATAGTATATGTTGCACATCTTTATCTACATGATCTATTGCACAATTTAAGATTCCATCACCATATCCATAATTGATAATGACCCAAGGGGTCTCCTTTTATAGTCTCAATATATAACCAGCTTCCATAGAAACAGGAAGATATTGTCCACATGTAACCATCAACAATTAGATTTGACTCCACCGAATACACTCTATTGATTCGGCTCGACAAGGATTCTCGACCGGACTTCCTAAGATTCCAACTCATAGTTGATTGTTGTGTTGGTCGATCCACAACTCGACTATCTTCAACTATTGGTAGACTATACGACCGACATTCACATTGATTACTCGACTGACTTATGTGGTGTGTTTTTCGATCACCTGACTGACTATATCCATATGGAGGTCCACCTCTTAACCAACTGAACCCGAAAAATGTGTGATGAACCATAAATGCTTTATGTTCCAACAATTAGTCTGATTCGACTTATATTTTCAGCAGGAATGACCAATATGATCCTTCATATAAATATAGGTTTTTGCATTCTAGTTGTGAAACAAGATTTTAGTTCCCACCAATATATCTCCTTCAAAGGGAGCGTCAAAGTTTCAATAGGGAACTCCTAAGTGTATATAATATCTTATTTCATCTTAGAACATGAAGTCCATGTGAGAACGAAAGTGCTATAAGTTTGAGTGATTTTGTAGGGATGATTTTATATAAGGGTGCCAATGGATGAAGAGTATGATTTGGGTTCACCCTTGTAAGAGTAATATAAAATGTATTTTACCAAGAGGTGAGCCAACAAAGGATCAAGAGGATCAATTGTCGATACATTGTGATCAGTTTTCAAAACAATGTGATCACTTTTCAATACATTGTGATCAGTTTTCGATACATTGTGATCAGTTTTCGATACATTGTGATCAAGAGGATCAATTTTCTACCTATAAACCATGAGCTCATATGAAAAACAATTGATTCCAATCATTGAAATGATAACACATTTTTTTTGGTGTATGCAATTATGTCAGGGACGTAATTAACATGTTGATTGTGATACTAGGAATAATCAGTTTAAAATATTTAACTATTTTTCTCAACAATTAGAGTAAAAATTCTATGACACTAGATCATTGTTACTCTAGAAATATTTAACAAGGTTAAGCTTGCAGGTAACATGGATGAAATATGTTCAAAATGAAAGAAACTTGAATTTTCCATTGAATGAGAAAACCAATATTCATATGATTAATTTGTTAAAAATAAAATGCTTGGCTCAATAATGAGGTTTGAGTAAGTTTTAGTATGGTAAGTTTTTGGGGAAAATACATTCAGGGACTAAATAAGGGTGATCATTGATAGTGCACCTAAAGAACGCTTTCCATTAGGAGAAGATTATAATGGGGACTATAAGTATTTAAAATTTTCTTTAGAACTCACAAAAGGGGATTATAAATTGTCTAGAAATAATGCCCGCCTCTAGTAAACTATAGGAATTTGGTTTCAAATAGGTTATTATGAGTGAATATAGAAGTGATTGAGATAAATAGTGCCTCCTCCCCTATCATAGATTCATCTTTTCAAAGGAGAGGATGGAGGAATCTATCAGTTACCTGTCTTGTTCATTTCCTTAATTAGGTGAAAAATCATAGCAAACGTCTTATTCAAAGTCTAGAACATATGACAATATTCTATCCAAAAGAGAACAATAATAGACTATGTGCCATTATGCACGATGAGAGAGAGACTTATTTTATAGTTGAATTTATTGTAAATTCTTAACAATATAAATAAATAACTAAATGGAATAAATCAAACTAGCATAATATATCCTACTCCTAGCCTACGCTGGTTGAGAAAAGGATTAGATAAACATGTAATTCTAGCACAACCATCTAAGTAGCCTCAAACCTATAATTATATGTTCATTTACCATTAGAAGAAGAAAGTGAAGTGTTATGAGATAGCATATAAAAAACATTGCATCATTGAGAGTTTTTCCAATGATATTATGATCATTTTGTATGGGAACATAAGGTGAGAAAGAATCCTTTAAATAAATTCCAACTTCGTCAATATGTGTGCAAAAGCAATCATAGGATTGGTGTGAGAGAGAAAAACACAACGACTGAGAATTGTACCTAAATTTTCCCCACAAAGTGTTAAATGGCACAACGTGACATGCGATATTGGTTTTTTTTCTAAGAAACAAACCAAAACAATAGGACCTTGAAATATACATAGGTCTGAGTTAAAGGACCCACTCATATTGATGTGATAAATTATGCAGATAACTCAAGTTACTCAGAAAATAAGTATTCCGTAGTCCTTCGGGATTCTCTTCTAGAATGATAGAAAATCTATCATAAAGATCACTAGGGTAATTTTCAGCATTAGAAAAGTTATCACTTTCAGAAGGGAATTTAGTGTGGACCTTAAATATCTCCAAAGAACATGAATTTATATCTTGTGGGGAAAGGTTCATAATTTTTATTTCATTTCACAGGAAAGGTAGATAGGGTAAAAGGTTATCCCTTTAAAGGGAAGAAAATCTGTTTTCCATTCCATCCAGATATATTTCCCATGTTGACCTACAAGAGATTGGCCCTGCAAGGATTAAAAGAGTAGAGTCACATACCACTCCAAGAGGATACATATCACCATAAGAGTTAGTATGGGTTACTAGGTAATTCCATAAGGTATAAGGGTCGAGAAGTTTTCTAGAGGAAGATTTATCTTGGAACATAGGATCTTTGGATGGAAGGATGTAGATGAATGGTTCGACTCTTGAGACATCAACATTTGGATAGAAAAAAACTTGATAGCCAGGATCTGACCTGCGGGCCATTTCTTCCTACACAGGGTAAGGCAAAGGTTACACTTCAAAAGGCGCAACGTACAGAATGTTGATTCCTTCATTCTAGGCTACCTAGTTGGAGGTGTTGTTTTTCTTCTCAAGAGGGTGTAAGGAATCTTTGAGGACATACTCATAATAATGATATGGAGGTGGTTTGGAACAAAATCTAATTTGTGAGAAGTGAGTGTGTAACTCAAAAATCCTAGAGACACCTTCCTGTTCAATGTTAATTAGGGTAACTATAGTTAGAGAATCACAAGGGTTATATGTGAGATAAAATAACTTCACCGTAGCTTTCCCTAAAAATTATGTCATGCTATGTATTGGCAACCATTTCACATTTTTATCCTTTCCTTATAAGTTGCCTACGCAAGTGTTTTGGAACCCTTGATTCTCATCGCAATCGTTTGAATAAAGCAACACTATTATCTTGTGCATTTGCACACCTGCCTTTTGTTCTCATTTTCATGACTGCAAGCATGAAAACTTTGAGTTTGAAGTCATGTCGATGGCATAAAAATCGTCACTGGATTATTATGGTTACTCTTGTCTATGTGCTCATTGCATTTCCAATTAAAGTATGGTCACACAGTTGGCAAGACACCAAAACCTTTACTCATTTGGCATTTTTTTTGTTGTTAATATGATTTCGTTTTTATGAGACTGTGATGATATTCTAATGATGGTGACTGAGTCCTTGATTCAATGGTGGTTTGATGTTCTATTGCTTTTGATCGAATTCAATGGTTTTATAACAACGCATTAACATGGTGATTAGACCCTTAATTCAATGGTTCCATATAAAACATACGTTTTATGATTGAATCCTTGGTGCTATATTCGAATCATTGTTTTGATTTTAAAAACCATGTAAACACTATTTCTTATGTGAATATTTGTGTCGACTTACCATAGTTTTCATTAATTGTTTGAATGAAATTTCTTTTAACACATTGCAATAGTGATTTGAATCACCATATGCGCTGTCGATTGTACATTTGGATATGACTGTTTTGCATGGGTCTATTTTCGTTCCACCACCCTCGCACACTTAGGCATTAATGCCTGCCGTCTATCCCAGGTCACCTCTGTTGGTTTTCGGGGAAGCCTGTGAGTTATCGGTCTTGCGTATACCCTGTCCAAACCCTTGTCCGTTTACCCTCCTCACTGTGTGTTCTGTTCTATGGCACCTGTGGTGTGCATAGAACCTAATGGCAGCCAAACACTCTTGCTATTCCACAATGCCAGTGAAGATTTGGAAAATAGTGGTTGGTTAGTTTTTATCCAGATATTTGAGGGTTTTAACCTTTCAGTAGCCCAACAGTTTTCCCTCACCTTCGACGGATGCAGGGCTAAGGTCAGGGACATACAGCTTGAACTAAATGAGGAATTCCTCAGTTCGGCTATAGGCTTACCAGCTAAAGGGCAGAGGTGGTTTAAGAACTCCAAAGTAGACAAGGTGCCATGGCCGATCCTATTCACATCAAGGAAGATTGTTAGTTGTGATAGAGGTATGCATGTTGCTGCCCTCAAACCCAGGTGGCATGACCTATTGGCAATTGTTAAGTAGTTTGTGACCTGCGAAGGTCGTTATGGTTTGGTATTTTTGTATCATCTTCGGTTATTGATGAATTTTATAGACTACCCTCTGAACATGCCGCACTATATTCTATGCAGTTTGTACAAGATGTCCAAACGATTTAAGCGTGAGAAGGTTGATAGCAGCCTTTTCCATCACTGCTTGATCAAAGTCATTATCGTCCACCATTTGAGCCTTAGCAGTGACTGTTGGCAAGCCTTCCTGTCAAGGAATGGCTTTTCCACCCCCGAGTGTGTCCAAGTGGACAAGGTTGTGGTTATTGAAACTCTGGTTGGGCCAACCGTGCCACCTCCTACCTTTCTACCCCCTGTCAAACCCTCGAATTGCCCCAACCTTGACCTACCCGATACCATGGTCGACCCATGTGCTAAAGAAAATACTAAGGCCATCAAGAGGCCTGTAAGGAAGAAAGGAAAAGGTGATACTGGTGTCAATAGTAAGGGAAAGAAAAATGCATGATGGATATCGAGATGTGCTAGGAACAAGCCCAAGCAAAACGTTGACCAGAAGCCAATAGTGTTGAGCGAGGACTCAGACTCCGATATTGAATGTTTCCTAGTCGAGGAATACCCTTACTCTCATGGCCTCTGCTCAATGGAAACCTATGACTATGTTTCCAACTTACCTCCGTGCCTCAAGAACGACCCTAAATTTCTCAGAATTAAGCTTCACAATGAAACCCCTGGTAACTTGAAAGAACCCTCACCTGTAATGCCAAAGCCCGATAAACCACCATGTACTCAATGTAATTCCTGGATTGAACGTTACTACACCGACGTTCCCCTGTTGCAATCTAAGATTAAATCTTTGGAGGAACGGGTGACAACGTTGTCAAAAGAAAGAGACAGGCTACAAGCCAACGAGAAGAAACAAAAGACCACCGGTTCAATTGTCTTCAGAAATGTTGAGGCAGCAACGACTTTTGTCAATTCAAAGTTATCTTGATCGAATCGTTCTCCTACTGTCCAGGTATGTACTTCAACATGGATTTTGTTTTATGAGTCGGTTCGAATTAGTGTGACCGATTATGTTTGCCTTTAATTAGTTCTGTTCATTTTAAATAGATTCAAAACGATTATGTTATTTTCGAAATACCAAAAAATGATTTCGTTATGAATCATGTACAGAAGATTTGTTTTGCTAAAAACAAACACATCTATGTTTTGATTGATATGATTTTTTTGTTCTTGGATTGGGTCAGCCCTGAGTTAGTTTGATTCATTCCTTTGGTTTGATTCTGAAACGATGTTGTATATCCTCAATTAGCATAGTCATTTGTATATGCGTTGAAGATTGGGTTTGCTTTCGATTAGTCCTGTTTGTTTAAGTAGATTAAAAAAAACAATTCTGCATACTTCGAATTACCAGAAATGATTTCGTTTGTATTTGAATTAGCATTAAAGATTTCATTTAGAATTAGCACAAACTATTTTGATTGCATCGATTCATTTCATAGCTATGATTTGGTTAATGCGATTTTATTGGTCTCAGATTAGTATAAACGATTAAATTGTTTCCGAGTTAGTTTGATTCAATTATGTTTGGTTTATGTTTGAAGTGATTCTGTACGTTTGAATTAGCATAGTCGTTTGTATATGAGTGGGGTTAGTTTCAAAGTTTGGTTTGATACGGCTCTATCAGTTTTGAATTGAAAACGATTCTGTCTGTTTCAAATTGGCATAAAGAATCTGGTTACTTCTAGCATGAACGATTTTCTTTGTTTTCAATTAGCAATTAAAGATTTGGTTTAATAGGTTGAATATATTTCTATTATCATTTGATTGATTTAAAACGGTTATGTTTTCAAATTAGACCAGCTACAGAATCGCAAGATTCTGTAGCTAGTCTTAAAATTTAGATTTTTGTTAATTTTATCAATAAAAAATTATCTAAACTTGTGTATTCTTGTCTACCTACAAGTACCTACGAATTTCATTGGCAAATTGGACATGCTGTGGCAGTTTAGATATAGTTTTGTTTTAAGTTGTTAGTCATAGGCAGAAATAGAGATTGGGGAGATTGTTCCCAGATTTTTTGTAAACTGCTTTTGATAATTCCCACAGGGATGTTTTACTCTGTGATCTTTAAATACTTGTTATTTTTTGTAATGAACACGTCATCACTGTTGGGAGAACAAGACTATGGATTTATGATGATACAGACTTGAATGGAAGTCGATCTTTTGTAACATCTTTAGCTTTCAATTTATCATACTTTCGTTCAGGTTTTGTGCATTTTAATTTGTGATTAAGTCATTGACTACTTTAGATATCAGGACTTATTATAGGTTAATGCGTTGTAATTTAAATTCTATCCATGTCTTATGTATCTCAGTTTTAGCACAGCAATTATTCTGTTTCAATTTAATGAATAAAGGTTTATCTTCTTCGTTAATTGAATTGTTCTGTACAAATCTTTGCACAGGGATTTATCTAACTGCGATGATTTGTAAATCATAAGATTGTTGTTGTTTTTTATGTCTTTTTTGTCCTGTCATTCATATTCAAAGAGCATTGTCGCTTCCTATTTACAAGAAGCTTGCAGAGAATATGGTGTGGGTTTTCTCCCATCGAATAGCTGAATCGAATACGTTACATGGGACAAATTGGAAAGCGTTATTACAGGTTAGTTTATTAGTGTTATTTAAGTAGTTTAGATAGATATATATATAGTTCAGATTCATAGTTAGGATTATTATTTTAATTGCTCAGCTTACATAGTTTGCATTTTATTTCTTTCTCATAAAATTATAAAAATTCAAAAACAAGAGTTTTGTTGTCATAGGACAGTTTACAAATGATTTCTGCAGGTTTTCATTTAAAATCTGTAATCTGTAAATATTGTACATTGTGATTAAGATTTAATTGTGTTGATAGATGAACATTTAATTAAGTAGAATTAATGTTGTATAATATTAGACAGTAAATTGTACATATATATTTCATATCTGTTTATAGTTTTCTTTAATTTTTGTTTTCATTTAGATTAGTTCCTTTAGTTTTGGTTTTCTTTCGTTTTCCCTAGGACTTAGATCTGCTAATGGAGCCGATAAACCCATCGGGGTGGATCATCCCAAACGGATTGGGTTATTTAGACAACCCCGGACCGGATCCACTCCTCCAGTTGACGAGCGTTCATTTTCGCCCGTCAACAAATGGCGCTAGAAGGAGGGACGACTGACAAGTTGGCCTTGTAGGAGCCTTTATTTTACATATATTCAATTCCCCCATGGCTCCCCAAATCACTGTGTTGGAGCATGCTTTCAAATTCTCATTACTCGATGTTCCCAACAAGACAGTCTCTCGCTTGTCCAAACTCACCTTTGATGGTGGAGGCAATACATCTGCTAAAGACCACCTTAACAAGTTTTGGTGCAAATGCATCAAACATGACATCTCAGATTTAGGAGTTTTATGCAGACTTTTTGCTTTTACTTTTAGAGGTCGGATCAAACATTGGTTTGAATCCTTTCCAGCATGTCACATTTTTTATTGGTTTCAATTTGTAGATGAGTTTCTAGATGCTTTTGAAATTTATGATTTTGATCAATTATGTGAAGAATTTCATACTTCGCTAATCAATGACGATTCATCTTCAGAAGACCTTTTGACAAGAGTCTATCATATCCTCTGTAAATTTAATCTCGATGACATGCCATTAGCATTAAATCTCTTCTATGATGCTTCCATCCCTTCCATCCAGTCATGTTCAATCATGAATGAAGAACCAATTGCAAATCCTATCACTCAACTGCAAGAACAATCTTCTTCACAAGAAGAGAAAAATTCTTCCGATAATGTTGAACAAGCTAGGGAGGTAGAATCTATTGACCAGGTTCTTGTTGACAACCAAATTGGTTTTTCCTTTGAATTATTGTATTTTCAGTCTTCAAACAACATGGAAGAAGATTCATTTCTGGCTCAAGGTGAATATCCTCATTCTTTTAACTCATGCTCTAATCAACATTTGAAATCAGTCATTGAAGAACACTTAAGTGACGAAAATCATCTTGAATGTTCTAGTACTCCTATGAAACTGGTTAGAGAAGAAGTTACACAACTAGAAGAAGAAACTTTAACCCTTCATCCTCAAAATGCACTTTATTCACAGGAAAGACTAGATGTTGGTCACATAAATTTTGAATTATCTATCACACAAAAGGCAAATCCAGATGATCATATTATGTTGAGGTATTCGTCACCAAAACAGAGTAAGAGTTTTAAATAAGGTGAAGAGAATTGTCTTGAGAATACCATTTTTGAGTATCATAGTTCAAGAGATTCTTTTCATCTGATTATTTCTGATTCCTTTTATTCTTTATATCCTGATCTATTCCTAGATTTTGGTGGACTTGACATCTTACCTACAACATACTACTCTTTTCCACCACAATCATATCCTTTCGATATGCTAAATTTTGGTGAAATTAATTCCGAGCATAACATTGATAAAACCGAATTTGACGCTTGTTCACTTTCATCACTCACATGGGAAAAGGACATGTTGCGAGATGATTTTACATAGTTTATTGTTGAAAAGGACGATGCATTATATTTTATGGAGATCAAACGTTCTACATTTCATATTCATTCTTTTCTTAGCTCGAATCTTAATACTTCACATTTTGAAATGATCAATCTCATCGAAGGAAACATTCAAACCAATGATCTTATTGATTGCACGAATCCTCCTATGATGATTTTCCCATTGATATATTCGTTTCATCAAATTCATGGTTTGCATCCTCATTTTTGTGACAGTATCTTAGGATGGCTTGAATATTCATATATAAAGAAATTTCATAATAAAGACAAGGTTGTGCTTGCTTTCTTTTTACCTAAGTGTCTTGTAAGTAGGCGTGACATATTTCTTTTAGATCCTCCATGTGAAGAAATTAATGAACACTTAGAGAATTGTCGGGAGGATGGGGCATTTCAGCCTTGGCTGATGGTTATTCCATTTCCTCGTAATCCTGACAAGTTGTTCAAACCTACTTACACTCGTCCATGCCATTATGACCCTTATCATGACAAGATTGCGCAATGGCGGGAGGATTTGTACAACAAGAATATCCAAGGAAATGGTAAGATCATGCTTACTTTGTTTTTAGATGATGATTTTGAAGGTAAGTGTGATATGTTTCTGTCATTTGTTGATATATTACCATTCTTATTAGTAATGCTTGATCTTGTTTCCATTACAGGATTAGAGTTACTCCGATGGCTACATTGGAAACATGACTTCACGTAGTATTCTGATTTGTTTAATAGTTAGGGTAGGTTTAGGAATAGGTTTTCTTTCAGTTTGATTTCTCACTATTTCTCTTTGTAATAATGCAATCATGAACGCAAGTGGGCATACCAGGAGAACCATAATAAGGCTGTTGTCAGGGAAGTCCTCTTGATCCTTTTTTACTTCTAGTTGAAGTTTATTTTCAAAAACACAGTATCATAATGAAAATCTTAAATGGAAAGTAAAGAGATAAATAAATTTGAATCAACCCTAACCCAAGGTACCACAAGTAAGACTGCTTTCCCATCAAATAGTATTTTCCTACTTTCTTTCAGTCTCTCAAGGGATTTGTTGCATAAGGTTTTCAGATGCACCTTCTGTACATATTTGTTTTTTGTTTTTGTTGTTTGGATTTCCTTGCTTTCCAATTTTTCTTCACTGGTGTGTTTTTTTTCCATTTATGCCTATCAGTTTTTCTTTTTGAAATACACATACCTGCATTTTGAACTGTTTAGACAAATAAAACAGAAAATTCTTTCACTGAAATGACTGCTGAAAATTTGTCTAAACATCAATTATAATATACTTCTAAAATTTACAGCCATGTTGGCAAAGACTGTTGTTTGAAAGAAGTTAACTGATTTCGATCTGTGAGTAAATCCTGTCACGATCATCCATTATCTTCTTATGCTGTCCCTATTCCTTAAGGGAATAACTCAGAAGATGTATCCCTACTTTCGAAGGTCATTTTTGTAAACAAACCATCTCTAGATCTTAATGAAGGACAGTTTAAAAAATTCTTTCAAGAAATATGTCTAAAAGATTATAATTTTCAGCGTCACCCCGCTCAATTATATATCTTTAAAAACTAAATCATAAAAGAGTTGTGGGAAGTTCTTGTAAACCCGTCGGGATGCTGAACAGTTCTGTTGGCAGCGGGTAAATGCATGCATGGCACCAAGACAACTTCGTCAGGGTACTGAACAGGCCCGATGGCAGCGAAGCAATGTCGGGTATATGAAAATTCGTAAGTATGAAATCTCCTAACCTTAAAATGTCCTTTATTCTGATCTGGAACTTCTTGGTAGGATACGGATATCAGAGTGGGTTAAATGGAAACCCTGTCGAGGCTATGAATGCCTGCTAGCAACAATGGCTCTGTTAACAGTATTGGAGATTTATCTTTAATATCATGAATCGCTTGTCTTAAGACTGTTATCAGTTTTCCTCTTTTAAGCACTGCTGGAATATTTGACTAATGATGATGTTTAAACAATTTTCTGGTTGTTTTTTAGTTAGAATTATTCTCATTATCATAATTTGAATTTGTTCTTATGACAGATATAACTGCTTCTACAAGTGTGTCGCCATTGTTGGCAGCCATTTCGCATTTTTATCCTTTCCTTATAAGCTGCCTACGCAAGTGTTTTGGAACCCTTGATTCTCATCGCAATCATTTGAATAAAGCAACACTATTATCTTGCGCATTTTCACACCTGCCTTTTGTTCTCATTTTCACGACTGCAAGAATGAAAACTTTGAGTTTGAAGTCATGTCGATGGCATAAAAATTGTCACTGGATTATTGTGGTTATTCTTGTCTATGTGTTCATTGCATTTCCAATTCAAGTATGGTCACACAGTTAGCAAGACACCAAAACCTTTACTCATTTGGCATTTTTTTTGTTGTTGATATGATTTTGTTTTTATGAGACTGTGATGATATTCTAATGATGGTGATTGAGTCCTTGATTCAATGGTGGTTTGATGTTCTATTACTTTTGATCGAATTCAATGGTTTTATAACAACACATTAACATGGTGATTAGACCCTTAATTCAATGGTTCCATATAAAGCATACGTTTTATGATTGAATCCTTGGTGCTATATTCGAATCATTGTTTTGATTTTAAAAACCATGAAAACACTATTGCTTATGCGAATATTTGTGTCGACTTACCATAGTTTTCATTAATTGTTTGAATGACATTTCTTTTAACACATTGCAATAGTGATTTGAATCACCATATGCGTCATCGATTGTACATTTGGATATGACTGTTTTGCATGGGTCTATTTTCGTTCCACCACCCTCGCACACTTAGGCATTAATGCCTACCGTCTATCTTGGGTCACCTATGTTGGTTTTAGGGGAAGACTGTGAGCTATCGGTCCTACGTCTACCCTATCCAAACACTTGTCTATTTACCCTACTCACCGTGTGTTCTATTCTATGGCACCTGTGGTGCGCATAGAACCTAATGGTAGCCAAACACTCTTGCTATTCAACAATGCCCGTGAAGATTTGGAAAATAGTGGTTGGTTAGTTTTTATCCAGAGATTTGAGGGTTTTAACCTTTCGGTAGCCCAACAGTTTTCCCTCACCTTCGAGGGATGCAAGGCTAAGTTCGGGGACATACCGCTTGAACTAAATGAGGAATTCCTCAGTTCAGCTACAAGCTTACCAGCTAAAGGGCAGAGGTGGTTTAAGAACTCCAAAGTGGACGAGGTGTCGTGGCTGATCCTATTCACATCAAGGAATATTTTTAGTTATGATAGAGGTATGCCTGTCGCTGCCCTCAAACCCAGGTGGCATGACCTATTGGAAATTGTTAAGAAGTTTGTGACCTTCGAAGGTCGTTATGGTTTGGTATTTCTGTATCATCTTCGGTTATTGATGAATTTTATAGACTACCCTCTGAACATGTCACACTATCTGCTATGTAGTCTGTACAAGATGTCCAAACGAATTAAGTGTGAGAAGGCTGATAGAAGCCTTTTCCATCACTGCTTGATCAAAGTCATTATCATCCACCATTTGAGCCTTAGCGGTGACTCTTGGCAAGCCTTCCTATCAAGGAATGGCTTTGCCACCCCCGAGTGTGTCCAAGTGGACAAGGTTGTGGTTATTGAAACTCCGGTTGGGACAGCAGTGCCACCTCCTACCCTTCTACCCCCTGTCAAACCCTCGAATTGCCCCAACCTTGACCTACCCGATACCATGGTCGACCCGTGTGCTAAAGACAATACTAAGTCCATCAAGAGGCCTGTAAGGAAGAAAGGCAAAGGTGATACTGGTGTCAACAATAAGGGAAAGAAAAATGCATGATGGATATCGAGATGTGTTAGGAACAAGCCCAAGCAAAACGTTGACCAGAAGCCAATAGTGTTGAGCGAGGACTTGGACTCCGATATTGAACATTTCCTAGTCGAGGAATACCCTTACTCTCATGGCCTCTGCTCAATGGAACCCTATGACTATGTTTCCAACTTACCTTCGTGCCTCAAGAATGAACCTAAATTCCTGGGAATTAAGCTTCACAATGAAACCCTTGGTAACTTGAAAGAACCCTCGCCTGTAATGCCAAAGCCCGATCAACCGCCATGTACTCAATGTAATTCTTGGCTTGAACATTATTACACCGACGTTCCCCTGTTGCAATCTAAGATTAAATCTTTGGAGGAATGGGTGACAGTGTTGTCAAAAGAAAGAGACAGGCTACAAACCAACGAGAAGAAGCAAAAGACCACCGGTTCCATTGTCTTCAGAAATGTTGAGGCAGCAACGAATTTTGTCAAATCAAAGTTATCCTAATCGAATCGTTCTCCTACTACCCAGGTATGTATTTCAACATCGATTTTGTTTTATGAGTCGGTTCGAATTAGTGTGACCGATTATGTTTGCCTTTAATTAGTTCTGTTCGTTTTAAATAGATTCAAAATGATTCTGTTATTTTTGAAATACCAAAAGATGATTTCGTTATGAATCATGTACAGAAGATTTGTTTTGCTAAAAATGAACAGAGCTATGTTTTGATTGATATGATTTTGTTGTTCTTGGATTGGGTCGGCCCTAAGTTAGTTCGACTCATTCCTTTGGTTTGATTCTGAAATGATGCTATATATCCTCAATTAGCATAGTCTTTTGTATATGCGTTGAATATTGGGTTTGCTTTCGATTAGTCCTGTTTGTTTAAGTAGATTAAAAAAAACAATTCTACTTACTTCGAATTACCATAAATGATTTTGTTTGTATTTGAATTAGCATGAAAGATTTTGTTTAGAATTAGCAAAAACTATTTTGATTGCATCGATTCGTTTCATAGCTATGATTTGGTTAATGCGATTTTATTGTTCTCAGATTAGTATAAATGAATAAATTGTTTCCGATTTAGTTTGATTCAGTTCTGTTTGGTTTATGTTTGAAGCAATTCTGTACGTTTGAATTAGCATAGTCGTTTGTATATGAGTGGGGTTAGTTTCAAAGTTTGGTTTGATACGACTCTATTAGTTTTGAATTGAAAACGATTCTATCTGTTTCAAATTGGCATAAAGAATCTGGTTACTTCTAGCATGAACGATTTGCTTTGTTTTCAATTAGCAATTAAAGATTTGGTTTAATAGATCGAATATATTTATGTTATCATTTGATTGATTTAAAACGGTTCTGTTTTCAAATTAGACCAGCTACAGAATCGTAAGATTCTATAGCTAGTCGTAAAATTTAGATTTTTGTTAATTTTATCAATAAAACATTATCTAAACTTGTGTATTCTTGTCTACCTATAGGTACCTATGAATTTCATTGAAAAATTGGACATGCTGTGGCAGTTTAGATATAGTTTTGTTTTAAGTTGTTAGTCATAGGTATAAATAGAGACTGGGGAGATTGTTCCCAGATTTTTTGTAAACTGTTTTTGATAATTCCCACAGGGATGTTTTACCCTGTGATCTTTAAATACTTTTTATTTTTTGTAATGAACCCATCATCACTGTTGGGAGAACAAGACTATGGATTTATGATGATACAAACTTGAATGGAAGTCAATCTTTTGTAACAGCTTTAGCTTTCAATTTATCATACTTTCGTTCAGGTTCTGTGCATTTTAATTTGTGATTAAGTCATTGACTACTTTAGATATCAGGACTTATTACAGGTTAATGAGTTGTGATTTAAATTCTGTCCATGTCTTATGTATCTCAGTTTTAGCACAACAATTATTCTGTTTCAATTTAATGAATAAAGGTTTATCTTCTTCGTTAATTTAACTGTTCTGTACAAATCTTTGCACAAGGATTTATCTAACTACGGTGATTTGTAAATCATAAGATTGTTGTTTTTTTTTATGTCTTGTTTGTCATGTCCTTCATATTCAAAGAGCACTGCCGCTTCATGTTTACAAGAAGCTTGTAGAGAATCTGGTGCACGTTTTCTCCCATCGAATAGCTGAATCGAATACGTTACATGGGACAAATTGGAAAGCGTTATTACAGGTTAGTTTATTAGTGTTATTTAAGTATTTTAGATAGATAGATATATAGTTCATATTGATAGTTAGGATTATTATTTTAATTGCTTAGCTTAAATAGTTTGCATTTTATTTCTTTCTCATAAAATTATAAAAAATAAAAAACAAGAGCTTTGCTGTCATAGGACAGTTTACAAATGATTTATGCAGGTTTTCATTTAAAATCTGTAATCTGTAAATATTGTACATTGTGATTAAGATTTAATTGTGTTGATAGATGAACATTTAATTAAGTAGAATTAATGATGTATAATATTAGACACTAAATTGTACATATATATTTCATATATGTTTATAGTTTTCTTTAATTTTTGTTTGCATTTAGATTAGTTCCTTTAGTTTTAGTTTTCTTTCGTTTTCCCTAGGACTTAGATCGGCCAATGGAGCCACTAAACATGTTGGGGTGGATCATCCCAAATGGCTTGGGTTATTTAGACAACCGCGGACCGGATCCACTCCTCCAGTTGACGAGTGTTCGTTTTCGCCCGTCAACACTATGGAGCTTCAAATCTGTTTCCTTAATAGTCTAAAAATCATCCATTTCTTGTTCTCTCATGATTTCTATAAGTAAAACAATATCCTCTACATGTCAATGATCTTTGTTAATACGAAAATTAACTGACTTATCATTAGGTTTCAGATAACAAGGGGAATAAAGGATGATCCTAGGTGGGCAGGGATAAAAAAAAAAAACATGATTTCATGAGATATGATGGGAATTTATTCAATGAAATATTGGGGAAATGGTTATGTATAACCATTGGGAGTATCATAGTTAGACTCAATTTTCTTTGTTATTGAAGGTGGTAGAGAATCTACAGAACCATAAAAGTTTCCCTCGGGTTATATCATAACTTCCCCTACCCCATCCTATAATGTTAAAAATGAATCAGAATAATGAGAACTTGACATAACCATTGGTGTGACCCGAAGTGTCTCCTTATCTGATGTACTTACTTATCTGTTGTCATTTCTAGGGGAATTGAAACATGACTGATATTCAATTGGAGTTTCTTATTCAATATTGGGGATAAACAGAGGGATGGAGAAGTGAGAGGATGCATAAAACGCCTCCAAAAAAGTATTCTCTTTGAAATCAGAGTTCCCCAATGTGAGGAAAGGTTTTACTATATGTTGTTCATCGAGATCAAAGGTATCCTTATCAATATGCATACTAGTATGAGGATGTGGTAATTCAGTTATTTCCTGCACTATTTTATCTTTCTCATAATAATGGACAATTAAATGTGGGAGAAAATCACCCACATGAGGCATATCTTCTAGATGAAACCTGTATATGAGAAGTTTAAATCTTAAGGATAAATAATTCATGGATTCATATTGTTTCTTCCTTATATTGAGTATCTCATCACACAACTCTTCATAATTATAATTCACAAAGTCATCCAAGAAATCATGCGTAAACTGCTCCCATGTATGGATGAAGTGACTAATAAAGTATCACACTAGCCATTTAATCGACCTTCAAAGGGAAGGGTGAAAAATTTGTAGATGGCACCCTCTTGATGGATATTATGAGACTAGTAGTTGAAATAGAACTGAATAATATGTTATGAGGAAGACACTTTTCCCTCACCATCGAATTTAATTCATGACAAGATATATATCATATTTCTAAGAGTGTTACGAGGTATAGGAACAAAAAGGAATCTCCATAAAGGGATTTGGGAAATAGGCATGGATAATAATTAATAAAAAAATGACACAACAAACTCCAAGGACTCATCTTGTCTTCTGGCCCTCCTTCTAGAACCATTTTGTTGATGTAGGGGGAAATCTTGACGTTGACATGAGAGGGAATATTTGGATGCTAGGTCCCAATTAGATCCACTCTCATTTTAATAGAAACCTCCATCGGTATATGGTCCTAATTGACACTAACTAAATGAATTGCTCCCTGAAGATATATTTTTCCATATGAGCTAGAATAAATCCTAAATGGAAGACTATTATAATATGGTAATGAAATTATATATTAAAGAGTAGCTACAATACTATCCTAACAATAGAAGTGTCAATTACAAGTGTACAATTTAATGTGAAAAACATAAATAGTTCTAATTTTATAGAATAAAATCATATACTATACTTGTTTGCATGTAAATGACCATAAAAATGTTCATGTAATTGAATTTAGAGTACATTTATAATTATTCTCTACAAATTACAATTGGAATGAATGAAAAATCAAAACAATTGCAGAAAACGGCCACCAACATTGCACCATTGAATAAATGAATAATGAAATTTATTTATGTTGGATAACTGAGAGGGGGGGTGAAACAATAATGAGAAATTTATACCACTTATTAATCCTTTTAAACACGATGTATATTCCTTTAACTTATTCAACAATGTTGATCAGTTCATCATTAATATGTTGTTCAATTATATAAAATTAACATCCGTCAGTGCATAATAAACAATAATAGACAAATCCACACAATGCACAATACACCAATATTTTACATGGAAACCCAATGCTGTAGAAAACCACATAATGCTTTTCTTATATGTATTTAAGAATTACATTCAAGGAAGAACCAACTTCCAATTATCCATGTCCAACTGGAAGGAGGCTCCAACCCCTAGTTTCTCAGGCTACAACCTAAGGGAAGCTCCAACTCCCCATTTCTCTAGCTATAACAATAAGGAGAATACAACCCCCTATGTTATACGACTACAACCAGAAGGTGGCTACAACCACCTTCCCTTTGCCCATCCTACCACCTCGACGTTAAATACCAAATTGATGATCAAACCACTCCCACACTGTCATTGTGAGATATACTGTTGTAAACCTATATCAATATGTGTCAACAACCTGTAACCAAACTGTACGAATACCCTAAGATCAAATTGTACCTGTAACCTTCTTGTATCAACATAAACCAATAGGTATGCGACCTCGATGTACTGCAGCTCACGTATGTATGCACCCTATGTATATTGTAGCCTGTTTATGTACATGACCTTTCTCTACTGCAACCCATGTACAAATTATGACAACTAGGGTTTCCACCTTCCTGAACTTTGACTCTTTGTTGCCTCTGTCACATGAACCTGCAACATATCCCAACATATACCAATCATCCTATACCGATCGACCTGTAATATCAACCATGTAATCAATCACTCACACAACCTGTACCATTACAAGTGCATCAAATATGCACATCACAATACCTCATAACCATCACCAAGACCAAGATGTTATTTTACTAATATATCAAGATATCTATGCCACACCATTCATATACCATGTGTCAACAATACTACAAGAAAGTGCCTCTAAACATTTACAAAGAATTTTCCTCAATAGATCATATCTAATAACATAGATCTCATACTCAATATCACAATAATATCATTCAAACCATGTGCATCTATGTCTCTCTAGTCATGTTCCATACATGTGCATACAATCATAATCATGTGTAATAAACCCTCACATGGAATAAATATCAAACCCTCAATGATATGCAACCTCAAACTAACCAACTACTTCACCAACACATCACAATAAAAACCCTCAAGAATGTACATCAAACATGCACATTAATACATGTACCTTATACTATACCATGTTCCAACCATGAAATGTATCTCATATATCATATCAAGCATCAAACCTGTACTATGCCATGCAACATAATATATGTTGAACAAGTAATACCAAAAGTGTATCTCAACCAAGTACCATCACCACTAAGAGATGTCTCATATGCATGTACTACCATATGCCAATTGTATATCTCAATAGTGTATCAATATCAATGATAGATTACTAACACAACAACCATACACCTTGTACCAATGTACCAACAATGTATCTCACCCAACATGTACCATATACCATGAAATGCCTCTATTCATGTGCCTCGGGCATACTCCTCAATATCACAAAGATGTATTCTCATAACACAATATGACAAGCCTCAAGTATATGCCAATGCCACAAAGATTTTCCTCTTATAACAAGGAACCATAACAACCATATACTAAGTACCAAGAGTGTGTCTCAAGCATGTAATAGTCTTACCTCAACCATGTACCATCAAGGGCCTCCAAGACATGCCTTAAGAATGTGCCATATCATCCAATATTCAAGCCTAAAAAAAATACATAAATGGCATACCTTTACTCATGAGAACATGTATAATGCTCACTTGGGAACTTGCTTCAGAATTCAGGAACCTGGTACTAACATTCACTTATATTTTTCACGAGTTTTTCAAATGTACACTACCTCTTCATGTACAACCCACGTACGTACACTACCTCTTCTATGGTCATCCCACATATGTACACTACCTCTTCTACGTTCATCCCACATACGCCTCAGAACCTAGGGTTTTTTTAAGTTCTGCAACTCTGAAAATTTCGCTATCAACCGTCTTTTACTACCTCAAACTTGTGTAACTTGATGTATCAATGTGTACATGCAATAGACCTTTCACAAAATAGATATTCAATGATATTCAAAGAGGCAGGGTTAGGTGCTAATGGGAGTTCCTTTCTCTCTTATTTATACTCTCCAAGTAGCTTCCTCAAGGGGTTACCTTCTAACTAACTTTACCCAAATCCCTTATTCTAGGGATAACCCACTTCTAACCACTTGTCCACTTACAACAACTTTATCCACAAAAAGTAATCTCTCCACTTCTATTTGGAATCAATTTATTATTTAAATAATTTCTCTTTGCAACCACTTTGACTACTTTATTATTTAAATAATTTCTCTTTGCAACCACTTTGACTACTTTATTATTTAAATAATTTCTCTTTACTCACAACTTCTTATTGCAACTAACTTTTCTATAATTAGCCAATTCATAACTTCTTTTCCCTTAACTAACTTCTTGTTGTAACAACTTTATTATTTAATTTATTTCTTGGTCAACCACTTTGACTCTTCAATCTTCTCATCACAACTACTTTATGATAATTACCAAACTCACAACTTCTTGTTGCAACTAATTTATTTTTAATTATTTTCTTAATGCAACAACTATACCCATGATTAACTCCTAGTTACCATCAATTTGACTAGCACACTTCTTCTAGGAGCTTCTAGAATAATTGACTTCTTTGTCCTTCTAGGGGATTCTAGATAACTCATGAGGGTTCTCCAACTTCTTATGGCCATAACTCTCTAACTTTTAGGAGTTATGTGACTTTCCACATATAACTAGAAATAGCATGACATGCACTATCAATCTAGAATAGTCTTACCTGCATATTCCTTGATATTCCTACATTTATACCTCAAACTAACGTGGGTCCCTTACCCAAAACTTTGTGCTACCTTACTTCAAAACTAGACTTCTCCAAGGGTTGACATAAATCTATAAGATTTGACATAAATCTACAATATCACTCTCCAAGGGTTGACATCAATGACAACCAACAATACAAACCAAATGTCCATCAACCTAAGCCAATTGACTGACTATATCCCCCTTTGGCATTGATGGAAGCACCAACATTGATAGAAAAAATTAGTCATGATAACATTCATGCTTATACTCCTCATAAATGTCTCTATCTCTCCCCCTTTAACATCAATGGAAAAGGGTATCTCCCTTTGGGGTTGCTCCCCCTGAATGAAATCCCCTTGGGGCTTCTCCTCGTGTCTAAATTCCTTTCATCTTTCTTTGTGTTTCTAAGAATATAATTACTCTCTCTCCCTTCATGTGAATAATATATTACCCTTTGAAAAAGGGTATCACTCTGATGCAACACTGAATTCATATCACTCATGCTTCCCTTGTGACCATCACTCCCCCTAGAATCATACCTATGTGCTCTCTCTCCAAGCATATAACTCTTTATCCATGCATCTGAGAAATATCTCCTCCTGGAATAATACCTCTATTTCTGACAACTTCTCTGAATGATATTTCTACTTATCTTTCTGCATCACTCTCTCTGCCTTGATTTCTTTCCAATATGTCGTGTAGAAAAATATAAGTCTTAATGTACTTGTTTCCTTTTGGACTTATTTTCCATTGGTTCTTCCTTGTGTAATCAAATGACATATATGAAAAACATTCAAGAATAAACATTCAAATATTCATGTGTCATTATCATCCATTATGATAATGTTCCTTTATCTCTAAACCACTCTATGAACCAATCTATGAACTAATCTCTGAATCAATCTTTGAATCTATGCTCTCATCCATTGTCATATATGTTGGGTATGTGTTATATTATTTGCACGAGTATCCATTTATGCATTTCTCTGGGCGCACAAGTGTTAAAATCTACATTTGGTATCAGAGTTTTGTTGGCTTCAGGGGGACACCTTTGTGGTCAAGGGTTTGGCTCAGGACTGTGATAAGCCTTGTTACAGTGGGAGATCTGTGGTACTAATTTTTTAGGTGAAAAGAAATGGCAAGAAATTTGAAAATGGAGATTGAGAAGTTTAATGGGAAAATTTTTGAGTTGTGGAAGCTCAATATGGAAGATTTGTTGGTGGAAAAGGATCAATGGATCGCGGTAGATATAGGTACAACACCTACAGGAACTTTAGCAGATGACTGGAAAAAGTTGGATCGGAAGGAGAAGAGAACAATCTGACTATGTCTCTTAGATTTAGTATTACTGAATGTATAAGAGGAATCTACAACTAAGGATTTATGGGATAAGTTGGGGAATTTGTATCAGTCTAAGTCCCTAGTAAATAAACTATTCCCGAGAAATAAGCTTTATAATCTAAGGATGAGAGATGGAGACTAAGTGACAGAGCATTTGAACGCTTTCAATACTATGGTAAGTCAGTTAGTATCTGTTGAGATTAACATTTCAGATGAAGATAAGTGTATCAATTTACTTTGTTCTTTACTAGACGCGTGGGATATTTTTGTTGTGGCCATAGGTAGTAATACAACTGCCTTGAATTTTTATGAAGTGGTATCATCCTTGTTTTCAGTGTAGATGAGACAGAATAATATGGAAGGGAAGAACACATACACATTATTTGCAAGAGGACGATCCCAAGAAATAAATAGATTTAAGTTCTCAAGTGGGATATCTAAGTATAAGGGTATATCTAAATATACTAGAAATTTTGTCAAGGTATGTTGGAGATGTGGAAAACAAGGACACTACAAGAAACAATGTAGGTCGAAAGTTGAGAAAAAGAAGGGATCTAAAGAATCTCCTTCTACAGAAGAAAGACCTCCAAGAAAGAAGGAGGGGATGTGCACTTGGCTTCTTCAAGAACCCATGCAGATCATGAGGCATGGTTGCTTGAATCAAGTTCATCCTTTCATATGACTCCCCAAAAGGATTGGTTCTGTGAATATGAAATGTGTGATGGAGGTAATTTTTTCTTAGGTGATGATTTGACAACCAGAATGACAGGACGAAGAAAAGTCAAGCTGAGGCTCATAGATGGAAGGATTAGAAAATTGCCTAGTGTTCTACACATCCTAGGTTTGGCCATAAATTTAATTTCTATAGGGAAAATGGATGATGCGGGGGTAAAAACAATATTTGAAAAGGAAACCTGTAGGATGGTTCGAGGAGCAATGGTGTTGATGAAAGTTGTTCAGTTTGGAACTCTGTATAAGCTGCAAGGAAGCACTATTGGTGATGGGTGTAATAGTTCCATTGTTCTTAATATTAGATTTGAAGAAGAAAGACCTCCTACAGTCTCTGAAGAAAAGGTTATGTTGTAGCATCAAAGATTGGGGCATATCAGATAGAAGGGTCTTCGACTACTACATGGTAAAGGTATGGTTGAAGGTATGTTTAACTTCTCTATAGATTTTGATTTCTTTGAACATTGTGTATATGGGAAGAAAAATCAAGTAAGATTCCCCTCTGGTGCAACGAGGGTAGAAGAAATTTTACAACTAGCGTACAGTGATGGTTTTGGACCTATGTTGGTCCCATCATTGGGAAAATATGTGTACTATGTCTCATTTGTAGATGACTTCTCAAGGAATATTTGGATATGTTTCCTCAGGAAGAAATCTGAAGTCTTTGACAAGTTTAAAGAGTTTTAGGATCTTGTTGAGAATCAAACAGAGAAAATAATTAAGGTGTCGAGGACATATAATGGCGAATATTTCTGAGGGAATGAATTTGAAGAGTTTTGTAAGAAGTGTGGTATAGCAAGGAAGAAGACTAATTCATATACACCTTAGAAGAATGTAGTTGCAGAAAGGATGAATAGGACATTGATGGAAAAAGAAAGGTGCATGCTCAGTGGTGTCGGGTTAGGGAAAGAATTTTGGGCAAAGGCAGTGGGTAATGCATGTTACCTGGTCAATAGGTCACCCTCATAAGCACTGGATGACAAGACTCCACAAGCGGTATGTAGTGGTAAGAAAAATTCTCTCACACATCTCAATGTATATGTCTATGATGGATATTTTCATGTTCCAAAGGAAAACAATAGTAAGCTAGATAAGAAGGCTGAAAAGTGTATCTTTATTGGATATAAATATCATCTCAAAGGTTATAAGCTTTGGAACCCAGAAAATAAGAAGGTAGTGTATAACCAATATGTGGTATTTAGATAAATGAAGGATGTTGTTAAACATGAAGTCCTACCAAGTAAGGAAGAACCAGAGAATATAGAGTTTGATTTATAGGATGATGAATCAGACTCTACCGAAGAATGAGAATAAGAAGAAGAAGATCCTCATACTCCAGTAATGAGGAGATCAGTTCAAGAAAGAAGGCTGAAAAAAGGGTATACTCCATCTGATTTATGTTCAAATTTTTCTTTTTCTATTACTGGTGATGATCCTAGAACTATCAGGGAGGGAGTGGATTCAGAGGATGTAAATCTTTGGAAAAAGTCCATGGATGAAGAAATGGCAGCCTTGGATAAGAATGAGGCTTGGGATCTAGTGGAGTTGTCGACTGGAAGAAATCCCATTGGAATAAAATGAGTATTTAAAAATAAGTTGAATGCATAAGGAAAAGTGGAGAAATACAAATCTCGGTTAGTAGCAAAGGGTTATTCCCAAGTTGAGGGAATTGATTTGGTGAGATTTTTTCTATTGTTTCCAAGTTAACCTCTATAAGATTTATGTTATTTGTTGCTGCTACATTTGATTTTGAAGTAGAACATATGGATGTGAATATAACATTCCTACATGTGGATATGGAAGAATAAATCTATTTGAAGAAACCAGAAGGTTATGCTATGAAGGGAAAGAAGTAGCTGGTATGCAAGATGAAAAAGTCCCTGTATCATTTAAAACAATCACCAAGGATGCGGTATCAAAAATTTGATACTTATATGATGGGACTTGGCTTCACAAGAACCAAAGAGGATCACTCTGTGTATTTTAAATTAATTGATGCTCATTTGATTTATTTGGTCTTGTATGTGGATGACATGTTGTTGATAGGAAACAACAAGGAGATTATCTAGGATGTGAAAACTCAGTTGTCCTCTAAATTTGACATGAAGGATATCAGTGCTTCAAATTTCATTTTGGGCATGGAAATTAAAAGAGATCGAAAAAAGAGGAAATTCTGGTTAAATCAAAGAAAATATGTCGAGACAATATTGCAGAGGTTTAATATGCAGGAATGTAAATCGTTCAAGGTTCCTATTCTTGTTGGTGTAAAGTTATATGTGGATCAATGTCCCAAGACACAGGAAGAGGAGGAGGACATGTCTCTCATTCCATATACGAGTGCAGTTGGAAGTTTGATGTATGAAATGGTTTGTACTAGACTAGACATTGCAGATGAAGTGAGATTTTTCAGTAGGTATATGTCAAAACTAGGGAAGGAACATTGGACATCAGTAAAAGGGGTTTTCAGGTATTTGCATGGAACTACTAGCTATGGATTTTGCTACCAAGGAAGATTGAGCTTGGATAGAGTGGTGGATATGCATGGCTTTGTGGATGCATATTGGGCTAGAGATATGGATCGTAGGAGATCTACAAGTGGGTATGTGTTTAACCTATTTGGAGGAACAATAAGTTGGATGAGAAAAAGACAAGTTGTAGTGGCACTTTCAACTACAGAAGTTGAATACATGGCAACCACTCATGCAAGTAAGGAATCAATATGGTTACAAAGATTGTGTTCAAGTATTGGGTTGGTACAACAAGCTATAAGGATAGATTGTGACAATCAAAGTGTTATTTTTTTGGTGAATAACCCGACTTATCATTCAAAGACAAAGAATATTGATACTCAATATCACTTTGTGAGAGACATGGTTGAAGAAAATAAAGTGTTGTTGATGAAGGTGGACACTTTGAAGAATGTTGCAGACTCATTAAAAAGATCTATGAGCACTGAGAAGTTCTCTTGGTGTAGAGGATCCATGGGCATTGTTGCCTTAGATTGTTGACTATGTAACTCTGTAACCCTCTGTATGCAAAGAAAACAACAAGTGGGAGAATGTTGGGTATGTGTTATATTCTTTGCATGAGTATTAGTGTCTTCGTTGTGCTAGGAGTGCAGTGGAGTTTGAGGGGGGGGGCGTTAGGCCCACCCTTGTGGGGTCCAATGCCCACGAGAATTTTATTTTGCCTTTGGAAATGTGTCACATTTTGGCCTTATTTTTCATGTTGCCTCGATTTTTGTGTCTATTGTTGGGGTATTTTTCGGCACATGGTTTTTTTCCGATGGTTTTCTATTTCCAGTTACAGAATTAGGGTTTTTAACTAATCCAGATCATTGGGTTAGGGTTTTGGATGCCACTGGCTCCTATATGTATATTATATTGTAAACAATGTATCACTATGAATGAATATAGAATATGTTGGTTTTCTCGATTTAGATTTCTAGGGGAAAAATGTTTGTGTAATGTTTGTATTTTCCATTGTATCTTTTCTGTTCTTTTACTAAAAATATGTTTGTAGTAAATATTGTACAAGGTTAAAATCTACAATATATCCGTCCAAACCTGCTAAGTGTTATTACAAATCCATCTCTATCCATAGTGTCCAAGAATATGCTAAACAACTGTCCATAATGATGACCCATCTATCATTGTACTATCATGAAGTCTTCATTACTGCAACTGATCAATATGTCATATTGAACTTCTTCTAAATTATTGTTGAATCTATCCACTCGAAATTTGCAATATGCTCGAAGGATGGTTCTCTAAACTATCTCAACTACTGCATAGACTCCCCCTGTCTAATATTCATATTACCTGGGAGTCTCCAAGCTAGATGGCTCAGAAAAATACCTTTCCGATGTAGTCATCATCCTCATTGGTAGACTCAACATCTATCTGAACTATGACTTATTTATTTCTATATGTATATTCATCTTGAACTACAATCCCTGAAAGTACAATTTCTTGAACCCATTCTTTATTCATCTGATCTTCTTTTCTTTCTGGTACTACTGCACATCATGCGATCTCTGGTACCTTCTCTTTATTATGATCTTTCTCTGCTGTGGATTATGAAAACATGATTCCTTAAACCTATTCTTATTTTTCTTTCTTTCCTTGTCTTTCTCAAACTATGAAAAGTCTTCTAATTTCTAGAGTTTGTTATCCTTTCACTTGATTTTATCGAACAATTGTATTTCTTTTGATTTCTGGGACCTATTCTCTATTCACTTGATTTTATTCTTGTTTTTTTCTTTTCCAAATCTTGGTGTATCTAATATCTTCTTCTTTCTTCATGGATGGCACTGTTACGCTTCTACAGTTCTGGACTATATGACCATAGTTATGGAATTTGTAGCATTCAATATTCCGTGGGACCATATAATCATTTCTTGCTTGAAAATTTCTTTCATAAGCCCTACAATTTGCAAGCTTATGTCCAAAGTTAGTACAATAAAAACAATGAACATAAAATAAATTTACATACTTGGGAGTGAATGATCTTCTTTGTGGTGTAGTGCTTCTGAATTCTTGAGTTGACTGAAAATGATCATGATTGAGGATTCTTTGTGGCTTTCACTCTTCCTTCTTCATAGAACCTTTAATGAATTCTACATAACTCTTATGTTTCTCTTCATTCTTCTTTCCTCGTAACCCGTGACATTTCTCTTCAACTTTCCTTGTTGATGATATGGATGCTTATTCAACAATTTTACTGAGCTTGACAACTTTTACTCTCAACTTCTTCTTCCATATTCTCATAGTCCTGTTCTTTCTTCTTCATATCGATCTTCATTACTTGTTATGTTCTTCTTGCTTCTTCAAGTTGATGATTTCTTATTAAAGTTCTCTTTCTTGTTCACTGTATTCTACTTCATGATTCGTATCCCTTTTGGTCTCTGGGTTATCTTCTATTTCATTGTGATTTTCTATCTCATCACTTTCAATTTTTAAATTCAGGCATTCAATTCAATATTTCCTCTTTTTTTCACAATTAAAATAGAAAAACATACTTCTGTTGATTTCATACTCTTCTTCTTTGGAATCTATTAAATATGATGAGCATATTTCCTCTTGATATGTACCCGCATCTTATTTGAAATTATCTGACTATGTGATGGGTGAAAAATAGATATTATGTAACATATCCCAAATTTATTTATTTGATGAAAATTTACCAACCTTTTCTCTTTATGGATCAGGTAATCCTTCCGAGATGAAATCCATTTCTATTTTGTTATTCTCCTTCAATTCCTTCTTGGATGTAGTCTTTGCTTTCTTTGTAGCATTGTATCCTATCACAAATGAATACCAAATATCATATCCATGTTCCTATAAAAAGGTTATCATCCTTATGCTCCACATCTCATACTTTATACGATTTTGACCATTAAACAGTGGTACCCCATTCTCAGTATATTCCACGATCTCCTTCTAGTGGTTAAATTGTCTCTTGAAGGAACCTTCTGTGATACCAATTGTTGGATTCCTGAGAGGGGGGGGAATTAGTAATGAGAAATTTATACCACTCATTAATCCTTTTAATCACAATGTATATTCCTTTAACGTATTCAACAATGTTCATCAGTTCATAACTAATATGTTATTGCATCATATTACATTAACATCCATCAATGCATAATAAACAATAATAGATAAATCGACACAATGCACAATACACCAATATTTTACATGGAAATCCAATGCGGGAGAAAACCAAATAATTATTTTCTTATATGTCTTTAAGAATTACATTCAAGGAAGCACCAATTTCCAATTCTCCAGCTCCAATCCCTTAGTTTTTTAGGCTACAAACTAAGGGAAGATCCAACTCCCCAATTATTTGGCTACAACTAGAAGGAGGCTACAACCACCTAGATTCTCCAGCTACAACCAGAAGGTGGCTACAACATATTGTCCTTGCCCCATCCTATTTCCCTGATGTCAAAATCCAAATAGATGATTAAACCACTACCACACTATCACTGTGAGACGCACCACTGTAAATCTATATCAATCTATGTCAACAACCTATAACCAACCTGTACCAATATCCTGAGATCAACCTGTACTTGTAACTATTACGAGGAAAATCACTCTATGGCATGGGGTAAAGCACAACAGACAAAATGACTGCAGAAATCAAATCTAGTATCAAGTATGCTATATAAACAAATATGATAACAAGACAAGATAAAGAGCCTACCTCGTCTGGATGTTTAAAGAAGACCATTGTTGAGCACTCGACTCAAATCCATACACCTGCAACTTGTCCTCAAAAACCAAGATACACAAGCATATGGTGATAATACATTTAGTTAGCACATATAATAGCATAATGCATTGATATTCATAACAAATATGCCCATGGAATAACAATTCAAATATTTACAAGACATTAATTGGACGAGAAAATAATATTTCTATTAAAATATGATCAACATAAGTGTATGAATAACAGAATTTTGTGTTGGTATGTCTTTGTACCGAGAAACTAATTCCCTTCCAACTGGGTCTCCACCACTTCAATCCTCTACCAAAGGCAAGCTCATATAAGAGAGACAATGAGGTTCTCCATCAAAGAGGGAAGAGCTTGGGGGATGAAAAATGTGTTCATACTTAAAAGGACAAACGGATGCACACTCAATATGAAGTGAATAAATTCTCCAGAGTAACTTTTCTCTCAAAATTGAATTCTTATTTCTCTTCCATAGCTTGTATATGGCCCATTTATATCCTTCAAATGGAACTGAAGGGTTGAGTCAGAATGTTTCCAGTATATGAAAGGTCAAGGATCATGGATCTGATGAGGTGACATGGAAACCCGACACCATTTTTAATTTTGGACACAAAACCCAATGTACGCAGGCTATAATGGTGCAACATTAATATACACATGTTGTATAGTTGTTAGGGTGCGTATATGCGAAAAATATATTTTTGTAGCTTTGTGAATTGCAAAAAAAGGACTTTAATTCTGCATAGGGAAATGGAAAATTCCTTATGAGAAAGTTGCATGGGGTGAAGAAAATATTTCTATAATAGATGCCCCCTAATGTGTGAGGTAAGAGGAGTATCTGTGATGGTCGAATACATTATAATTCCCAGAAGTGGAGTAATGGAGACCTAGATCGACGAACTAGTTGCTCATAAGAATATTGCAATCCATAATGACTTGGTAGACGTGGCTTCCAATTTGAATCATATTGCAGATCCATGTGGAAATATACCAAACAACTATTCATGGCCATGAATAGGCAATAAAAAAGTAGATACATTCCAAAGGTTGTCATAGTCACGAACAAGGCCCAGTGAAAACCAGTCTGAAAATCAATCTGAAGATATATGTATATAATGGAGTATAATTTGATCTCCCATGATCACTGAATTCATATAAGTACTTGTCCAATGAATGATAAAAACATCTTAGGAAAGATGCAACTATGAACTGATGTCTTCAAGTCTTCTACACGATCCTTCAAAGGTGAAAGTCTACATCATGTGAATAAAGGAGTTGATGTCGAACACAATGAGACTTCATTTGATTACCAGTCATTAAGGTATACCATTAACAAACATGAGAAAACCTACCGATAATGACAATAGGTATCAAGGCACTGAGTACATTATTACAAGTGTGAATAAAGTTTTTAAGGTATAACACTTTCAGAATACATCAATCATGATACATTGATGTATTCCCAACTATCAATGGAAAGAGAACCTACCACTAATGACTGCAAGCCTCTAGGTACTCATAGGACTCTAGGCCTCATTTCCAAAATAGATGAGATGAAGTCGATGGAAGGAGACCCGCTGAAAGGAGAGCATTAAGGAATCTCTCATCAGTAAGCATGAGGTAAAAAGCATTAGCTTTCTAATTTGGAGGAACTCGGACGAAGAACATGTTCATGAAACAACAACCTGTTGGCAGCCACTTCACGTTTTTATCCTATCTCTATAAGATGCCTACACAAGTGTTTTGGAACCCTTGATTTTCATCACAATCTTTGAATAAAACAACACTATTATTTCACGCATTTGCACACCTGCCTTTACTCTTGTTTTCACGACTACAAGCGTGAAAATTTTGATTTCGAAGTCACGTCAATAGAATTAAAATCGTCACTGGATTATTATGGTTACTCTTGTCTATGTGTTCATTACATTTTCAATTTAATTATAGTTACACAGTTGGCAAGACACCAAAATCTTTACTCATTTGACATTTTTTGTTGTTAATATGACTTCGTTGTTTTTATAAGACTGTGGTGATGGTCTAATCATTACAATCGAGTCTTTGATTCAATGGTGGTTTGATGTTCTATTGTTTTTGATCAAATTCATGGTCTCAGAAAAATGTATTAACATTGTGATTAGACCCTTAAGTCAATAGTTTCATGCAATGCATAAGTTTTATGGTCAAATCCTTATTCGAAATATTGTTTTGATTTTAAAAAAGAAACATGCAAATACTAATGCTTGCGCAAACACCCGAGTCGACTCATCATAGTTTTCAATGGTTGTTTTATTGACATTGAAATAGTGATTTGAATCACCATATGCATCGTCGGTTGTACATTTGGATATGACTATTTTGCATGGGCTGATCTAGTTCCACCACCCCCGCACACTTTGGCATTAATTCCTACCCTCTATCTCGTGTTACCTCTGTTGGTTTCGGGGAAGTCTGTGAGCTATTCGATCCTAAGTTTACCTTGTTCAAACCCTTGCCCGCTTGCTCAACTCCCTATGTGCCCTTGCCTATGGCACCTATGGTGCGCATAGAGCCCAATGGCATCCAAACACTCTTGCTTTTCGACAATGCCCGTGAAGATTTGGAAAATAGTAGTTGGCTGGTGTTTATCCAGAGATTTGAGGGTTTTAACCTTTCGGTTGCCCAATAATTCACCCTCACCTTCGACAGTTACAGGGCCAAGGTCGGAGACATACAACTCAAGCTAAATGAGGAATCCCACAGTTCAGCTACAGGACTACCAGCTACAGGGAAAAGGTGGTTCAAAAACTCCAAAGTAGACGAGGTGTTGTGGCTGCTCCTATTCACATCAAGAAAGATTGTTAGCTGCGATAGAGGTATGCCTCTCACTACCCTCAAACCCAGGTGGCACGATCTTTTGGCAATTGTTAAGTAGTTTGTGACCTGTGAAGGTCGTTATGGCTTGGTATTTCTGTATCATCTTCGGTTGTTGATGAATTTTATAGGCTACCCTCTGAATATGCCACATTATCGTTTACGTAGTCTGTACAAGATGTCCAAAAGATTCAAGCGTGAGAAGGTTGATAGCAGCCTTTTTCATCACTGCTTGATCAAACTCATTGTCATCCACCATTTGAGCCTTAGTGGTGACTGTTGGAAAGACTTCTTATCAAGGAATGGCTTTGCCACTCCCGAGTCTATCCAAGTGGACAAGGTTGTGGTTACTAAAACTCTGGTTGGACCGACCGTGCCACTTCATATCCTTTTACCCCCTGTCAAACCCTCGGATTGCCCCAACCTTGACCTACCCGATACTATTGTCGACCCATGTGCTAAAGACAATACTAAGGCCGCTAAGAAGCCTATGAGGAAGAAAGGTAAGGGTGATATTTGTGTGAACAGTAAAGGCAAGAAAAATGCACGATGGATATCGAGATGTGCCAGGAACAAGCCCAAGCAAAACGTCGACCAGAAACCAATAGTGCTGAGCGAGGACTCGGACTCCGAAATTGAATGACTCTTGACTGAGGAATACCCCTATTCTCATGGCCTATGCTCTATGGAACCCTATGACTATGTTTCCAACTTACCTCTGTGCCTCAAGAACGATCCTCAGTTCCTGGGAATTAAGCTTCACAATCAAACCCCTGGTAACTTGAAAGAACCCTCGCCTGTGATGCCAAAGCACGATCAAGCGTCGTGTATTCAATGTAATTCTTGGCTTGAACGCTATTACACCGATATTCCCCTGTTACAATCTAAGATCAAATCATTAGAGGAACGAGTTACAGTGCTTTCAAAGGAGAATGACAGGCTACAAGCCAACGAAAAGAAACAAAAAACCATCGGTTCAATTGTCTTCAGAAATGTCGAGGCAACAATGGCCTTTGTCAATTCAAAGTTATCATGATCGAAGCTTTTTCTTACTGCCCAGGTATGTATTTCAACATCGATTTTGTTTTATGAGTTGGTTGAATTAATATAACCAATTGGGTGTGTCTTCAATTAGTTCTGTTCATTTTTAATAGATTCAAAATGACTCTGTTATTTTTGTTTTACCAAAAATGATACCGTTATGAATCGTGTACAAAATATTTGTTTGCCAAACTCGGACACAGCTATGATTTGGTTAATGCGATTTTATTGTTCTCAGATTAGTATAAACGATTGGGTTTTCTTTCGATTAGTTATGTTTGTTTTTAATAGATTCAAAACAATACTGTTGACTTTGATTTACCATAAACGATTCTATTTCGTTTTGAATAAATATTTTCATTTGGATTATGATTGCATTCGACCTGTATAAAAGATTTGTTTTCTAGAATCGTGTAGCTATGTTTTGATTGATACGATTTTGCATAATGATTGTGTCGACCACCGAGTTAGTTTGATTCGTTCCTGTTTGATTTGATTTGCAAACGATTATTGCGTGCCTTGAATTAACATGAGTTGGATTGGTATCAAAGGTATATTTGATACGGCTCTGCTGGTTTGGATTTAAAAAAAATGATTGTCTGTATTGAATTCTTACAGAAATTTGCTTGATATTCGTTTAGGGTCTGTTTCGATTGAAATAGATTCAAACACGATTTTGTTTGCTCTCAATTAGCATAGAAGTTTTGGTTTAAATGATTTGTTTTGTTTTCAATTAGCAATTAATGATTTGGTTTAATAGGTCGAATATAATTTTGTTAAGTTTTGGATTGATTTTAAAACGATTCTGTTTTCAAATTAGACCAGCTACAGAATCGCAAGATTTTGTAGCTAGTCTTAAAATTTAGATTTTTGTTAATTTTATCAATAAAACATTATCTAAACTTGTGTATTCTTATCTATTTACAGGTACCTACGAATTTCATTGACAAATTGGACATGTTGTAGCAGTTTAGATATAGTTTTCAGTTGTTAGTCATAGGCAAAAAAATAGGGACTTGGGAGATTATTCCCAGATTTTTTGTAAACTGCTTTGATAATTCCCACAGGGATGTTTTACCCTGTGGCCTTTAAATACTTGTTATTTTTTTGTAATGAGGCATCATCAATTGTTGGGAGAAGAAGACTATAGATTTATAATACAGACTGGGATGAAAGTTGATGTCTTGTAACAGCTTTAGCTTTCAATATATCAAACTTTTATTTCAAGTTTTCTTCATATCAGTTTGCAATCAATTATCGACTACTTTATCTATCATGATTCATTGTAGGTTGATTTGATTTGGTTTATGTGTTGTCCATATATGATCTCTCTTATTTTTAAACATACAGCAATTACTCCCTTTCAATTTAATGAATAAAGGTTTATCTTCTTCATTAATTGAATTGTTTTGTACGAATCTTTGCACAGGGATTTATCTAACTGCGATGATTTGTAAATTATAAGATTTTTGTCCCTTTTTATGTCTTGTTTGTCCTCTCATTTATATTTGAAGAGCACTGTTGCTTCCTTCTTACAAGAATCTTGTGGAGAATCTGGTGCGGGTTTCCTCCCATCGAACAGCTGAACTGGATCCTTTACACAGGACAAATTGGAAAGTGTTATCATAGGTTAGTTGATTAGTGTTATTTAAGTGGCTCAGATAGATATATATAGTTCAGATTTATAGTTAGGATTATTAGTTCAATTTCTCATCTTAGACAGATTTCATTTTATTTCTTTCTCATAAAATTATAAAAATAGAAAAAAACAATAGTTTTGTTGTCATAGGACAACTTACAAATGATTTTTTGCAGGTTTTCATTTAAAATTTGTAATCTGTAAATATTGTACATTTGTGATTAAGATTTAATTGTGTTGATAATTGAACATTTAATTTCATAGAATTATTTCTGTATAATCTTAGACAATAGACTGTATATATTTATTTTAGATTTGTTTATTAGTTTCCTTTAATTGTTGATTTCATTTAGATTAGTTCCTTTAGTTAGTTTTCTTTGATTTTCCTAGGACATAGATCGGCCAACGGAGCCACTAAACCCATCAAGGTGGATCATCCCAAACGGCTTGGGTTATTTAGACAACCCCGGACTGGATCCACTCTTCTAGTTAGCGAGCGTTCATTTTCGTCCATCAACAAATGGCGCTAGAAGGAGGGCCTGAAATTTATTAATGGCATGAGGCGGTCGTAAGACTCTTCCACCACCTAAATGCTCACCTATGGTGACAAGAAGTCATTCAAATGACAACATCCCCCCTCAAACAGTAACCACATCAACCGACGATCTGCGGATCACACTCGAACCAGCAACCCTGAATTCTGCAGGTGGTGACGTACAAGAGATTGTTCGCCAATCTCTCTTGAGAACACATAGTGCCTTCACCCATTTAAGGAAACCAAATCGGCCTTTAGAACAACCTTTAGATTTCTCTGATATCAGAGAAAAAATTGGAGGCACTAACCTCACTTTAAACCCTACATATCCAATCCTCACTCCTGCTGCAGGAGGATCTGGAATACCACCCTCACCACCTCCATCATCTCCTTCTTCTTCTGGAGAAGAATCCTCTGACGAAGACCATTCCCCTTCTCAGCCTTCCACATTGCCTACACCAATGGCCAACCAGAACAATCCTGCCAGACCTTAGCTCGACCAGGATGTTGTAGCCGTATCTGGGCCTCCGCATCCCTTACCCAAACATCCGGAAAAGTGGCTTCCAAAAATTTGACCTTGACTCTAAACAGATTTTCGAAGATCACATTAAAAAGTTTATGTTAGCCATTAGACTCTGCAATGTCAAGCATGAAGATGTATTCTGTAGGTTGTTCCCCTACACTTTCGAGGGCAATGCCTCTACCTGGTATTTTTCCCAACAACCCCATACCATCGTGTCTTGGGAAAAATCCGAATCCTGCTTTTTGGAAAAGTTTGGAGACGATAATTCCCCGGAAGTCCTAGTTATGGAGCTCTCTAGATTAAAAATGAACCCAAAAGAAAAAATCAAAGACTTTAATAAAATATTCTTAACACTAACGAACCGAATCCCTACCGATTCGATGCCCGCCGAGAATCTTATCATAGAATACTATACTAAAGCCTTGCATCAAAGTATAGCTATTTGGGTAAAATGATCTAAGAAAGCCACGTTGTTAGAGGCCTTCGAGGAGGCCAGCTAGATTGAAAAAGACATACTTAGTTTAAAAGATACTACTAGCAACGAAGCAGAAACTAGTTCATCTTCCAAAAAGAAGATCGAAATCCTCCCTAGACCTGCTCAAAATAAAACACAACCTGAAAGCTCTGATTTAGAAAACCTAACTAAAGTCGTTCAAAAATTGTCAAATCAAGTTATAGATTTGAAAAGGACAGCCGAAGAAGCTTCTTCGAGCAAAGGGCCCTACAAACCCCCATTTAGGAAGCCTTTTCCCACCAACCAACCTAAAACAAATACCGAAGGCCTAAATCTAGAAAGTCTGCAATATGCCCTTCAAACAATTCTAGAAGCCTAGGATAACTTGATCCCTCCTGAGATTCCTGAGGAGGTTGTTGAACAAGAGACAGTTCAAGAAGAAGAATATTCTCCGAACATTTTTGGACACTTCTCGGATAGAATTTTTCAAGCTAACTTCGAGATAGTACACCCCTACAATACTAGGAGTAAGACAACAAACAAACCTCCTTCCGAAAACACTACAACTTTTCCCCCAAAGAAATCTAAACTAGCTGAGACTAAATAGAGTCATGTAAACCCCAACTTAGATTATGATTTAGTTGAAGATCTAAAGAAGTTAAGGGCTAACATTTATGTTTATGAGCTACTAAAATTTCCGTTTTTGCTACAAAAAATGTTACAGAACATCGCAGAGAATAGCAAAAATGGTAATTCAAACAGTAACAAGGTTGTATAGAAAAAAGTTCCTCAAAAGACTTCCGCCATGAATAATCCTGATCCTCACGATAAAGGAAACCTTCCTGTAAATAATGTAACAAATGTAGATAAATTAGCTTTAGAAACTGCGAGTAAAAAGCCACAAGCTTCCACACAGTACTCGCAGAAATGTACCTCCATTTTTGTTAACTTTCGAAATCTTTAATAGAAACGTGCACAATTGTATGGTAGACTCAGGAGCATCATCCAATGTGATTCCATGGTCTGTGTGTCAGAAGATTAATGCTGAAGTTGAACCATCCACTTTAAAAATCATACATCTTGATCAAACTAGTGTTAAGGTCATAGGCAAATTAAGAAATGTGCTTATAAGATTATCGTCTAACCCCAAAGTTCATCAAGTAATTGATATTATTGTTGTGGATATTCCAGAAGTGTATGGTCTGTTTTTAAGCAGGGACTAGTCGGAGCAACTACACGTCTATTTCGCAACAGATTGGTCTCCCCTGTGGCTTCCCGACAATGGCAAGCCCAACAAGATCAAAGTAAATCATGAGCGTTACCTTAAGTTCACGGTCACATATTTGAATGATCCCAACGAACCGTTTACACCTTCTACTGATTCACCGGAAATACAAGGGATGGATACCTTTTTCGGCAATTTCATGGCCGAGACTTCAGCTATCACCAATCCAGAACAATAGTCTGATATTGTATCATATGTGCAGCCGACATCATCTACACAATGGCCTCATGCACCCGATAAAAATCAAATTTGGTCTCTTTATTTTGACGGGTCAAAGTCCAAAGAAGGAGCAGGTGCATGCTGCGTTATTATTGATCCCTCGGGTAACAAAACCTTGATTTCATGTAGGCTAGAATTTGAATGTACTAATAACATAGCGGAATATGAGGCTTTATTGCAGGGCCTTAGAAAAGCTTTAGATATGAACATTCAAAATCTGTCTGTCTTTGGCGATTCTGAAATCGTGGTTAGACAGGTAATAGATTCTATCCACTGTCTGTCTCCGCATATTAAAATCTACCAATCCGAGGTATGGAATTTAATGAATAAGTTTTCTTCTTTCAATATAAATTCTATTCCTAGATTGAATAATTCTAAAGCTGTTCTATTAGCTAACGTAGCTTCCAAACTCTTTCCTGCAGAAGGCTTGTCCCCAAACGCATTCTCCGTCAAACTGTTGTTCAGACCATCCATTCCCGACAACATCACGAATCGGAGAGTCTTCGACGACGATCAGCATATTATCAGCTTCCTGCATATGGAAAAAACTTTTCAAGGCATGGTGATCGACGAATGCACTCACGACGACAATTTGCGTGACTTCACGGTAATACCAGATCCGAGATCTCTTGAATCTTCATCAGACATGGTAAATTCGATCCCTAAATGTGTAGTTAGATTAGAGAAATTTTACGATCTTCAAGATAAATTCAAAAAATCGATCAACTGTAAAACCAATAGTTCCTCTTGATCATATGAAAAAGTAAACTTAGGAACTGATGACAATCTGCAGTGCATTAATTTAGGGTTGGGATGTTCTCAACAAGAAAAAGTTGCATTTATTAAATTGTTTAAAGAATTTAAAGATGTTTTTGCGTGGATGTATGATGACCTTAAAACTTTCGATCCTAACATAATACAACACGTCATTCATATGAAACCCCAAACCTTACCCTTTCAAAAAAAACTAAGAAAAATGCACCCTAAGCTCGAACCGACCGTTAAAAAAGAATTGAATAAACTCCTAAATGCTAAGATAATTTTCCCTGTTAGGAACACTCAATGGGTTTCTAACCTTGTCCCTGTCCGGAAGAAAAGTGGGGAAATCCGAGTTTGCAACGATTTCTGAAACCTTAATAGAGCGTCTAATAAAGACAACTACCCTGTCCCACCCATGGAATAGATCCTTCAACAGGTATCTGGTTCCGAGAGGCTATCCTTATTGGATGGTTTCTCAGGGTACAACCAAGTCCTGATGTCTCCTCCAGACCAACTTAAAACTACCTTCCGCACTCCATGGGGCACCTATGCTTATCGAAAAATGCCCTTTGGATTGATCAATGCCGGTGCCACTTTCCAGAGAGTGATGGACATCGCTTTCCGGGGCTTAATCAACCAATCGGTCATAGTTTACTTATATGATGTTACTGTATTTTCAAAAAACAAAACCGATCATCTAGCTCATTTAAGAGCCATTCTACAACGATGTCATAAATACGACATTTCCTTGAATCCTAAAAAATATATATTCACAGTAGAACAAGGTAAACTCTTAGGATTCATTGTGTCAAGAAAAGGGATGATTATTGACCCCGAAAGGACTCAATTCATATCAAAACTTCCCCCTCTCTCCTCCAAAAAGTCTATGCAGTCTTTCTTAGGCCAGATAAACTTTGTCAGGAGATTCGTCCCTAGTTTCTCCGAAATGGTCAGACCTTTACAGAATTTAATTAAGAAAGATGCACAATATCATTGGGGACCCTTAGAAAATCAAGCTTTCAATTCAATAAAAAATGCCATAATAGACACTCCTTCTCTCATGAATCCCAAATTTTCGCAAGACTTCACACTCTACACTTTTGCTTCTGACCATTCCTACGCTGTCGTCCTAACTCAAAAGAATCCTGAAAACAATGAAGTACCCATTGCCTTTATGAACTCTGCTTTCAAAGGCATGAAACTTAATTACCCAGTGGTAGATTAGCAAGCCTACATTGTTTTCAAAGCATTCAAACACTTCTGGTCTTATCTTTTGAAATCTAGGACGAAAATTATTGTCCCTTACCCAGCCGTCAGAAAATTGTTAGTGCAGAAAGACTTAGGCGAAAAGAGGGAGAACTGGGTTACCTCCTTACAGGAGTACGATGTATAAATTACCCCAGCTCAGATAGTGAGAGGCCAAGGGTTATGCAAGTTAGTTTTTGATTCAGCAGCAGGACAACAAGAAGAAAATGACATATCAAACCTAGGACAACACAATCAAAATGCAATCTGTTGTGCACAAAGCTCTGTCACTCCCTGGTATGATGATATAAAGTTCTGTCTTGAACATGGGTCAGCCCCCCGTCACCTGGATCCCACTAAGATAAGAGCATTAAGATTAAAATCTGCCTCCTTTCATTTGATTAATGGTATTCTGTTTCGTCAAAATTTTGATGGAGTACTAATGCGCTGTCTTGAGAAAGATGAAGCAGAAAAAGTCTTACTAGAGTTGCATGCAGGGGAAGCTCGTGGGCATTTTGGTGGTGAAACCACTGCCCATAATGTCTTGAGAGCCAGTTATTACTGGCCCACACATTTTAGAGATGCCCATGCCTTGTGTCATAAGTGTATTATTTGTCAAAAAGAATCCGGGAGGATACAGAAATCAGCCTTTCCTTTGCAGCCCATTTCAGTAGACTCCCCTTTTCAGCAGTGGGGCCTTGATATTATAGGTCCAATAAATCCACCGTCCTCATAGCAGCATAATTTTATCATAACAGCCACAGATTATTTCACTAGGTGGTCTGAAGCTGCCGCATTAAGAACTGTGAATACCAGTCAGGTAATTGCCTTTTTAAATTCGAATATTATTACTCGTTTTGGTATCCCTGACTGTTTAGTATTCGATAATGCTTCTTATTTTTCGTCTCTTGAGATGAGAAAGTTCGCTTTAGAAAAAGGAATTAAATTGAAGTATTATGTCGGCTACTACCCCCAGGGAAATGGATTGGTAGAATCAACCAATAAGAATCTGATTAAAATCATCAAGAGAACGGTATCTGAGAATCACAAAAACTAGCATAATGCACTGTTAAACGCGCTCTGGGCTGATAGGGTAACACTGAAAACTGTTGTAGGTAACTCTCCCTTTTTTCTCATTTATGGCAGAGAAGCAATTCTGCCACCACACATTCTTCTTCCCTCACTACAACTATCATAGAAAATACAAGAAGAAGACTGTCCCCCTTTGGAAAACCGAATTAACGCCTTAATGAAGCTAGAAGAGGTAAGAGCCCAAGCTAAATGTAAGTTAGATCAGCATCAACTAGTGGTTAAAAGCTGTTTTGATGCCAACTCTGCCTCTGATAGGAATTTCGAAGTAGGTGACCTTGTCTTGAAATGGGAAAAACCACATGAGGGAAAGGGAGAGCACATGAAATTTCAGAACTTGTGGCTTGGACCATTTTTAATTGTTGAAAAATTGGGTCCCAGCTCTTTTCGATTACAGAATCTAGAAGGATAGCCTGACACCTATCCAGTGAATGGCCTAGCTCTAAAAAAATATTTCGCTTGATGACTACCTTTTGTATACTATGTAAAGATTTTTCTTTTGTTTCCTTTTCTTTACTATTTTGATTTTGATTTTTTCCTTTGTACTTATCATTTTTTATACACATACCTGCATTTTGAACTGTTCAGACAAAGAAAACAAAAAATTCTTTCACTGAAATGACTACTAAAAAATTGTCTAAACATCAATTACAATATACTTTTGAAATTTACATCTGTGTTGAAAAGACTGTTGTTTGAAAGAAGTTAATTGATTTCAATCTGTGAGTAAAGCTTGACACGATCATCCATTATCTTTTTACGCTGTCCCTGTTCCTTAAGGGAATAACTCAGGAAGATGTCTCCCTGCCTTAGAAGGTTGGTCTTGTAAATAAACCATCTATGGATCTTAATGAAGGACAATCCTAAAAAATTATATTAAGGTCTGTAAAAATATGTTTAAAAATATCATAATTTTCAGCGTCACCCCACTCAATCATATATCTTTAAAAAAAATTAAAACATAAAGAGTTGTGGGAAGTGCTTGTAAACCCGCCGGGATGCTGAACAGGTCTGCTGGCAGCGGGTAAATGCATGCATGACGCCAAGACAACTTCATCGGGGTACTGAATAGGCCCGCTGGCATCGAAGCAATGTCGGGTATATGAAAATTCGTAAATATGAAACCTCTTGACCTTAAAATGTCCTTTATTTTGATCTGGAACTTCTTGGCAGGATACAAATATCAGAGTGGGTTAAATGGAAACCCTGTCGAGGCTATGGACGTCTGCTGGAAGCAGTGGCTCTGTCAACAGTATTGTGGATTTCATCTTTAATATCGTGGCTCGCTTGTCTTAAGACTGTTATCAGTTTTCATACTTTAAGCACTACTGCAATATTTGATTAACGATGATGTTTAAACAATTTTCTGGTTGTTGTTTTTAAGTTAGAATTTTTCTCATTATCATAATCTGAATTTGTTCTTTTGGCAGAGATAACTGCTTCTACCAGTGTGTTGCCATTGTTGGCAGCCATTTTGCGTTTTTATCCTATCTCTATAAGCTGCCTACACAAGTGTTTTGGAACCCTTGATTTTCATCGCAATCTTTGAATAAAACAACACTATTATTTCACGCATTTGCACACCTTCCTTTACTCTTGTTTTCACGACCGCAAGCATGAAAATTTTGATTTCGAAGTCACGTCAATAGCATTAAAATCGTCATTGGATTATTATGGTTACTCTTTTCTATGTGTTCATTACATTTCCAATTTAATTATAGTTACACAGTTGTCAAGACACCAAAATCTTTACTCATTTGACATTTTTTGTTGTTAATATGACTTCGTTGTTTTTATAAGACTATGGTGATGGTCTAATCATTACAATCGAGTCTTTGATTCAATGGTGGTTTGATGTTCTATTGGTTTTTATCAAATTCATGGTCTCATAACAACGTATTAACATTGTGATTAGACCCTTAATTCAATAGTTTCATGCAATGCATAAGTTTTATGGTCAAATCCTTATTCGAAATATTGTTTTGATTTAAAAAAAAAAACATGCAAATACTAATGCTTGCACAAACACCCGAGTCGACTCATCATAGTTTTCAATGGTTGTTTTATTGGCATTGCAATAGTGATTTGAATCACCATATGCGTCGTCGGTTGTACATTTGGATATGACTGTTTTTCATGGGCTGATCTAGTTCCACCACCACCGGTTCAATTGTCTTCATAAATGTCGAGGCAACAATGGCCTTTGTCAATTCAAATTTATCATGATCGAAGCTTTTTCTTACTGCCCAGGTATGTATTTCAACATCAATTTTGTTTTATGAATTGGTTGAATTAATATAACCGATTGGGTGTGTCTTCAATTAGTTCTGTTCGTTTTTAATATATTCAAAATGACTCTGTTATTTTTGATTTACCAAAAATGATACCATTATGAATCATGTACAAAAGATTTGTTTTCCAAACTCGAACACAGCTATGATTTGGTTAATGCGATTTTATTGTTCTCATATTAGTATAAACGATTGGGTTTGCTTTCGATTAGTTCTGTTTGTTTTTAATAGATTCAAAACAATCATGTTGACTTCGATTTACCAGAAACGATTATGTTTCGTTTTGAATAAATATTTTCATTTGGATTATGATTGCATTCGACCTGTATAAAATATTTGTTTGCTAGAATCATGTAGCTATGTTTTGATTGATACGATTTTGCATAACGATTGTGTCGACCCCCGAGTTAGTTCGATTCGTTCCTGTTTGATTTGATTTGCAAACGATTTTTGTGTTCCTTGAATTAGCATGAGTTGGATTGGTATCAAAGGTAGATTTGATACGGCTCTGTTGGTTTGGATTTAAAAAAAACGATTGTCTATATTGAATTCTTACCAGAAATTTTCTTGATATTCGTTTAGGGTCTGTTTCGATTGAAATAGATTCAAACACGATTTCGTTTGCTCTCAATTAGCATAGAAGTTTTGGTTTAAATGATTTGTTTTGTTTTTAATTAGAAATTAATGATTTGGTTTAATAGGTCGAATATAATTTTGTTAAGTTTTCGATTGATTTTAAAACGTTTATGTTTTCAAATTAGACCAGCTACAGAATCGCAAGATTCTATAGCTAGTCTTAAAATTTAGATTTTTGTTAATTTTATCAATAAAACATTATCTAAACTCGTGTATTCTTGTCTATTTACAGGTATCTACGAATTTCATTGAAAAATTGGACATGCTGCAACAGTTTAGATATAGTTTTCAGTTGTTAGTCATAGGCAAAAAAATATGGACTTGGGAGATTATTCCAAGATTTTTTGTAAATTACTTTGATAATTCCCACAGGGATGTTTTACCCTATGGCCTTTAAATACTTGTTATTTTTTTGTAATGAGGCATCATCGATTGTTCGTAGAACAAGACTATGGATTTATAATACAAACTGGGATGAAAGTTGATGTCTTGTAACAGCTTTAGCTTTCAATATATCAAACTTTTATCTCAGGTTTTCTTCATATCAGTTTGCAATCAATTATCATCTACTTTAGCTATCATGATTCATTGCAGGTTGATGTGATTTGGTTTATGTGTTGTCCATATCTGATCTCTCTTATTTTTAAACGTACAACCATTACTCCCTTTCAATTTAATGAATAAAGGTTTATCTTCTTTGTTAATTGAACTATTATGTACGAATATTTACACAGGGATTTATCTAACTGCGATGATTTGTAAAGTATAAGATTGCTTTCCTTTTTGATGGCATGTTTGTCCTGTCATTTATATTCGAAGAGCACTGATGCTTCCTGTTTACGAGAAGCTTGTGGAGAATCTGGTGCGGGTTTCCTCCCATCGAACAGCTGAACTGGATCCTTTACACAGGACAAATTGGAAAGCGTTATCACAGGTTAGTTGATTAGTGTTATTTAAGTGGTTCAGATAGATATATATAGTTCAGATTTATAGTTAGGATTATTAGTTCAATTTCTTATCTTAGACAGATTTCATTTTATTTCTTTCTCATAAAATTAAAAAAAAAAAAAAAAAAATAGTTTTGTTGTCATAGGACAACTTACAAATGATTTTTTGTAGGTTTTCATTTAAAATCTGTAATCTATAAATATTGTACATTTGTGGTTAAGATTTAATTGTGTTGATAATTGAACATTTAATTTCATAGAATTATTTCTGTATAATCTTAGACAATAGACTATATATATTTATTTCATATTTGTTTATTAGTTTCCTTTAATTGTTGATTTCATTTAGATTAGTTCCTTTAGTTAGTTTTCTTTTGTTTTCCTAGGACTTAGATCAGCCAACGGAGCCGCTAAACATGTTAGGGTGGATCATCCCAAATGGCTTGGGTTATTTAGACAACCCTAGACTGAATCCACTCTTCCAGTTGGCGAGCGTTCATTTTCGCCCGTCAACACAACCTTATGCATCTTTCACATGCACCATATGAGAGTAGTGCACCAAAAATACCCTCTAAATAGAAACCAATAATGAAAATCGCTGACAAAGGTGAGGAAACCACCAATAAGGCTAATGAAATATAAGACACCACTCGAATCCAAATGTGTGAATAGATTTCTTGCTGTCAAACACAAGGGAAACCCCCTAGTCAACGACCAATGAGGAGATTTCAATTGTTGGGTTCAAGGTTACCTACCCATATTGAAAGTAGGACCAAGGTGGATGGTAGGACTAAAACTTCATGTAACTCTGAGACATACTAAGGGTATGGTTAACATGCAAAGTCAAGAGTTCTGAGAAATGTTTGACACATGGTTATAGACATCCTTTGAACAAGAGCATGAGACATCCAAATGACTCTAGCAGCATAGACTCAATGATGAAAAATTGTGATGCAGGAGGCACCAATCAAACTCTCCATAGGGACTAGAAGAGTAACCATTAGGAGGAGTAAAATCTAAGTAATGAGATAATCTTCCTAATTTCATGCTAAACCCAAAATTTGGATGACAAGTGGACTCAAAATTTTGCACTATGTTCAAAGGAGACACGACTGCTACCAAGATTAGATAATATTCCTTTCCCGCCCGTATTTGTTTTTTTTCATAGACAAATGAATGTTATGATACAGAGGAGGAAACGAGTGTCATGAGTAAGCAACTTGTTCTAGCAGTGGAACATACCTACACTCAATGCAAGGGGGTGCATGCAAGATATGGACACTCGAGGGAATGTTTCCTGTAGATATAAACAAGGCTCTACTTGGTTGATGATGCAAACTGCTGAGATAATAGGATTATAATGTGAAAGAGAGAACCAACAATAGGCTCAATATTGCAAGCAAGGGAATGAGATGCAATTATAACTTAAATCCAAAGAATGTCCTTTCTCATAAATTTAGTCCCCTAGGCCCAAAAAAAGTATAAAACAATACCCATGAGAACTCTTCTAGCCACTAGTGACTAGAGTGTTCCTTTTTCAAAATTATTCTACTTGGTACGAAAAAGGGTTAAACTTACACCAAATAGACGTCCTTTCAAATCCAATTTACAAGTGTGAAATAGATAAGTTCAATCAACAATCTTTTCACTTTTTGAGAGAGTTGGAAAAGAGATTAAACCAGACTCGTGAGAGTCCCATAGGTATAGGTTAGCATGCTTATGGTAACAATATGAGGCTTGAACGCAAAGTCATTTTGGAACTATAAAGGACTTTAGGTCTTTATGGAATAATCTCTGCATGGGCACCAGATGGCACAAAGGTTCTAACTAGGGCACCCATGTTTGGTAAGCCTCTACCATTCACTAACAACACTTCTATTAGCAGTAAGGAGGATCCGTGTCACTAAAAAAATGGTTTTGTACCTAAGGCATATGAATCGCAGTCATAGGATAATGAAAGTGTGCAAAATGGAGTGATGACATATCCTATATGCTTGGTAAAAGAAACAACTTGCCAAATTCATGAACAGGAGAAATAATGCTAGAAACCACAAGAATCCCTGGATAAAAGCACCAAAACCAACTCCTTCCACTGCACTATTATTCCACTAGGTCAAAATATTTTCAAAAACTATGTAAAGTGGGTAAAAGTTTTCTATAAATAGTAAAAATAACCAATTTTGCCATACCATTTCACATTTTCACCCAAATAGTACATTTTGGACATAATTTCCCATGACCTTCAAGTGTCGATTGTGGGAGCTACAAGCGACAAAATTGACAACCTTTTGGACGAAGTAAGTGTTCTTTCCTCCTCTTCATTTCTAGTGGATTAGAATCTTAAATAAGGTCTCACTTTTTTATTTTTTTAATGTGCAAATTAGGAATTAGAGTATACGCGGGATGTAGATCATCGGGTCGTGTATATTTATCCCTATACATGACTTTTATAAAAAAAAAATAGCATATATGCAACCCTATGCGTGAATGTGTAAACTGCAGCTTGCATACAAGTTCGTAACTTGTGTTTTTAAAAGGAATTTGACTCAAAAATTGGATTTTTTCTTGCAGGATGATACTAGAATGGAGAGAAATAGAGAATGAGCAAGTTGATGGTGCAACGGAAAGAGATACAGGGACCCAATATCATTAAAAATATGTGGTATTTAGAATTTTTGGGCTCTCAAAGGGAAGAGGGCTCAAGTGAGGTTGCTCCAAATGATGGTGAAATTTTGGGATCTGGATACAGAAGCCTTCAAACTCGATGGGAAACCATTGAGAATTGAAGTTGAGGATATATACTTTTTGATATGGTTGTTTCATTAGGGTGAGGTGGTGAACCTCAAATCTAGGGGAGCTGGGAGTGGAATCAACATAGAGGACTACATCGCCACTCACTATGTGCAGGCACAAAAAAGGTAGGGAGCCAACTCCCTATTTGGGTGATCAACAACCTGATTTAAAGATCATTTTTATCGTGTTGACATAGACCATGGGTTCGACCTCATTGCATCAGGCATCAAGGCCACTAATGTTCTACTCCATGGAGTGTTTATGACCCACAATATATGATTGGTGCACCTCACTACTCACTACTATCAAGAGCTAGTTGACAGACTTCAAACAAGGTAGGAAGAGGAACTTAATGTTCACATCTATCTTGTGTAGTTTTTTCTTCGAGCGGGTTCTAGGATTGAGCCCTAGAGTAGAAATATCTCCACATAGACCACTTAATGAGGCGATTGGGAGGTGGTAGGGTGCCAACCCCCTACAACGATGAGTTCTTTTTCTGGTGGCACTGACATGTGATAGACCTAGAGGACTACCCTTATGTAGGGATTGAATTTAGAGGAGACCCAAACATTCCATTTCCACCAGGTTCCGCCTATGGAGATATAGGTATGAAACAATTTTCAAGTATATTTCATTTTTTTGGTGTTTTATAAAGAGATTAAAAAAAAATAAAAATTGGATGGTGTCAAGTATTCTAACAAAAATGCTTTGTTGTGCATACGTAGGTCCACGACGGCTAGATGGATTCCCACAACACCGAAGGAGGAACTGGGGGGATGAGACAACAAGAGGATATGTGGGGAGAGTGCTTCAAAATGTGCAGGAAAACCTATTTCATTTGATGCACAAGATTCACATGGTACATGTAGAGGATCTGCCAAAGGAGATACAGCGACAGGTTGTGGGTTTGCCCCATGTGTGGGAGCTAATATTTTGGCATCTCGCAAACGTCATAGTATGTTATCATGACACACATCTGGCGCCACAAGCGTAGATGTCATGGTTATTGTATTCATCAATTGTATATGTATTTTGAGGGTGGGAGCCCCAATTTTGTAATATAACACCATATTTTTTGGAGAAATGAAATATAAAAACATTGGTATTTGGATTTACTTATATTACAATGTGTACATTAGTGAATGTGTTTTATTTTCTCTAGTTATGTGACAAATTATAATCTAAAAAATAATTAGCATATGCATCAGATACTTAATTAAAACTTCTAGGTATGTGATTATAAGTGATACAATCAAAATGTCGTTCCAAAATTCATACCCATAGGAATCCTCATAGTAGAGTAGGTTTGTGCACATGGTAACTGTCGTTCAACTAACATACTACTAACTGGGAGTCCATGTGAGCTTCTAAAGAATGAATACCATGTGAAATGGCATCACATAAAAGATCTATAATGATGCTATATTCATCCACATTATTTGTTGATGGTCCTAGAGAAATTCCACCTGAAGACACGAGTTGGCCCTCGAGTGAGTAAACAACCCAAGCGACAGAAGCCAAGTTTCTTGTATGACAACTGGCACCGCTTATGAATCATAAGTAAACTTAAGACTTCGTTGACATCTTCCAACCAAGGGAAAACTCGATAAGCAAGCCAATAACAAAAGGGAAAATATATATACACTAAGATACACTAGTATACAAAGAGTTACTCCCAATATTGGGGCTCAAGCAAATATATTTTCAAGTAGATCTCATTTCTGGGCTCAGCCAACATATTCCCTTCATAATATTCTAATTCATAGGCTCCTTTTTCTAAGACACGTCACATGATATAAGGACCGAGCCACATGGGGTTGAACTTTCCTGCCCCCAGTGTTTCGATGTCTTTATCATACAAGAGGACCAAGTGACCTTCAATGTATTGTCGAGGATAGACAAACTTATCATACTGGACCTTGACACGTCGTTTATTCACTTCGATATCCGTAGAGGCATCTCGACGTTGCTCATTTAGGCTCTCTAGGTGTATGGGGCGTTCTTTGAGATTGGAAGTTTCAGGTAGGAGCTTAACTGCCAATATAAGAGAAGGGATTTCACATTCAATAGGTAGGATCGACTCCACACCATCTACTAACTGAAAAGGGTAAAAATGAGTGGAAGTCTTCATCGAGGTTCAGTATTTCCAAAGCACAGGGTAAAGCATGAGATGCAATTCAGATTTTATCTGGCTGACAGTTTTTTTCAAAATGATCTTGAGAAACTTATTCACAACCTCTACTTGTCCATTTTCCTAGGGATAGTAAGGGGAAGACTGACCATGTTTAAACCCCAGTTTTGAAGCTATTTATTTCATCATTTCATTCTGAAAGTTACTACCATGATCAGTGACAATATCACTCGGTATTCCAAACCAAGCTATAATTTGATTGAACATGAAAAAAGAAGCATTCGTACAATTGGATTTAATTGTAGTCATCGCCTCAACCCACTTAGTAAATTAGTCTATGGCCATGATACAAATCCACCCCCCACTTGGTGAAGGGACCGACGGTGATGACTGGGTGAAGGGGGGTTGGATGCGAGCACATATTCCGATTCAACACCTGGAAAGGGGGTCACTTCTTGACCACTTTGACGCAATATTTAAAAATAGACGGACAAAAATAACCAGCTCGCAATATCTTCTGGGTTGTTGCAAGCCCGAATAGATGAGCACCATAAGCCCCATTGTGATATTCATTAAGGACCAACTGAGCCTCCTCATGACTCAAGCAATGAAACAAGATATTATCTATTCCTCGGTGATACAAAGTTTCATCGACGATAAGGTATTTCTTATCTTGATACCATATACATTGTCGATTGTCTCTCGAAAGGTGATGAGAGAACTTCAAGGTTTGATGATAGATCAAAATGTATCCATACCAAGGGTACAAAGATGACACAAGGAAAATGTGTTCATCCGCAAATGAATCGACATGAATAACATCTTCATCTAACCAAGGGAAGTATGATATTAACTAGAAAAAAACTAGCGATTTCTTGGATTTCACTGAAGCAAAATTGAGATCAAACTCTTGCAAGATGAAAATCCATCTATTATATTTTCCCCCTATGATATGCCTTGTAAGGACATACTGAAATGGGTTGACATCAACAACTACGGTATTTTTTCAAAGCAATATATAGTGCCATAATGTTTGAACTGTGTGTACAGAAGCCAAAGATAGCTTCTCAACTAGAGAGTACTTGAGTTTAGGAACGAATAAGTTGTGACTAAGATAGTAAATGATGTGATCATGGAGCTCATCATCCTCATGAACTAAAACCATACCAACCGTCCCTTTGGACATGACGATGTAAAGTAAGTAATCTCTACTATAGTCTGTAAGCTTCAACAGAGGTGTTGATACCAAGTATTTCTTAAGATCATCGAAGGATTCCTGGGCTTTCTCATCCCATATAAATAGAGTGTCCTTCTTCAAGAGACGCATCAAAACCCTTAGTAATATTGGCATAGTTTACTATAAATCGACATAGGAAGTTAGCTTTCCCCTATAGACCTTGAAGCTGATGAATATTGCACGAGGGAGGAAATCGAAGTATTGCCTCAATCTTTAAAGGATCCACCATGATCCCAGTATCAGAGACTAAGAATCCTAAAATACGACATGACCTAACGCAAAATATGCACTTATGAGGGTTTAAACGGATGCGATAATACCGACATCTCTCGAAAACTAGCCAAAGGTGGGTATACTGAACAGAAAGATCATCGAGGTAGGATTCAACTATATGCTTGAGATTGTAAAAAGTGAAGGTCATGGATCATTGGAAGATTTCTTTAATGTTTTTAAGTCTGAAAGGCATTTCTCAGTATGTTGATCCTCGGGTTTAATATGAATTTTGTTGTAGCCTGAAAATCCATCCATAAAAGAAACAACCTCACTTCTTGCACACTCATCAAGGATATGATCAATGAAAGGTGTCGAGAATTTGTCTTTAGGAAAAGACTTATTCAGGTCTCAAAAATTCATACAAACATGGATGGCAAAAATTCATACAAACATGGATGGTTCCTTTCTTCTTATTCACAGGAACGAGATTGGATACCCATTCAATCAATAGAACCGGGTAGATAAAACCTGCATTAAGTAGTTTCTCCACCTCTGCCTTAATAATAGGGGCCTTCCTAGGATTAACAAATCTAATTCGTTGTCGAACAGGTTTAGCATCCGGGTAGGTTTTAATCTCATGTTCAACAATTCGAGGGTCGATTCCTGGAATCTCTTCATATGACCAAGAAAATACATCATGGAATTATTTGAAGAGCTCGGTGTAGATATGAATTTCTTCAGGCGAAAAATCCATGTGGATATATACATTTTCAAATTTACCAGGAATATGAGAGATTCTATCATGATGGTGGGAGAAATAATCACCATGTTTCCTTCAGCATAAATTCCATGTGTATCTAGTCGAACTATGTCATAACCGACTATCTCGCTCAAGGTAGATCTAAAATTGTCTTGGTCGATTCTAGCAAGCTCTGGGAGGAAGTAAGAGCGATGATGCATATCATGCCATGGCCTATATGAACCATTCATGGCCTCTAAAATTTCTTCATCAGAAGGTAAATTATCATCAAGGCAATCATGTGATCAAGACAATGAGGTGGACCATATGGGCCAAAGAACAGGATCCTACTCGTCCATCTGCGAGGGGACAGGATTTGGGTCAACAGTAGAGTCAAGAACATCTTGATACGCTATCTCTATCACCGACAGTGTAATTTCCATTCCAATATGCAACTAACCTTCATAATACAAGGTCGGGGAAGGTAGGGTCCAAGGATCGTTAAAATACTAAGTGCGGAAAGGAACATAACTCATTGAAAAAGTAGACCTACTGGACATGGCATAGATATGATGAATTGGTGCCATGAAATAAAAGGTACCAATAAGGGAGGAATACATTCTGACACCAATATCCTCAGTTGTTGGATGATAATTGTCAATCACAACAATCGAAAGTCCAACTGATGCATTGGGACTAGCATGTGCAAAGGATAACTGATCGATCATCATGATTTTCCCCTCATGAGGAAAACATAAAGTACAGAAAAGGGACAACACAACTATAGTGATGGAATAAGTCCAGTTATGCCCTAGTAATAAGTTATAGTCAATTGGCACATCAACCACCTCCACATCCACCTCCACTGTCTTCCCACCTAACTGGACCAGAAAGGTAGGAAGAATATTGTGGGGATGAAAAGAATGACCATCAAATGTGGTCAACATACTTAGATATTGAGAGAGGTTTGGAGAGCCAATGAATTTCCAACAGGTTAGGGATATCATGCACATTTCAGTGCCTTCAACAATAACAATACGTTTGATGGTATACTTTGAGTAATTCACATGGATTTGAAAGGCCACGTGGTAAGGCAAATGGGGCTTCACATCCTTGATGTCAAACTTGATAACATTAGAGCCACAGAGGTCTAGAGATCCTATCACAGATAAAAAGGCATTCCTTTGTGAAAGACACATCTAGAGTACCTCCAAAGCCGACATTGTGCAAGGGGTTTGACCCAGATCCTCAACAATAGAGTAGTTCTAGGAATCCCTAGCATTAGGGTTGTGGGTAGAGCGTTTGAGTACTCCTTTCAGAATATGAGGTGGAGGCACTCAATTTTTGATCTATAAAGGTGTATCTAGAGGAGGGGGAGACTCTAGACCTGGAATAACCTATGAATAATTGTAATCGTGAGACCGAGTGTCTACATTAATATGAGACTTGACCATATTTATGCATAGACAATCACCATCATGCACTGATGTGTTTTGACTCCCAATCGCCACATTTCCAACATTAGAGGAGCTTGAGGCCATATGTTGATTATGTGGAAAAGGATTAGTCAGCACAATGGGTGGTAGAGATAAAAGCCTCACAACTTCTTCGAGTTTGGGGTAGAAGTGGGTAAGGTGATCATCAATATAAAGCTTACAAGGGAATTTCACCTTTCGTCTCTATTTCTTTCCCTCACCAGCATTAACCTTCAATATATCATTGTTAGCATTTTCCTTGGGTTTATTATCATTATTCCTCCCACCCTTAATCCACGTCCTTTCGTTTTATTCCCTCCTAGTTGTTGGTTACCATTTGGGTTGGTCAACGACTACACAAAATGAACATCTGTCGAATGAGTGGGAGTGGAGGACACAAACAAATCTTGTCCTTCTACATACTGGCTTAGAAACAAATCTTTAACTGGATTGTCATCAAGTCTATAGATTTAACATTTGTGAATCCTATAATGCCATCAACATGAGGCCATAGATTTTGTCTAGGATCGTAGTTTGAACTCGATGCATCAAGAAGAATCTTGTATAACATCCGAGACTGAGAATATATGAGATCTAACTACTGGGATTTAAAAATCGCTTCCTCTTCAGATGTTACTCCGGATGTATAAACATCCTTCAAAATATAAGTAAAGACTTAAGAAACCATTCCTATAGGAACTTTGGAGGAATGTAGGATTTGATCAACCTCTTCCGTCTGCGCCACTCTTGGATGTGATCCAATATATGCATGGATTTGTCCTGGTGGAGTGCCGATAAAAGTTCTATGTCGGCATCGTAACGAACCAGAAATTGGAAGTGGTTGAGAAAAACTAGAACCATATGATTAAAATTCATGTACGTCCCCTCTGGTAGCTCTATATACCATTTCACTGCAAACCCCATGAGGGTGAGTTGAAACAATCTTAAACGAATAGAATCTCTATTAAGGGAATTGGAAGAGAACAAAAGATGAAAAGTAGTGTTGTGATCACCAGGATCCTCACCATTCTTTCCATCAAATTTTAGAATATCTTAAGGAAGCTTGGTGGGGATGGTGGGCCATGTCAGGTCATGATACACTGGGTCGTTCATTAATCTTGACAAGTATGACAAATTGAGCATGGCCAAAAAAGGGATATAGGGTTGCAACATCTAGCCCCAAGCTCCTGGGAAAGATTGATGTTAGGTAATCACAACCCATCCAGGGTTCTGGTATGCACCATCGCCTTGTCCGGGGTTGTAAAAGCCCCCTCCAAACTGATTCATAAGGGGTTGGTTGGGAACCATTCCAGTAGGAATGTTATGATGAGGGTTTTAAATATTTCCCCCAACCGGAGTATCTATAGGTTGGGAGTTTCCAAAAGTATGAAATTGACCTACCCCAGGTGGAAATATGGAGGATAGAGGTGTATTCGTCATGCCAAATGTGTTGGTCAGAATCGATGTGGAGGAGGTAGGTGTAAAAGAAAGAACATAAGCAACGGCTTGTTCACCTAGTTTATTAATCCATCCAGGAGAATTAAGACTAGGATTAGACCTAGGGTGAAAGGGAGGTAGGATTATAACCATAGGAGTCCTTTGGGGAATATGAGCACCGCCAAACAAGAGTGGAATATGTGAAGGAGCCATGCCCCCAAGTCCAATACTAGGATTTGGATTAGATGTTGAAATGGAGGATGAAAATTGTGATGTGAAATTCGACATACCATAAGAGAAAGGGATAGAGGCAAAAGGGATGGACTAAGTATTGTATCCCAATGAACTAAAGAGAGACCCAAAAGGGTTCGTTAATATAGGATGAGTATTAACTACATGTTGGACAAGAGTGATGATGGGAACCTATGACACTACAACTGTAGTGGTTGAAGGCATAAAAGGAGTTCCATTAACTATGGTAGGTATGGGGGTCGAAGGACTCCCAGTATATTTCTAGCTTGACTTACTACTCATACTTGTATGACCACAAGTATGGTAGGTGTAGGTGTGTGTACCACAGTTTATAACTTTACGCCTTTTAGAAGGCAAAGATTTAATATGCGGTGGTAATTTCAACAAATGACGAGACCTGCAAGGAAGCTTCTCAGGATCCATGATGAGTTAAGACTTGATATATAAAAACAAATGCTAAAGTCAACTAACAATCAAAGAGCACACCAAAATAAAAAAAAAGTCCAATATGCACACAAACATGATAAAGTGGTTGAAAGGGGCCTCCCTCCCTATAGTAGGTATGACTTGCCCGAGACGGGCCTGTGAATCCCTTAAAAAAATTAGATGTATCATAATCAGTTATAAGGGCCCTCATGGCCTTAACAACACAGTTGGTCAGATTCTCTTGGAGAGGTAATCCTCCATAAACTCTGTGTGTTTTCAGACCCTTATCTGACTCAGGTTACCTGCAAAATAACCCCTGCAAGTAACCTATGTGGCTACCTATGTCAAGAAACTAAATCCACCATGATATAACCAATTCGTAGGAGAATAGTCATAATTCAGGTCCACCGTATGCAGAGGGTAAAAAAGTCTGAAATCTCAAAAGCACCGCCTCTTACATAGGTAAATGTACTAGCGATAACCCCATATACGAATAGATCCCAAGAAATATCTTTGACACTAAGAAGGAATTGGAGGGATATCTCCTCAACCAACTTTGCGCGACCTCGTGCTTAACTTTGGTGTGAGCGAAGCCTCCTAACGTCACCAGTTATACAATGGATTTCACCACTCCCTTAGTCAAACACATATGTTGACTTTAATAGCCTTGGATAAGTTTACTCACAAAATCCTATTCCAAGGCTCTAAATCTTAAGCTAGTTTGTGCACCCTGAAAAATAAAATTGTTTCTAATAAATTTTAAATTTATCAACATTACTTTTAGTGGATTTGTTTACTCAAAATATGTGGTCATGAAACTGATGATGTTACAACTCAGCAAGTAAAGTAAATGAATATGAATATAATGCAAAGTCCTAACTTCAATTCTCAATAAATGATAATCTTTTAAAAAATGAAACTTTCAATTCAACTCTACAATTTCAAATAAGATGCCATCTTTCCATACATGTATCAAGATCGATGATAAGAACCCAAAAGATCAAATTCCATAATGCAAAATGTATTATTTTTTTATTTTCAATATAAACGAAATGAAAATGAAAGGACTGAACAACAATTTGATATATAAACCCTATTGTAAAAAAAAGAGACAAACCAAGTAGCATATAAAGAACAAACACCCAAACCAAGATGCAAGGACAACCAATGAAAAAGATGATGAGAAAGAAAAAATGCCCAAAAATTCAACAAAAGGAAGGTTTCCTATCAATCTGCAGACACTTAATAGTTATGACAGAGATCCAAGAAGACTTAGCAACCATCAAAACTTACCCATCAAACACCAAACTCAGAAATCAAGCAAAACGCGATGATGTATGTGACGGTTCAGGACAAAACTATGTATATACTCTCCCTATAGAAAGACAACTAGCGTATGTATGCGTCTATCAAGGGAAAACCCGCATATATATATTGAAACATTTTCAGGTTAAGGATAAGGCTAAGAAACTCAAACTCAAAATGAAAATAGGTTGTCAAGCAATCAGACGACAAGAAATTCAAGCTAACCGAGAGACATCAAAGGTGAAAAAAACTCCAAACCATGAAAATAATATTCTATCCCCAGTATGGTCAATAGTTATGCTACGAGGAAAATCACTCTATGGCATGGGGTAAACCACAACAGACAAAATGACTATAGAAATCAAGTCTATTTTCAAGCATTCTATATAAACAAAGATTCTAACAAGACAATATAAAGATCCTACCTCGTCTGAATGTTCGAAGAAGACCATCGTTGAGCGCTCGACTCGAATCTATACTCATGTAACTTGTCCTGAACAACCAAGATACACAATAATATGGTGATAATATATTCAGTTAGCACATATAATAGCATAATCCATCAATATTGATAACAAATATTCCCATGGAATAAAAATTCAAATATTTGCAAGACATTAATTAGATGAGAAAAGAGTATTTCTATTAAAATATGATCAACATAAGTGTATGAATGACAAACTTCTGTGTCGGTATGTCTCAGAACCGAGAAACTAAGTCCCTTCTATCTAGTCATCCACCATTTCAATCCTCCACCAAAGGAAAGCTCATATAAGAGAGACAATGAGGTTCTCCATCAAAGAGGAAAGAGCTTGGGGGTTGAACAATGTGTTCAGACTTAAAAGGAGAAAGGGATGCAGACTCAATATGAAGTGAATAATTTATCCAGAGTAACTTTTCTCTCAAAGTTGATTTCTTCTCTATCTTCCACAACTTGGATATGGCCCATTTATAGCCTTCAAATGGAACTGAAGGGCTGAGTCAGAATGTTTCTAGTATATGGAGGGTCAAGGATCTTGGATCTCGTGACGTGACATGGAAACCCAACACCATTTTTAATTTTAGACACAAAACCTAATGTACATTGGCTTTAATGGTGCAACCTACATATACGCATGTTATATATCTATTAGGGAGCATATATGTGGAAATATATGTTTTTGTAGCTCTGGGAATTGCAAAAAAGGGACTTTATGTATGCATATGGAAATGGAAAAGGACTTCTATGCAAATTGCATGGGGTGAGGAAAATCTTTCTATAACAGTAACCTTATTGTACCAACATAAACCAACATGTATGTGACCTGTCTGTACTGCAGCTCACGTATGTATGTGCCCTATGTATATTTCAGCTTGCGTATGTATGTGGCCTTTCTATAATTTAGTCTGTGTGAACCTTCTAACAAATAGGTTTTTCACCTTTCTAAACTTTGACTCTTTGTTTCCTCTATCATATCAACCTGCAACCTATCCCATCCTATACCAATCATCATGTACTAATCAATCTGTACTATCAACCATGTACATAAATCACTCACACAACTTGTACCATTTCAAGTGCATCAACTATGCACATCACAATACCTCATAACCATCACCAAGACCAATATGTTCTTTTACTAATATATCAAGATATATATGCCACACCATCCATATACCATGTGTCCACAATACTACTAGAAAGTTCCTCTAAACATGTACCAATCATGTACCAATCATAACAAGTGCCTCTAAACATGTACCAAGAATATCTCTCAATAGATCATATCTGATAACATATCATACTCAATATCACAAGAATATCATTCAAACCATGTGCATCTATGTCTATCTAGTCATGTTCCATACATGTGCATACAATAATAATCATTTTTAATAAACTCCGATATGGACTAGACATCAAACGCTCATTGATATGCAGCCTCAAACTAACCAACAACTTCACCAACACATCATAATAAAAAACCCTCAACCATGTACATGAATGACACACATTAATACATGTACCTTATAACATACCATGTGCCAACCATGAAATGTATCTCATATATCATACCGAGCATCAAACTTGTACTATACCATGTACCATAAGATATGTTGAACAAGTAATACCAAAAGTGTATCTCAACTAAGTACCATCACTACTAAGAGATGTCTCCTATGCATGTACTACCATATGCCAAGTGTATATCTCAATAATTTATCAATATCAATGGTAGACTACTAACACAACAACCATACACCTTGTACCAATGTACCAATAATGTATCTCACCCAACATGTACCATATACCATGAAATTCCTCTAGTCATGTGCCTCAAGAATGTTCCTCAATATCTCAAAGATGCAGTCTCATAACACAATATGACAAGCTTCAATTATATTCCAATACCATAAAGATGTGCCTCTAAAAATGAACCATAACAACCATATACTAAGTACCAAGAATGTGTCTTAAGTATGTAACAATCTTACCTCAACCATGTACCATCAAGGGCCTCCAAGACATACCTTAAGCATGTGCCATACCATCCAAGATTCAATCCTCAAACAAATACATAAATGACATACCTTTACTCATGAGAACATGTAGAATGATGACCTCGAAACTTTCTTCAAACTTTAGGAGCCTGTTACTAACATCCACTCACGTTTTTCATGAGTTTTTCAAATGTACACTACCTCTTCATGTACATCCCACATACATACGCTACCTATTCTACTGTTATCCCACATATGTGCTCTACCTCTTCTAGTTTCATTCCTCATATTCCTTAGAAACTTGGGTTTTTTAAGTTCTACAACTCTGAAACTTTCACCGTCAACCCTCCTTACTACCTCAAACTTGCATAACTGTGACTGATCTAATGAAATTTAATGAAATTTAATGAAATATGTGTTCACTGATTTAATGAAATTTAATGAAATTTAATGAAATTAGTGATCTTCATTCCTTTATCCCTCAAACAAGCTCGACTCCCTTACACATACCTTTGTGCTACCATACTTCACTACCAGACTTCTCTAAGGATTGACATTAATCTCTAAGGGTTGACATTAATCTAAAATTTCACTCTCTATGGATTGACATCAATTACAACCGACAATCCAGGCCAACTATCCATCAACCTAAGCCAATTTTCTGCTAATATCCCCCTTTTCCATTGATGGAAACACAAATATTGATGGAAACACTTAGTCATGATAAAATGATTGCTTAAACTCCTCATAAATGTTTTTATATCTCCCCCTTCGACATCAATGGAAAAGGGTATCTCCCTTTGGGGCTACTCCCCCTGACTGAACTCTCCTTGGGGCTTCTCCCGATGTCTAAATGCCTTTCATATTAATATGTGTTTCTAAGTCTCCTATTATTATCTCTCCCTTCATATGAATAATATAGTCCCCTTTGACAAAGGGTATCACTTTGATGCAACACTGAAGTCATATCTCTCATGCTTCCCTTGTGACCATCGTCCCCCCTAGAATCATTCCTCGGTGCTCTCTCTCCAAGGATATAACTCTTTATCCATGCATATGAGAAATATTTCCTCCTGGAATCATACATCTATTCTTACCTCTATATATGGCGACACCTCTAAATGATCTTTCTACCTATCTTTTTTCTTCAATTTATCTCCCTTGACTTCTCTACAAGATGTCATGGAGAAAAATATTAGTCTTCCTATACCTGCTGCATTTTGGAGTTATTGTCCATTGGTGCTTTCTTATGTAATCAACTAACATATATGAAAAACATTCAAAAATAATAATTCAAATATTCACGTGTCATTATCATCCATTATGATAATGTTCCTTTATCTCTAAACCACTCTATGAACCACTCTATGAACCAATCTTTGAATCTATCTCTGAATCAATCTTTGAATCCATGTTGTTATCCACTATCATATATTTATCCAAACTTCCTAAGTATTATTACGAATCCAACGTTGTCCATATTGTCCAAGACTCTGCTCCACAACTATCCATAATGTTAACCCATCTGTAACTTTAATATTATGAAGTCTTCACTACTGCAACTGATCAATATTTCATACTGTACTTATGCCAACTGACTACTCTGAATCTATCTACTCAAACTCCAGAAGCTTCTCAAAGGATGGTTCTCTAAATTGTCTCAGCTACCGCATAGACTCCCTTTGTTTAATATTCATATTACCTAGGAGTCTCTAGGACTTTTGGCTCAAAAAAATACCTTTCCGATGTAGTCATCATCCTCATTGGTAGACTCAACATCTCTCTAAACTCTAACTTCTTTCTTTCTATATGTGGATTCATATTTCACTACAATTCCTGAAGGTACACTATCTTGAGCTCATTCTTTATCCATCAAATCTTGTTTTCTTTCTCGTACTATTATGGGATTTATGGGACCTGTTCTATATCCACTTTCTTTTCTTCTTGTTCTTTTCTTTTCCAAATCTTGGTGTATCTAATATCTACTTCTTTCTTCACGGATGGCACTGTTATGCTTCTACAATTCCGGTCTATATGACCATAGTTGTGTCATTTGTAGAATTCAGTATTTTTTTGAACCATATAACATTTCTTGCTTGAACATTTCTTTCATAAGCCCTACAAGCTGCAACCTTATGTCCAAAGTTAGTACAAAAAAAAGAAATGACCATAAAATAAATTTACAGACCTAGGGGTGAATGATCTTCTTTGTGGTGTAGTCCTTCTGAATTCCTACCTTAAATTATCATGATCATGATTGAGGATTATTTGTGGCTTGCACTCTTCCTTATTCATAGAACCTTTAATGACTTCTACATAACTCTTATGTTTCTCTTCATTTTTCTTTCCCGGTAACCTACGACATTTCTCTTAAACTTTCCTTGCTGATGATGTGGATGTTTCTTCAAAATTTTTATTGAGATTGACAAATTTTACTCTCAACATGAAAGCCTATTCTTCCATCTTCTCACAATCCTCTTCTTACTTCTTCATTTGGATCTTTATTACTTCTTTTGTTCTTCTCACTTCTTCAATTTGGATCTTCAATGATCCAGATTATTTTCAGCATGAAATGAGAGTGGAGATATAATAAAGAAATGTAAAGAGATATCTCAGATATCCAATAATATAACAGAAATGTATCAGATATGCAACCATAAACATAGAGATACAGTAATACACAATTTCTATTAATGAGTGAAATGTACAAAGCTGTAGAAATACAGAGTGAAAGACTCACTAGAATGGTGGCATTTTATCTCTGAGAAGAGATGTGATGGATACTCATATTTTCAAGAATATTATTGTTACAATGAGTCTACAAAGGAATTTTTAACATAAGTAAAATAAAAAACCATAACCCCAGAATATGAAAAGACAAAACGTTTGCGGTCTTTGATGGGTGTAGTTGATACGTCAACTTCCCAGTGGCACAACTTTTGCATGTGATCTCCATTTAGGGCGCTCGATACACCATTGGAAAGGTCTAACAAAGAATAACGACTTTTGACTGGAGTAATCATTTGTCGGATCTCCAAAACACGTCTTTTAGGGCCTCAAAACAACCCTGGAAGTTTGGAATCCAAAAAACTGTCGAAAAAATACCGTGGAAAACTGTTTTTTGAGCCAGTGGAATAGGTGGGTGGCCACCTATATCCACCTGGATCAATCCTTCCTCCTTAGGAAGAAATGGTATCCATTCCACGAAGTTCCTGAGGGAGAGGGGGAAGCGTTTTCTAAATCTGAATCTTGGTGAGTTGCTTTCTTTGCTGGAGAAGTTGTGTTACTTAGCTTGTTGAAGGTTGGACCTTATTAACCAGTCTGTTTACATGAGAAGAATATGGGAAGAAATAATCATTGGGATTTTTTTCAATATTTTTGATCGTATTCTATTGTATATAAGGTTCTTGTACTGAGGTTGCAGTGGTTGCAGTGTCCTTCTGTGCACCTTTTGAACGAATTGTGAAAAACGTAAATTTTGTAGTATGAGATACTACCTTGCAGCATTGTTTAGGAGGGACAATAGTTGGAGCTACCTCTGATATTTTGTAGATATGACCCCCCATAGTAACAATGCCACTGCAGGGTCGAGACTCATAAACAACATGGTGCGTCCACATATATGTCTGGCCCAAGATAACATCAAAGACATCCAACGGGGAAATATCACATAATACCTCATCCTTGAAGGGTTGGATGTCGTATGACAATCGACACTGCTAGTTGGAATGAAGATCTCATCCCTGGAGATGCCACCCAATGTTGTATGGGTGCGGGTGTGGTGTTATCGACAATACCAATTGTTTGATGACCTCTGTTGAGATGGCGTTCTTCTAGATTCCACTATAAATAATGAAATGCAACGGGGTCCCCTTCACCCACATATGTGAATGGAATATGCGCTCCCCTCTTCAAGATCTACTGGTTCTTCTGTTTGAATTGTTGCGGTCATGACAATAATAGCTTGGTCTGCATCGATGATCTATCTTCTATCAGTATTTTTTGAATCATATTATGAATCTAGATTCGACTCTTTTTCTTTGATCTCGGCTACTAATGATTGTTTTGAGTGACATTCATCAGTGTTGTTCCAGGGGATTTTGTGGAAATCACACCACTTCCCAGTGTCCTTCCTCATCTTTCCATTACCCTTCTTTTCTTGTGGCTTGGATGGATTTTCGAGAGGCTATTTGTAAGGGTCGTCTTTATCATACTTTGGTTTTTTTGGATTTGCAGACCCGAACTCCCATTTGTACTGGTGCCTAAATTTCTACTCCCTTTTGACAACATATCGATAGGAATCTCCCAGTGATGACATGTCCAGGAAATCCATTTCAGTTTGGATGAACCTATGCAAAGCCCCATGGTATTTCAGAACCAGATGTCACTCAGAGTCTTTCATACCCAAATTGGTGCGAAAGATATGGAAATTATTGGTGAAGTCTGACACTGTTTGGCCCCTCTCTTGTCACAGTGTGGTCTATCTCATGTATTGGTCATCATAGTTTTCAATAGGGTAATGTATTTCCTTGACCGCATCCACAAAAACATCCCAAGGGGTTCGACCCCATATATTCTAGACTCCTCTGTGGAACATTTATCCTAGTAATTTTCCCACCAAAGTTTGACATGGGGGAGATCCTTAAGGAGTTCGAAGGTGATCTTTTCCCTATCGGAGAAAATATGAACATAGAAATAACCTTCTAGCAAATTTAACCATTTTTCTAGGGCATATGCATCTATCTGCCATTCAAATATGGGAATATCAAAATTAACTTGTACCTTGAAAGGCAAGGTGCCTCCAAAGTGGCCTCTTGATGAAGACACACCTGTTTTTATCGACAGGCATTGAAGGATGTGGGAAAAATTCCCCATCATTTCATCCCTCTATCGCGTGAGAGCTTGATCAAGCAACAGATTGATAGAATCTTCTGCCCCATCATTTTTATTTTCTTCCACCATGGAGGGTTTCTTTGGCATGCGAGAGAGATTATCCTTAAGAGAGAGAATATAGAGACCCAAATTTCTATACTCGGACCTTTTCGGGGACATGTACTGAAAAACGATCAAGAGCATCCAGCTTTGATACCACTGATCCAAACTATTTTATGTAGAAAATGACAGTGGAGATATAATAAATAAATGTACAGAGATATCTCAAATATCCAATAATATAACAGAAATGTATCAGAGATGCAACCATAAACACAGAGATATAGTAATATACAATTTATATTAATGAGCAAAATGTACAAAACTATAGAAATACAGAGTGAAAGACTCGCTAGAATGGTGGCATGTTATGGACCTAACCCCTCACGTAGGTAGAATGATATATTTCCATGTAATAAAGGTCAATATTAATAAGGCCTAGCAATAAGGAAGAATAAGTCAAATGTAAGAAGACCTAATAGAAGCTTCCGCTTCTAGAAGGATCTTCCTCTAGGTTGTTCTTTTGATAGACATATTTAGTATAAATAGGAGTCAATGGTATGAGAAGTTTTTTCTTAGATATTATTGTAATAGAGCTCTGCTCTGCTGGAGGTTACCCCCTCAAAGAGGCAAGTGAACATTGCTCTTAGTAATCAAAGTGATATTTCTGGTGTTATTCTGGTATTATTTTGGTATTATTGTGGTGTTGTTATGGTTATATCTTTTTTTATCTACCATTTCTAGCTAATTATTTTTGTTTTGCATACTATTTTATGTTTGGAATATTACATGGCATCTTATCTCTAAGAAGAGATGTGATGGATACTCGCATTCACAAGAATATGATTGTTACAATGAGACTGCAAAGGCATATTTAACATAATTAAAATCCAAAACCCTAACCTCGGAAGATAAAAATTGAAAAGGTTTGCGGGCCTCGATGGGGGTAGTTGATACGTCAACTTATTGAGGGCGTAAATTTTGAATGCGATCTCTATTTGGGGTGCTCGATAAACCGTTGGAAATGTCTAACTAAGAAGAATGCTTTTTGAATAGCCCAAGATATTGCCTCTAGCAGTTTCCTTGGCCCCAAATCCCCAAAAACCATCGTTTAGGGCCTCAAAATGGCTCTGAAAGTTTGGAACCCAAAAAACTATCGAAAAACTGCTAAGGTGGAAAACTGTTTTTTGAGCCAATGGAATAGGTGGGTGGCCATCGATATCCAACTGGATCATTCAAGTTGATCATTTATTCTTCAAGTTCTCTTTGTCGTTAATTGTATTCTGCTTCATGATTCATTTCCCTTTTAGTCTTTGAATTGTCTTCTATTTCATTGGGATTTTCTATCTCATCACTTTCAATTTTCAAATGTTGGCATTCAAATTCAAGATGTCCTCCTTTTTCACAATAAAAAAAGAAAAACATACTTCTGTTTATTTCATACTCTTATTATTCTGAATCTGTCTGACATGATGAGCATCTTTCCTCTTGATCTGTACCTACATTTTCTTTGACATTCTATGACTCTGGGATGGGTGAAGAATATATATTGTGTAACTTATCCCAAATTTCTTTAGTTTATGAACATTTACCAACCTTTTCTCTTACCGGATTAGGTAATCCTTCCCATATGAAATCTATTGCTATTTTTTTTATTCTTCTTCAATTCCTTCTTGGCTGCAATATTTGCTTTCATTGTAGCATTGTATCATGTCACAATTGAATACCAAATATCCTATCCATGTGCCTCTAAAAAATTTCTCATCCTTATGGTCCACATATCATATGTTAGACCATTCTGACCATTAAACAATGGTACGCCATTCTTCGTATATTATTTATCTCCTTCCATTGGTTAAATTGTCTCTTGAAGGAACCTGCTCCGATACAATTTTTTGGATTAATGAGAGGGGGGATGAATCAATAATGATAAATTTATACCACTTATTAATCCTTTTAACTACAATGTATATTCCTTTAACTTATTCAAGAATGTTCATAAGTTCATCATTAATATGTTATTGCATCATATAACATTAACGTCCATCAGTACATAATAAACAATAATCAACACATCCACACAATGCATAATAAAACAATATTTTACGTGGAAACCCAATGCAGGAGAGAACCATTGAGTGATTTTATTATATGTAATTAAGAATTATATTCAAGGAAGAACCAACTTCCAATTCTCCATATCCAATTGGAAGGAGGCTCCAACCCCCTAGTTGCTCAGGCTACAACCTGAGGGAAGCTCCAACTCCCCAATTCTCTGGCTACAACCAAAAGAAGGCTACAAACCCCTATGTTCTCCGACTACAACCAGAAGGTGGATACAAGCACATGTACATTCCTCGTCTTGATTCCTTGATGTTAAATGCCAAATAGATGATGAAACCACTACCACACTATCACTGTGATATATACCACTGTAAACCTGTATCAATACCTGTCAACAACCTGTAACCAACCTGTACCAATAGCCTGAGATCAACTTGTACTTGTAACCTGCTTGTACTAAAAACAACAATAGGTATGGGACCTGTCTATGTTCCAACTCACATATGTACATGCCCTGTGTATACTACAGCCTGTGTATGTATGCGGATTTTCCATACTGCATCCTGCGTACACTTTCTGACAAAGAGGGTTTTCACCTTTCTAAACTATGACCCTTTTCTACCTCTGTCACATCAAGCTGCAACCTATCCCAACCTGTACCAATCATCCTGTACCAATCAGCTTGTACTATCAACCATGTACATCAATCACTCACACAACTTGTACCATTACAATTGCATCAATTATGCACATCACAATACCTCATAACCATCACCAAGACCAAGATGTGATTTTACTAATATATCAAGATATCTATGTGACACCATCCATATACCATGTGTCAACAATACTACTAGAAAGTGGCTCTAAACATGTACAATTAATATCCCTCAATAGATCATATATGATAACATAGATCTCATACTCAATATCACAATAATATCATTCAAACCATGTGCCATCTATGTCTCTCTAGTCATGTGCCATACAATCATAATCATGTGCAATAAACCCTCACATGGAATATAAATCAAACCCTCATTGATATGCAGCCTAAAACTAACCAACAACTTCACCAACACATCACAATAAAAAAAACCTCAACCATCACTACAATAGAACATGAAATTATCACCTAAAATAGCACTGGAATTTAGTGTATTTTACTCCATGAGTTGGACACCTTCTTTGGTGCAAAAATGAGCATAATATGGACTTTTTATAATTGTGCTAGATTTAACGTCGGAATTAGTGCCAAAAAAATAATGCTAGGAATAGTGTAGGTATAGCTCCATGATTAGCACCACGAATAGTGCAAGTTTTAGCACCAGGAATAGCACCAGGTTTAGCACCAAGTGTTTCTTCAAATTTTTCTTTTGATATGCCTTCCAATTTTGCTTCCATTTTTACGTCTATTTTGGCTTCCCTTCTTAAGTCCAGTTTTGATTCTGATATGGCTTCTAATTTTTCTTCTAGTTTGGTACTGGGAATAACACTAGGTTTAGTGCCAGGTGTTGCTTCCAATTTTTCTTCTAATATGCCTTTCAATTTTTCTTCCATTTTGGCTTATGGTTTGGCTTCCATTTTTTCTTCTAATATGGCTTCCAATTTTGCTTCCAGTTTGGGTTCTAGTTTGGCTTCCAGTTTTACATGTATTTTTTCTTCTAGTTTTTCTTCCTTTTTTTATTCCGGTTCGGGTTCCATTTTTTCTTCCAGTTTTGCTTCTGTTATGGCTTCCAATTTTGCTTCCTTTCTTGCTTCCAACAATGCGTCTTGTTTTCCTTACAATTATTAATTTAATTTGTTTTATTTCAATTTAATTAGTTAAATATATCATGTCTCTTAAATAACTTATATGATTATATAGTAAGTCATATAAATGCATTTGAAATATTTTATAGGATAGCATTTATAAAAAAAAAATTAGGGAAACGTACATCCATACAAATTAAAGACATCATTATCCTTATTAAATCTCCATCAAAATAGAATGTACAACATCCAGTATATATAAAATAACAAGTTAATTATTATAACATGATCATCATATATAATTAAAAAAAGTGATTCAAATATCTATAATTTAAGTGAATTTGACAACATCCATCATGAGCAGTAAATCAAAACCATCATACATAATAAATATGCATCCAAAAATCATCAACCACTTTCAATATATAAAAATTGATGAGTCAATATTGATAAGATCATCATCATATATAACTAAAACAAGTGAAAGGAAAATATATATACCAGTAGATCAATATGATCTAAAAATGATACATGTCCAATAGTTGACATAAGTCAAAATGATACATCATGTACAAATGATATAAATAAAAATGATAAATTATGTAAGACAAAATGATACAAGTCAATATGATACATCATGTCCAAATGATATAAGTCAACATGAAACGTGTCAAAATGATACACCTCAATAATATGGTACTGGAGGCCGTGAAAATGATACATATGATAGTAACCATGAAAAGAGGAATTATAACAATATATCAAAAATGATCCATGATGCAGTCTATATGATCATGACTATCAGTGGATGCTACCAACAACTTCCTCAACATCATCATCACCACCGTGATCATTCTCATCATGATCGTCATCATTGTCATCTACATGACAATGTCATCACTATCATATGTATCTTTGTCATCATGAGCATCATATTCCATCTCAACATCAGACCCAACATCATGATCTGGATCTATTTCTTTAGGATGATTCGAATCTTTTGGAAGATCCTTGTTCTGCAAAAAGAAAAAACAAACATTTAGAATGAAAATTTATTATTTATTTCATGCAATAATTAATTTATCTATTATATATATATATATATATATATATATAATATTATGACATATGAAATGAAACGATAATCATATTACATCATACCAAAGTGCACATACGATAATAAAATATCGAATAAGTTACAACTAATATGCCATTACAATGATGTAAAACATTCAACAATTCTAATAAACGTTAGTAAAGATCATAAAAAAAAATTATGCCTAGCCTTACCTTGACATGTCATGCCTTTCCTTGACATGTGATTCCTTGAATTTCCTTGACATGCCATGCCTTACCTTGACATGCCATGCCTAGTCTTGCCATGCCTTGCCTTGACATGTCTTGCCTTGCCTTGACATGCCATGCCTTGCCTTGAAAATCCTTGCCTTTCCTTGGCATGCATTGCCTTGACATGCCATGCCTTTCCTTGAAATTCCTTACCTTTCCTTTCCTTGACAATCCATGCCTTACCTTTCCTTTCCATGCCTTGCCTTGCCATGCCTTTCCTTGACATTCCATGCCTTTCCTTGTCATGTCTTTGCCTGCTTTGACATGTCTTTCCTTGATAAGCTATGACTTGCCTTGACAAGCCATGCCTTTCCTTGACATGTCTTTCCTTGTCCTTACAATACTTTCCTTTCTTTGGCATGCCTTTCCTAGACATGCCATGCCTTGCCTTGGTATTCCTTTCCTTTCCTTTCCTTGCCATGCCTTTCCCTAACATGCCTTGCCTTGAATTAACATGCCTTTCCTTGACATACCTTGCCTTGCATTGACATGCCTTTCCTTGAAATTCCATGCCCTGCATTGACATGCCTTGCATTGACATTCCTTGCATTGACATGTCATTCCTTGCCTTTCCTTGACATGCCATGCCTAGCTTGGCCATGCCTTACCTTGAAAAGCCATGCCTTGCCTTGACATGTCTTACCTTGCCTTTCCATGCCTTTCCTTTCCTTCACAAGCCATGCCTTTCCTTGACATGTCTTTCCTTTCAATTCCATGCTTTTTCATGCATTGTCATGCCTTACCATGACATGTATTGCGATGTCTTTCCTTACCATCCATTCCCTTGCCTTGCCTTTCCATGCCTTGCATTGACATGCCATGACTTTCCTTGACATTCCTTTCCTTGCCTTTCCTTTTCATGCCTTTCCCTGATATGCCTTGCCTTGCCTTGACAAACCTTTCCTTTCATTGACATGCCTTGCCTTGACATGCCTTGCATTAACAGACCCTACCTTGCCTTTCCTTGATAGACCTTGCCTTTCCTTGCATTGGCAGGCATTGCCTTACTCATTGAAGCTCATATCAATATGGTTACGATGACTTGGGAGTGGATATCATAATAAATGGTATATCTAGGGGTGTCCCATCTTGTCACATTGGTTCTTTGACCCTTGGTGATGATTTTTTACTAGGAACCTTTCTTGATCATTTGCAAAGTCTACAATGTGTTTGTGAGAAGCATTGAGAGTTATGTTTTGTACATGGATTGAGTATTTTACATATAAGTGTGTGAAAATTAATTAAACAACTCATTTAGTCTTATGTAGAGGATCCATCTAGAATTTATTTACCATGATGAGATATCTAGGCATCATGTGTTGAATTATTTGATTAAATGTCCATACACTACCAACTTATTCTATAGTCAAAATAATGTGAATTTGTTTTTTCCACTTTGAGTATAATTTTATGTCATAGGAATTAGTAATAAATAGTTTTAGGGTAAATTTATAAGGTGTAATCACAACATTCCCTTGATGGAGTAAAAAAACTGTTGGATGGCAACGTAAATGTTATTAGAGCCTTGATTACAAAAATGAGGAATTTTTATGGATTTAGTCAGTGAAGGTTTTTATTTTATTAATAAAGGGTAGCTTAAATAGGTTTTAACTGATCTCGAAAATATTCTATGTATATAGCTTAAACAAGAATAAATGAATCAATGTTGTAAAGTTTCCAAATAAATACTAGTTGAAGAGTCTAACATTGAAAAGAAGGTGAAAATCTGGAGGATCTTCCCCTTATTTTTATGAAAGGCAGAGTGTTTCAACCTATTTCAATGACTAAAGGAGAAATAATTTTTCAAAAATATCATTGTATATTAAACATGCTCCTTTTAGTTATATAAAGTTCAAGAGTTCATTGTTTTGTTTGGGTAATGTAAAGCCCCCCTCTCTTTTTGAGTCCAAGATAGAATGAGAGTGGAAACATATGTTAAGGTAGAATTATAACACCTTAGGAATAAGGTAGGTACCTAATACCTATGTAATAAGGATTCACTTGGAAGTGAAGTACTATAGGAAAAGGAAGTGGAGTATGATGAGCACACAAATGCAGTCTTTTAGCTTGAGGATAACTAAGTATCTAGTCAACAGAAACTACTATTTTTTGTAATTCTATAGGTCCCCACTATGATGCATATTCAAAAATATTAACATGGAATTCAATTTGAACATTGCATAACATCTAGAATTTTCTATATATTTGTTCTTCAACCAATACAATACTTTTTCTAATTTTTTCCAGATGTACAAAATTTGAATTTTCTAAGTTTGCATTTAAGTGGTAATTTTACTTCAAAGCAGCTAAGGGAAAGTTTTTATTTCATATTTGTAAGGATAAAGATGAAGCTCAAGTTTGGATTGTTGGGCTTAAATATTTTATATGTCCTAGTCAGCATATAAAATGTAAAATAAACTCAAAAAGTGATGGAGCAACATTATATGAAACAAACAACCCTGTTACTTACACTGGAAGAAATTCTCCTCTGAGCTCCCCATTTGGTAGTGCAAACATTGTACAAAAGGCATGACATGATTAGCTTGGGAATTTCAAATAGTCTTTTTTCAAATTCTAATCATTACTTTCCATGTAGGAATCAACGAGATTTTCTTTCTCAAGCATTTTTTAGATCAGTAGATAGTAGATACAATGTTTCATTGTGCTCTATGTTGTTGACATTTTTATTCACAATTGTCTCTTGGAGTCAAAATTTTTCCCCTTATTAGTTCAAGATTATGAAGACATGTAGGAATAATAGGTTGTTGACATATAGGAAGACAACATTGTGTAACACAATGGAAAATTCATACATTTTTGTACACCCCTATTGAAGAGAGAAAATGATTTGTTCCATGTATCCATATGGTGGGAAAGGATTGCATATTGGATTCATATATTTCAAGAGTATCACAAATAATGTTAAACCATGGGAGTTAGTGCCCTATCAACTCCCAAGAACATATGGTATATCTCTATTTTGTATTCTCTAGTTTTCTAAGTTAGTAGAACTACGCCTGCACACAACCTTCAAAATTCACAGAGAAGGAATTATAAGTGAAATGTTAGGGAAGGATTCAATAGGAGTGATCCTACAAATACCTATATTCTATAAAACAACCGTAAGGTTGTTGCAGTCTACCAAGAACCCAATTGGATAGTTTATTTTGATAAACTACAAGGATATGACGATATGATAGCTCTTGAATTTGAATATAACTTTCAAAATATCAAAGGTCAAGAATACATCATAGAAGTGAGAGGATTGGTAATGTAGGTGAATGAATCCATCATAAGAAAATTTTAAGGACTTCCCATGGGTTTACCTTAGGATAAATATCAAAGGAAGCTTGCAATCGATGTTAATAATTTGGTTTTCCTAAGTTATGTAGAACATAAGTGAATCAAGAATGGGGTCAAAAGAGATACTCTTCCAAACCCATGGGATCAAACAGCCTACCACCTACTAAAGTATATCACTTATGAGGGAAGTTTGAGTATGCTATATGCATACCATTTCAGGTTCTTCCATTAGCTTAAGAATTTGTTTCACTGTAGACTTGACAAAATATTGAGAATTCCTTCTTTCCTACTATAGTCTTTAAGAGAAATGAGTTCAAAGGTAAAGAAAGGGAAAGAGGAGGCCTTGGCCCACCATGGCCTCATAAAATTTCTAGTATGTGATGTTATTGAAAGATAAGTTGTTATAGTACCTTGGGAATAATTTGTGACCATGTATAGACATAAATTCTTGGCCTCAGAACAATCTATATAGGAACTCAGTCAAGAAAGAGACACAAGGAAGAACAAATTTGGGAGGTATAGGTCTCAAAAAGAAAACAATATCAGAAAAATATCAAGGTGGAATATTTAGACAAATAAATAGATTCCACCTTAATCAAAATGGGGACACCAGATAGAAACCCTTTGAAAATCAAAGAAAATACCCCATCTTTAGGGAAGAGTGGATATTCATCTAGGATGGAAAGAACTAAATATCAAACAACCTCCAAGATGATCACACCTATATCCTCCACCATAGTATACATGGAGGACAATCCTATCCCTACTAATATCGCATTAGGCATGCACATAAGCCACAAGGTTGTTGTGCATGCTAAATTGGCATGCACAACAACCCTATTAGTTGTTGTGCATGCCAAATTTGGCATGCACAACAACCCTGTGGCTATTGTGCATGCCAATTTGGTATGCACATCGTCCATGTGGTTGATGTGCATGCCAAATTGGCATGCACAGAAGGGATGAAAAGGAAATCCATATGTGCATTCCATAAGGGATGAAAATGAAATCCATATTTTATGATCTCCCTTACTAGAAGGATCTATTAATATCTCACCTATTAGATCATATGCATATCTTCAAAAATGTCCCAGATTCAATATTTTTACATATATCAGGAAAAGAGATGGACACCTTGTCTTCGAGGAGAGATATTTCTCTTTCAGGTACCAAATTAGATAGAAAACATTTGTGGCCAAACATGGAAAATGAATCATATGCAGAAGCTCCATGGATTTTGAAAAAGAAAGAGCTATACCAACTAAAAAATGTCAAACGTTCAATAAGGACAACTACTAGCTATGGGTCATCATTGGTTAAATCTTTTACAGTTTATGGACATATCACAGGATTTAAAACACGTGATTTTCATAATTTTACGAAGGTATTATATATCATCATTTATATATTCTGATATTCTATTGTGTGACAAAAATAACTAATGACCTTTCATAAAGGTGTTTGACAACATATAATTCCATTGGGAATTAGGGGGGATTCATGTCTTACCGTTGACTTTAGGAATTCCATAAGTGAATTGTCAACATTTGCAAGGTATTTGGTATGGAATGTTCATGTGTGAGATAAAGAGAGATATTGTATTTTATTTTAAGTTTTTCATAAAGGTTCATACTAATTTATTATTCTTATATTAGGTGGGTGACATACAAGGAGATCCATGAATGTGAAGTGCCAAAATGGAAGAAGAAAATTGCAGAAATTGTATGTGTATTTAAGAATAATCTCCCTACAAGTTTCATGGACCTACATGCCCATTTACTTATACACCTAGTCGATGAAATTGAATTGGCAGGTTTCGTATCAACAAGGTGGATGTTTTTCTCTGATAGATATATGAAAAATCTAAAAATATATGTCTGACAAAAGGCACATCCAGAGGGTTTCATGGATGAATGGTATGTATTGAATTAATCATTTTTATTCCTATGTGAATTAGTTGGTACGGATTTCGAAGATGGGCCACGCTTCTGGGATGAAGAATGGGCCTAAGATATTATTGATGGAGAAAAACCACAATCTAATGGTATTCAAGTAGAAATTAGTAAGTAAACTCATTTTCATTGTGGTTGTTTTTATTGCAATCATTAATTTAATCTGTAATTTATTTGTCAAATTAACAAAATGGATTTTGAAATAAACTTGTTGACATGTAATAGGTGTAGACTAAAGTGCTATACTAGACAAGTTCATTATGTACCACATGGACTTTATGAACAAATGGATTGATTTGTATGATAAAAAAAAGAGAAGAAGTGTTAGAAGCAAGGAAAAAATTTAAGAGATCAAACCTAAGGAATACCACATTTCATACTGATCTACAAGGGGAATGGGGTAAATATTGCACACTAAACTGGGTTACTGAACAAATTCAAAATCAAATAGAAAATGCGGGTATAGATTCAAACATAACATAAGATTAAATCAACATGTCTAGAGGATGTGAAAGAAAGGTACAGTTGGAATTTTACAAAATGTTGTTTCCTTGCAGTTTTTATACTATTAACTATTTTAATATTCATCATTTTATTTGTTTTAACCAAAATAAATGGTCTTTAACAGGAGATGAAATATCCAACAATGTGGGCATATGGTCGACATTATCGTGTAGAATGTGTAGATGTAAAGAGATGATCATTTGATTTTGGAATCATGGTTGACTTCAAGAAATCCAGCCGATCAAGCTCAAAAGATAAGAATATTATTGAAGGAAATCTATAATATGTTGAGAAAAAACAATAAATTATTGATTTGGATTATCACTCTTTTAAATGTTGTATTTTTAAGTGTAGATGGTATGAAGCATTTGAGAGGACACCGAAACATGATACCCATAGTGGATTGTTTTCTATATATTCCTCAAGGTTCCTACTAGAGGATAAGGAGCCTTATGTTCTACCAATTCATTGTGAGAAGGTATTTCTTTAATTCAAACTACAATAAGCAGTAGTGATCAATAATGTATTAATACATTTTTTATTGTGAATATATAAATGTGTTTATGAATCAATAAAATTGTTATAACATACATCTAATATATGTATGTACTCGTTCATGTGCACGTATTTTTTTGATACATTAAGATCCAAGATTAAGGCATGTATTTGACGATGCATTAGTGGATACTGAGAAAAACAATGATGGAGAAAAAAATGAGAGAGATGGATTAGAGAACATTGAAGAAATTAAGATCCATGATGATGTTTAAGATGGTTATGTTCAGGCACAAGAAGACAATAATCCAGAGTTAGATGATGTTATGGAAGACAATGTTAAGAACCAAATATCAATATAGCATAGAAAAACCTCAGAATAGGTACTCAACGCCTTGAAAAAGAGAGAATTTCAGATAATAAGCCTCTTCGAGGGGGAAACCTCCTTTTACCCCACATAAATGTTCAAGTACAAGATGATTCCAGATGAAAATGTATCCTTGGTATATATAGGAGACTAGGAGGTATAATTACAACTAATGGAATAAAGCCAACATAAATAAAATAACATTACTAATGTAATATGCCCCAATTAAGGGGTAATGAGCCAATATTAGGGCTTAACATGCCCCTCCCCTTGAGACAAGTTTTGTCCACAACGCTTGAGTAACTCTGGATGCTTCTGTATAAAAGACTCATCTTCCTAAGTGGAATCTTTAGCCAGTAGTTTCCTCCATTTAATGAGATACTCTGAAATGGATCTATTCCTCAGCTGGAGAATTCTTGTGTCAGTGATGGCTTCAAGATCCAATATGATTTTTCCTTCCTCGTCAAGTTTTGTCAATATAGTTTGAACTGGGATCTTGTCGCCTATAACCTTCTTTAAGCATGAAACATGGAAAACTGGGTGTACTCATGACGATGCAGGCAACTCCAATTTGTATGCCATAGTACCAATATTTTGCAACACCTTATAAGGGCCATAGTACTTTGGTGATAATTTATTATCCTTTTTGGCTTGCTTGAGGGACATCTGTTTGTATGATTGTAGTCTTAAAAACACCCAATCCCCTACTTCAAAAATTCTTTCACTATGATGTTGATCTGCTTGTTTTTTCATGCAATTATGTGTCATGGTCAGGTTATCCTTTAAGATTTTGAGAACTTGTTGTTGATGCTTGATGTGATCTTCCACTACTTGAACCTTAGATTTTTCTTTTAGAGAAGAAGTGATGGAAGGAGGGTGGTATCCATTGTGTCATTTTTGTTGCAGTATGAAAGGAAGTGCTATACCACCATTCTGCCAAGGGTAACCATTTGAACCATTGTGTTTGTTTATCAAAGACAAAGCAAAGAAGGCAGCCTTCCAGAAATTTGTTCACTATCTCAGTTTGTCCATCAGATTGAGGATGATAGGATGAGCTATGAGGCAATTGAGTACCCAAACAAGAAAATAATTATGTCCAAAAATGTCTAGTGAAGATGGGATCTCTGTCACTTACAATAATCTTTGGGTTTCTATGTAGCTTTTGAACTATGTCCATGAATGCGGTGGCAACTGTACTAGCTTTGAAGGGATGAGAGAGTGCACAAAAGTGTGCATACGTGGTCAGTCTATCAAAAATCACCATGATGACACTCTTTCCTTTAGACTTCGGTAACCCTGTGATGAAATCCATGGAAACATCCTCCCAGTGCTGACTTGGGATGGCTAATGGTTGTAAAATACCTGGGGTCTTAATTGTTTCCACCTTATTTTGTTGCAAACCAAACATTCTTCCACAAACCTTTGAACGTCAGTTTTAAGGCCATCCCAAAAAAAATCCTTCTTGATTCTATGGTAGGTTTTCAAAAATCCCGAGTGCCCTCCTACTGGAGAGGTGCGCAATTACGATAGTACCTTTTGTTTGAGTTGGTATTTCTTACATAAATATAAGAGATATGTGTACCATAGTGAATCATTTTTCCATGTAAATGTATCTGATGCACTGGAATCCTCCTCCAACCTTTGAAAGAGAGTCCACACTTTTTTGTAATTCTTCCATTCTTCCTTTGCTTCTATTATCCAATTGGGTTGGATGATCGAGATAGCACAGAGAAGGGCCTCAACATCTTCATCCTTTCTTGAGAGTGCATCTGCCACAACATTTTGCTTCCCCTTTTTATAGACAATTTCAAAATCATAACCCGATATCTTGGTTACCCATTTTTGTTGTTCTTCTGAAGATAGTCTTTGTTCCAAGAAGTATTTAAGACTATCATGATCTATTTTTACCTTGAAGTTCCTACCTATTAAGTAAGGACACCATTTCTTCAATGCATGTAGTATTGCCATCATTTCCTTCTCATAAATGGGTTTGTGTAAGTCCTTTCCCTTGAGTGGTCGACTTTCAAACACCAGGGGCCTTCCTTATATCATTAGGAAAACACCAATTCCATTTCCTGAGGCATCACATTCCACAATAAAGGTTTTTGTTAAGTCTGGAGTGGTCAAGATAGGAGCTTTTCACATCACCTCTTTAATTTGTTCAAAAGATTTAGTTGCCTCCGGAGTCCATGAAAATGCATCCTTCTTAGTTAGTGTCTTTAAAGGTGCTTCTATTCTTCCATAGTGTCGAACAAACTTGTGGTAGTAACATGTCAAACCCAAAAATCCTCTAAGATTCTTCAATGTTTTGGGAATCGGCCAGTCCATCATGGCCTTAATATTGTTAGGGTCTATCTTGACACCTTCATGAGATATAATATGACCCAAATACTCTACCTCCTTCACTCCAAAGAAACATTTGGATGGTTTGGCATATAGTTGTTTCTCCTTTAGTAGTTGTAGCACCTTGTCAACATGTCACACATGATCCTCCCAAGCCTTGTTATAGATTAGTATATCATCAAAAAATACTAACACAAATTTTTGAAGGAAGGGATTGAAAATGGAATTCATCAACCCTTGGAATGTGGAAGGCGCATTTGTAAGGCCAAAAGGCATGACCAAAAATTCATAATGGTCTTCATGAGTTCAGAATGTTGTTTTTGGGATATCTTCTTCCTTCATTCTAATCTGATGATACCCTGAATGGAGATCCAATTTTGTGAAATAGATTGCTCCATGTAGTTCATCTAACAATTCATCAATGATGGGAATGGGAAAATTATCTTTAACAGTGATCTTGTTGATCTCTCTATAATCTGGACACATACGCCATGAGTTATATTTCTTGAATACCATTACCACTGGTGCAGAGTAAGAACTTTGGCTAGGTCTAATATTTCCAACCTCTAACATTTCTTCAACGATGCCCTCAATTTCACTCTTCTAGGCATAAGGGTATTTGTATGGCCTAATGTTAGGAGGAACACTCCCATGAATTAGGTGAATTTCATGGTCATGATTTCGAGTGGGTGGAAGACCTTTTGGAATATCTTCAAATACTTTGGAATGCTTATCAATGATCCTTTGGAGATATTGAGGAATAGATGGCTTAGATGTTTGAACATCTAGTGAGCATAGTTGTGCAATAATGCCTTGATGCCCCCTTTTCAATAATTTTCTCATTCCATTAGAGCTTATCACCTTATCGGTTTTCCCTGTGATACCTCTTAACTCAATTTCTTTTCCTTCCAATGAAAATTTCATGAAATTTTTTTGAAAATTAAAAGCCATTGTTTCTAATGATTGTAACCATTGGATTCCTAGTACAACATCAACACCACCCATGGGTATAGCAATCATTGGACTATTCATTACATATTCCCCCATAGTAAGATTGATCTTATTGCATTTTCCTGAGAAATTGATAGTTCATCCTTCTGCAATCATTACGTGAAATGCTGGCGCTAGATATACAAAGCAATTGAGAGCTTTGACTAATTTATATTGAATGAAATTATGAGTACTACCAGAATCAATTAGGACTATTACCTTTTTCTTTTTGTTGTATCCTCCATTTAATGAGATACTCTGAAATGGATCTATTCCTCAGCTGGTGAATTCTTGTGTCAGTGATGGCTTCAGGCTCCAATATGATTTTTCCTTCCTCGTCAATTTCTGAAAATATTGTTTGAACTGGGATCTTGTCATCTATAACCTTCTTTAAGCATGAAACATGGAAAACTGGGTGTACTCATGAAGATGTAGGCATCTCCAATTTGTATGCCATAGTACCAATCTTTTGGAACACCTTATAAGGGCCATAGTACTTTGTGTAGAAATTTTGATACAAATTAATGTATTCCTACGATTCTCCTAATCTAACAAGTTCCACTATTGTTAAATACATAATCGCTTCTACTATTACTTTTACGGAAGCAATTTAAACCACGATCACAACCACAATGCACAAAGTGAAATATCAATAACACACAACACAGAAGTTGTACCGAGAAAGCGTAAAGATAAAAACCCCACTATAATATATTATGTATATCATGAATCATGAAACAATCTCATACAAAACTCTAATTCAAGAGCTCTTAGTACAATACAATCATCTCACATTGTCATACACAAATCAACAAATACATGCGCCAATTTCCGTGTCCAAATAGCCTGCCTCCTGTGCACAATCTTTGCAAACCGAATTCTCACAATGAATCGAATGAATCATTTGCACATGCTCATAAGCATATTCACTGCATGTGTGAACAAATCACAATTGATAGCCAAACTGTCCCTTTCACCTATTATCTCAACTGGATCTCCATTGGAACTGACATGCATGTAGTTAACCGTGGCGAATCTTCAGTTGCATGTGAGTTCACTAATTAACTGAACTCTCACTAGTGCATGTTTAGTTACAAATAGTACAACTGATATTAACTCACTTAACTACACTTATAATTCTGTTACAATTCCAAATCATTGAGTTATGAATGAGATAATAGATTAATATTTATTGTCTAATTTAATTAAGGGAAAAGTAAATTAGACACATGTTTCTTGTTGAATTTTCAACACTCCCTCTCAACAAGAAAGGGATTATCCTTCACCCAAATCCTGTCTCTATGATATTCAAATTTGCTCATGGTGAGTGGCTTCGTTAGAATGTCCGCATCCTGATCTTCCGTAGGAATGTATTGAAGAAACATGATCTTCCGCTGCACACAATCTTTGAGATGATGATATCGGATATCTATATGCTTAGATCTGTCATGAAACACATGATTAATTGAGAGTTTAATGCAACTCTGATTATCACAATAAATCATTGTCGGATCTAAATGAGAACCAAACAAACCAACCAAGATCTTCCTCATCCATATAGCCTCACATGCAGCTTGTCTTGCTGGCATGTATTATGCTTCCACTGAGCTGAGTGCCACTGATCTTTGTTTCCTGTGTACCAAGAAAAAACTATAGATCCGATACTAAAGATCCCTCCTGATGTGCTCTTTCTGTCCATTGGGCTGCCCGCCTAATCTTCATCCATGAAGCCATGCAACTTCACCTCATCCATATGTCTGTACCATAATCCATACTCAGATGTTCCCTTCAGATATCTCAGGACATGCTTCCCCGCCTTCCAAAAGATTTTGGTAGGCTTAACCATCGCTTGACTTAGCTGGTTAACCGCATAGAAAATGTTCGGCCTTGTATTCACTAAATATATTAGCGAACCTACTAGCCATCGATAGATAGTAGCATCCATTACCTCTCCAGAAGTAGCATCCTCTTTACTCCAGTTTCCTGGAAGAGGAGTATCCATGGGTTTGTATCCCTCCATGTGAAACTTACCCAGTATCTCTCTTGTATACTTTCCTTGATACACAAAAAGTTCACCATCTCGCTGCCATATTTCCGAACCAAGGAAATAATGAAGAAGGCCCAAATCCTTCATCTCAAACTCCTTTGCAAGGTCATCCTTGCATGAGTTTATCAACTGCTCATCACCAATAAGTATTAAATCATCAACATAAAGAACAATGATTAATAGCTTACCCTCCACCACAATTTGGCATAGGTTTGCATCTGCTTCACTTTTGGTGAAGCCCAATCTGGTGAAATAGCTGTCTATCCGAGTGTACCAAGAACGGGCTGCTTGTTTCAGCCCATACAGTGCCCTCTTGAGTCTGCACACATGTGACTCTCTATCAAAGGTATCAAAACCTTCTGGCTGCTCAATGTACACTTCTTCCTCAATGATCCCGTTGAGGAATGCAGTTTTTACATCCATCTGATGAATGCGCCAACCCATCTGTGCTGAGAGTGCAAGGATGGATCTTATGGAAGAGTCCCTTGTGACAAGTGTAAAGTTCTCACCATAATCTATCCCCTCGATCTGTGAGAAGCCCCGGGCCACAAACCTGGCCTTGTATTTCTCAACACTCCCTGTTACACCTCAATATTGCTCACTTCGATAAGTGTCGTAAGTGTCGCATGTTCCTCTCAATTGTTGCAAGTGTCGCATGTCATTCACAAGTGTCGCAAACATCAAACAAAGCATGCTTCCATGATAATGACACCAAGGAGACATCTAGAATAACTCAGAAATTTGATTTGGAGGAGGGAGAATGATTAACTGAAGTAAAGCAACTCTTACCACCTGAAAGGAGCTCTTAAGCAAGGGTTTTGAAGGTGAGCGCTCCCCTGCATCAGCCTTAGGAGCGTTGGCGCTCCCCTATAAGGTCTTAGGGAGTGTTATAACACCCAAATTCCCCTCTAAAGGAGCTCTATCCATCCTTGGAGCGCTAGCGCTCCCCTCAAGATTCCTAGGGAGTGCTATAGCACCCTGATGCCCCTTTTGAGGGAGCGTTGTCTAATCTGGGCAGTGGTTGACCCGTTGAGGAGAATAAGGGAAGGATATTTCAAGTTTGGAAGGAAGTTTCATTCTAATTCTTGGTTCAATCAGAAGATCCTTGATCTAAGGAGGTAATTCCTCAACCTACCCTAAATATACCTCAAGAGGTTAAGCCTCTCTTAACCTATATAAGCAGGCTCTATGATGGTGAGAAAGGGGGAAAAATTGCTAGCATGAAACCTATGATCTCATAGGAAACACACAGTCAGCTAAAGGAGAGTGATCAGTGAATCTGTTATCATCCAGGTCATGGATATTTCGAGCAAGGGTTATATGAAGGGGACTTGATGAAGCTGTCTCATTCGCATCTACGATTGCAAGTACTGTTGTCGTTATTCTCATTAATATGACACACTTGGCCTATTTATTTCTAGTTTGTGTCTGATTTTACATGAACTTATCGCCGATAGATAGATCTGGTTTCAAGCTAATATCAATAGAGTAGGAAGTGGTCGTACTTTGTTTGTCTACAGGACTCATTGAGGAGAAAAAGTTTGGAGCTCGGCTCGGAGCATGCAGGGACAAACGTCGATTAAAAGGTACTTCTGTTCTCCTTCCTCCTCATGCATTAGTTTGTATAGATTTGAAAGGAAGTCAGTGTCCACATTAAGCACTTTCTGTCTTAGAGTTTAGGGTCTAGCTCTTTGAGGCAATCTACCTATCCGCAGGGAGATTTTCCTACAACACTCCCATCAGCAGCTTGCTTTACCTTGTAGATCCATCTTGAACCTACCACTAATTTATCAATCGGTCTTGGGACAATTTCCCATACACTATTTTTGACAATGGAGTCATACTCCTCTACCATAGCATCAACCCAAGTGGGGTCCTATACTGCTTCCTGAAAGGAAGATGGTTCAGTCACAATAAATTTTCTCATGAGAGCCATGTATCCAGCAAATCGATCAGGAGATTGTCTCTGTCTGTGTTGTGAAATAGGGGCTCCTACATTCTATGCAGCATCTAGTCTCAATCTTTCAGCTTCTGTGGTGCACTTTCTGCCATTTTTGATGGATGGATCTGCTTGAGTGGTTTCCTCCACTCCATGAACCTCCTCATGTGGCTGATCCACATCTTGAGACTCATCCTTGGGAACCAACAGTTCCTCTTCTACATGCAAGTCTAGCTCCCTCTCAAGTGACAACCGCATGGCTTTCCCTTCATCGAATTTTATATCCCGTCGCATAACAATCATCTTACTGTTTGGAAAATACACACGATAATTATGGGGTGCTTTTGTGTACCCCACAAATATCCCAACTTCAGTAGTCAGTTCCAACTTCTTCTTGGCATCCTTGTTTACATGCACATAAACAGATGAACCAAAAGTTTTAAAATGAGAAACATCAAGTTTCTTACCAGTAAAAGCTTCTTCAGGTGTACTCATGCCAAGTACTCTATGATGACAATGGTTTTGCACATAAACCGTAGTATTGCATGTTTCTTCCCACAAATGCAATGGTAGGCCCTGATCATCCAACATTGCTCGTGTTGCACCCACGATCGTTCTGTTCTTTCTCTCCGCGACCCCATTTTGTTGTGGGTTATGAGGTGCTATGAGTTCTCTTTGAATTCCTTCTCTGCTGCAGAAGTCTTTGAATTCGTTAGAGATGTATTCTCCACCATTATCACTCCTTAGAGCCTTCACTTGCTTCCCCGACTCTTTCTCTACCAATGCTTTAAACTCACAGAACTTTGAGAATGTTTGATCCTTCTTCTGCATGAAGAATATCCATCATTTATGAGAAAAGTCATCAACAAAAATAACATAATACCTTTGTTTTGTTGTTGAAGCAACTGAGAATGGTCGACACACATCTGTGTGCACTCTCTCCAAGATCATCGAAGCACAGTTCTCCTTTTCATGAAAGGTGGACTTTACATACTTTCCTAGGGTGCACCCCTTGCACTAATCTAACTGAGCAAGTGTTCCCCTTGGAAGTCCAGTAGATATTTGTTGCATGATCTTCAAGGCTCCATGATGAAGATGGCCTAATCTCCTATGTCATAATTCACCCTCATCGCAGCTCACCACTGTTTCTGCCTTGCCTATCATGGCATCGCAACCATCTACCTGTAGCATGTAGAGATTATTAACTCGAATCCCTATCTTCTTGACTTGACCTGTTTCTTTATTCCGCAGGTAGGCTATACCACTGCTAAAAACAACATCATAGCCTCTGTCCTCCAACATTGCGACTGAGACCAAGTTTTTCTTCAGACCTGGAACATGCATAACATTTTTCAATTGAAATGATTTACCTAACTCCCTCTGAAAGGTAATGGTACCAATACTAGTTGCACTGTATTTTCCATCATCGCCCATCTCTATATGCATTCTGAGATCTTTCTCCTCCAAGTCAATGAAAGACTCTTTATCTCTCATCATGTGGAAGGAAGCGCCACTATCCAAATACCACATCGATCCCGATGCACTTGAAGCCATGCATGCGATCAAAGCGAAGTCAAGCTCAAATTGTGAGACAAGAGCCTCACCAGTTGCAACTCCAGGAACTGTCTTGTTCTTCTTCTTATGCGGATAGTTAGTAGTGATATGCCCACATTCGTGATAGTGAAAACACTTCACTTTGGACAAATCTAGCTTCTTGACTTTAGACTCGGAATTTGATTGGAATTTCTTCTCTTTCCCTTTCCTTGCCTTGGTAGTCAAAGAACAATCCTCTTCATCATCACACTTTGATGAAGATCCATCTCTGGTGTTCCTCCTGAACTCCTCTTGCACCAGATCCGACCATAGTCATTCCCAATCCGGTAATTTTTCCCTTCCATTGACAAAGTCTTGATAACTGTGCCAACTCTTAGAAAGCCCTAGGAGCACCAATCTCACCAAATCATCAGCAGCGACTGTTATTCCCACACTTCCAAGCTCATCTCGACATTGGACAAACTTTGTGAGATATTTTGGAATGGTGTCGCCTTTCTCCATCTTAATCTTCCTAAGTTTATCTTTGAGCGCCAATTTCCTATGGTCACTACTGTTTTGGAACATATCTGTCAAAACCTTCCACATTGCATATGGTGTGGTTTTCCCATGGACACTTGAGACAATGTGGTCTCGTACTCCCTCCAACAGAATCCTCCTCCCCTTCACCACTTTATTTTTCCATGCATCAAGATTTGCAGTATCTGTCGCAACCGGCTTAGGAACATCTGCATCAATGTAACCCTTCAAGCCATTGTCTTCGAGCACTGCCTCCATCCTGTGCTTCCAAGCAATGTAGTTAGAGCTTCCATCGAGTGCATACTCTAACCTCAAGCCATTGAAAGACATTTCAATCTTGAATCAAGTGTCGCACCAAGAAAATCTTGCAAATTTGAATGTTATCCAACCTAAAACTCAACCCCTTCACTTTCCTCTTGCCCTGGGAGGTTTGCACCCCACCTGAGTGCAACCTGAGGGAATTTCACACCTTTCATGTGTATAGCCTACGAACTTGCCAATCAAGTTCGCACCCTGCTAGTGTATTTGGTTGCGAGAATGCTCAAGAAGTTCGCACCCTACTCCACTGTTAGGGTGAGTGAAGTTCATACCCTGCTAGTGTATTTTCCTGCGAGAATTCCAATGAAGTTCGCACCCTGCCTTTGTTTAGGATGCGAGAATTACTGTTCTTGAAAACACCGAAGTTTTCAGTACTACAGTTCGCACCTGGTTAGAGGCGGGACCTACGAGAATGAAATTATGTTCGCACCTCACTTCCGTGACTCTGTGGCCTCCGTGGCTTTGATACCATGTAGAAATTTCAATACAAATTAATGTATTCCTGCGATTCTCCTGATCTAACAAGTTCCGCTATTGTTAAATACAGAATCGCTTCTACTATTACTTTTGCGGAATCAATTTAAACCACGATCACAACCACAATGCACAAAGTGAAATATCAATAACACACAACACAAAATTTTTACCGGGAAAGCGTAAAGCTAAAAACCCCACTATCTTATATTATGTATATCATGAATCATGAAACAATCTCATACAAAACTCTAATCCAAGAGCTCTCAGTACATGTTAAGAACCAAACATCAATATAGCATAGAAAAACCTTAGGAAAAGTACTCAACACCTTGAAAAAGAGATAATTTCAGATAATAAGCCTCTTCGAGGGGGAAACCTCCTTTTACCCCACTTAAATGTTCAAGTACAAGAT
>ML783601.1:251312-265081 GCA_009831015.1 Picea engelmannii
AGTTCCTATGAATACATCAATCAAGTGCTCATCTAGAATATTTGTTACCTTTATATTCAATCTTTGGAAGTTCTCAATGTGCTCGGTAACTGAACCCTTTTGCTTGAGATTTATCAATTGGCTAAAGAAGGTATTTCTCCTTGCATCCTCATAGTGTGCTATCATTTATTCCGTGAAAATTGTCCAAGTGAAAAGTGATTTGTGAGAACAAAGCCATTGATACCATACAAATTGATTGGGTTCTAAATATAAAGAATAAATTCATACCTTTTGTGTATGTGGCACATTATGTAGATCAAAGAATTGCTCCATCTGAGGTATCCATGTGATTGGGTCCTTGCCATCAAACTTCCTCATATCGATCTTAGGAACGTGGTTGGTCTTCAACCCAAAATTGGAGTTTCTCCATTCTTGATTCACCTTCCTTCTGTCCTCATCATGAATTTCATGGGATACATTTTCACTTTCAGGTGTCCTCTCTATTTGAAAATTTTTCAATTCTTCCATTATCTCCCCTTTTAAAGCATCCATCTTAGTATTTATTGCCTCAAACTTAGCTTCTGTTGAATCCATCATCTCTTGTAGTTCATCTTTTGTTACTGTCTTATTTTGTAAATCATTTATGTCCCTACGCATTTCTTCACCTTCATCAAGAGTCTAAGTAGTATTGTTTGTATATTTATTTGGTGTAGAAGTTCCCTTTTTTGGTGGCATGTTGGCCAAGTATCACCTTAAACCTAGATTTTGAGGTGGTTCTGCTAGACAATCTTCCTTTTATTGTATCTCCAACATTTTGGACCTTCTGAGTATGAACTTTTATTTTTTATAGGTCTCTGATATTTCTTCTCTTCAATGCCAGAGTTCTGATAAAAATTGGATGTACCAAGTGGAATTTACGGTAACTTCCCCACAACTTGCTGATTTTTGGCCTTTCCAGGAGATATCACTTTTATAGTGTGATCGGCACAAAATAATTGATATAAAATTATGAAACTCGTACCAGAACTACTATGGTCTATTCACTATCGAATGCAACTAGTCTCACTCAATTTGGATACTCTAGGAATAATTTATTATTTGTTTACCATGAACACTTGCTTGAGACTAGTCAATAGGACTAGTCAGATAACCTATATTCCACAGGGTGTATCTACACATTTACGATGACCCCGAAGCTGAAATTTCTACCACAGATACCTTACTAATTTGTGATAATATCCTCCAGAGTTCAAGGTCTGAAATGTTACATAAAACATTTTATAGCGAAAATTCTGTAATGACTCAATTCAGGATGATTCCATAACCCTATCTTACAAAGGATGTATATCCAAAAGTGTAAGGCCTCAGGTGCTGAATTTTTAACCCAACGTACCATGATCCATCTAGTAAATATCCTCCAAGACATTCCATCTGAATCATTGTATAAAAAATGTTATAGGAAAAAGTCCATGGTGTCTCAGATGTAGCAGCGAAACCCCAAGACCTTGAGCTCTGATACCATATGTTAAGAACCAAATATCAATATAGCATAGAAAATCCTCAGAATAAGTACTTAACACCTTGGAAAAGAGAGAATTTCAGATAATAAGCCTCTTCGATGGGGCAACGTCCTTTTAACCCACATAAATGTTCAAGTACAAGATGATTCCAAATGAAAATGTCTCCTTGGTATATATAGGAGACTAGGAGGTATAATTACAACTAATGGAATAAAGACAACATAAATAAAATAACATTACTAATGTAATATTCCCCAATTAAGGGGTAATGGGCCAATATTAGGGCTTAACAGACAACAATATGGATGGTATACAAAATGATGATCCAAATACATTCTGTAACAATATGGATGATCTACAGTGAAATTTCAATGATGATGAAGATGATGCAAGTCAAGATGAGGATGATGATAATATTAACTACTTGAAAGATCATATGAACATTGAAAATGATGCACTAGATGAAATTGTTGCAGACAATGATGTTAATGATCAAGACTTCTAGATTTCATAATTATTTCTAATCCATGTTTAAAAAATGATGATTCTTATGGCCTAGTCTTTGAAATGGTTCAGTATTATTTGTGTCAATAAAAATCACCTATTGAAATATCGTTAAAGTGTTCAGGATATGGTATGAATTGTTGGAAGAAGAAAATAGGATTACTTGCATGCTTCTTCCATTCATTTTATATCAACATATGTTCATGAAGACACAAAAGTTAATAAAATATTAATTAAATGTGAAAGTATCTCAGAATGATTTGAATAAGAAACTTTGTTAACTTCATTATTTTTATACTTTTTTCATTTTAATGTTGGGATAAATTTTTATTATGTTTTATTAAGAACTAAACATAAAATAATTAAACAAAATAAAAGATTTTAATCACCTAGAATTAGGTGAAAATTTAATAAATTAAAGTTCAATTTTACTTTCCTATTTCATATCCAAATTACAACAATAATCAATCTCAACGATTTCATTGAGTCTTAATTAAACCCTCTCATACCGTCAATGCATTCTCCTAGTCTAACCATGTAAAATTTCATTGCATACAGTCACATTTTGAATAAATTTCAACGTTGGCCCCATTCACTACTCATTGTGTCGAGTCAGTTGATGACATTACAAATGAGCATGTTGGAATAAATTCCATCACATTTAAAGAGCGTTTCGACCAAGATTATATAGATGGGAATGATGAATGATGAAAATGATCAGACCACATAATGAAGGTTCATGCAAACGCGGAGGATTTTGAAGATAATGTGGGGACATCAGGCATCCTTGACTCTTGAAACCCTCGCATACCATCAAGCCATGTGTCTCATATAACCATGTCAAATTTTGACCTAACCCCTAACCCATAAGTTATTTACCCTTAAATCCTTAAGCCCTAATCCCTAAACACTTAATCCCTCAACCTTAGTTAATCACCAATCCCTTAAAAAAAAATCCCTAAATCCCCTAACCCCCAAGCCATTGACCCTTAAACACTTAAAAACTAATCCTTAATCCCCTTAATCCATAAACCCATATGCCCTAAGCACTTAAAAATCAATCCCCTAACCCATAATCCCTAACCCATTAACCATTAAACTACCTAACCCATAAGCGCCAAATCCCTTATCTCTTAACTCTTAATCCCTTAAACCCTAATCCATAATTCTATTAACTCTTAATCCATGTAACCTGAATCCCTAAATCCCATAATCCTCAAATTCCCTATCCACTTAACCCCCAACACCTCAACTAATTAACTATTTAGGAACATCGAGCACTAAACCCCATTCACTGCTCACCGTGTGACATTGATGTATGACATTGGTGATGTGTTGGAAAACATTAATCCATGAAGTTTTAATAGAGTTTCGACAAGCATTCCATAGATGTGAATTACAAATGATGACAATGAGATTGCATGATGACCATTGATGCAAATGTGGAAGATCTCAAATATTATGTGGGGACATCAGGTATCCTTGAGTCTTGAAACCCTCACATACCATTAACGCATGTGTCTATTCTAACCATGTCAAATTTCAATGCATGCAGAAACAATTTGAAGAAATTTCAACGTCGTCCTCATTCACTACTCATCATGCGACATTAGTGGATGACATTAGTGATTGGAGTGTTGGAAGAGGTTCCATTAAATTTCAATAGAGTTTCGACAAATCCATAACTCCCCTAACCCTTGATCCATTGACCCTTGAATCCTTAAGCCCTAATCAATAATTAACCCTTAATCCTTGAACCTTAGTTAATAAATAATCCCTTAACACAAAATCCCTAAATCCCCTAGACCCTAATCCATCGACCCTTAAAAAATTCTCACTAATCCCTAATCACTTAATCCATAAACCCCTACGCACTAAGAACTTACATATTAATCCCCTATCCCATAATCCCTAATCCATTAACCCTTAAACTACCTAACCCGTAAGAGCCAAATCCCTTAGCTCTTGACCCTTAATCCCTTAGACCATAACCCCTAATCCATTATCCCTTAAGCCATGTACCCCAAATCCCTAAATCCCATAATCCTCAAAGCCCTTATCCACTTAACCCCCAACACCTCAACTAATTAAATATTTAGGCTAATATGGATACATACAACACTTCTTCTAGTGCAATTTCTAGTGCTAACTAGGGTGCTAAATTAGGTGCTAAATGGGGCGCAATTTCTGGCGCTAAAGGGGGCACTATTTTTGGCATGAAATGGGGCGCAATTTTCGACGCTAAATGAGGCACAATTTCTGGCTCTATTAGTGCCTAATTTACCGCCTAAATTTTGTGTTCAGTGTAAAAAACGCCATGAATATCTCCATCCTGATAAATAGCACCTACTTGTTCAAAAAATTGAAGAAAAATACACTAAACCCAACTTTGGAAGAAAAAAAGGGAGAAAAAAAGGGAGCAAATCACAAGGATTTGTTGTAGTGCATGTACAGGAACCATGCACATTAATAATTATACCTTATACCATAGCATGTTCGAACCATGAAATGTATCTCTAATATCATATCAAGCATCAAACGTATACTATACCATGTACCATAAGATATGTTGAACAAGTAATACCAAAAGTGTATCTCAATCAAGTACCATCACCATTAAGATATGTCTCATATGCATGTACTACCATATGCCAAGTCTATATCTCAATAATGTATCAATATCAATGGTATCAATGGTATAATACTAGCACAACAACCGTACACCTTGTACCAATGTACAAGCAATGTATCTCACCCAAAACGTAACATATACCATGAAATGCCTCTAGTCATGTGCCTAAAGAATGCTCCTAAATATCACAAAGATGTAGTATCATAATACAATATGACAAGCCTGGATTATATTCCAATGCCACAAATATGTGCCTCTAACAAGGAACCATAACAACCATATACTGAGTACCAGGAGTGTGTCTCAAGCATGTAACATTCTTACCTCAACCATGTACCATCAAGGGCCTCCAAGACATACCTTAAGCACGTTCCATATCATCCAAGATTCAAGCCACAAACAAATACATAAATGACATACCTTTACTCGTGAGAACCTATAGAATGATGACTTGGGAACTTGCTTCAGAATTTAGGAACCTAGTACTAACATCCACTCACATTTTTCATGAGTTTTTCAAATGTATGCTACCTCTTCATGTACAACCTACGTACGTATGCTATCTCTTCTATTTTCATCCTGCGTATGTATTCTACCTCTTCTACTATCATCCCATGTATGCCTCATAAAATAGGATTTTTAAGTTCTACAACACCGAAAATTTCACCTTCAACCCTCCTTTACTACCTCAGACTTGCATAGCTTGATGTATCAATGTGTACCTGCAATAGACCTTTCACAAAATAGATATTCAAATAGGTAGGGTTAGGTTCTAATGGGAGTTCATTGCTCTCTTATTTATACTCTCCAAGTATCTTCCTCAAGGGTTTACCTTCTAACTAAGTTTACCCAACTTCCTTCTTCTAGGGATAACTCACTTCTAACCACTTGTCCACTTGCAACCACTTTATCCACAAAAAGTAATCTCTCCACTTCTACTTGCAATCATTTTATTATTTAAATAGTTTCTCTTTGCAACCACTTTGACTGCTTTATTATTTAAATAATTTCTCTTTACTCACAACTTCTTCTTGCAACTAACTTTTATATAATTAGCCAATTCATAGCTTCTTTTCCCTTAACTAACTTCTTGTTGCAACCACTTTATTATTTAATTTATTTCTTGGTCAACCACTTTGAATATTCAATCTTCTCATAGTAACTACGTTACCATAATTACCAAACTCACAACTTCTTGTTGCAACTAATTTATTTTTAATTATTTTCTTAATGCAACAACTATACCCATGATTAACTCCTAGTTATCATCATTTTAAATAGTACACTTGTTCTAGGAGATTCTATAATAATTGACTTCTTTGACCTTCTAGGGCTTCTAGATAACTCATGAGGGTTATCCAACGTCATATGGCCATAACTCTCTAATCTTGAGGAGTTATGTGATGTTCCAAATATAACTCGAAATGGCATGACATGTACTATCCATCTAGAATAGTCTTACCTGCATATTCACTGATATTCATGCCTTTATTCCTAAAACAAATTCGGGTTTCTTACCCATACCTTTGTGCTACCGAATTTCTCCAAGGGTTGACATCAATCTACAATATCACTCTCCAAGGGTTGACATCATTGAAAACCAACAATCCAAACCAACTTTCCATAAACCTAAGCCAATTGTCTGACACTTTCTATTATCCTCCTTGAAAGAAATATTTCATTTTGAGGAATACAAAAACAAGAAGAGAGCTCTCCTCTTTGTGTTTGAGTCTAATAAAAAATTATACAACACCCAATTTTGGCTCTCCATCCCCCTTTTCTTCTTTGGTTACATTGAAATTCTTTTATATTTGAAGGTGGACTTTTGACCTTCTTAATTATAGTACTTTTTAGTTACTAGTGCTTCAACTTCCCTACTCTTCCCGTTTCCATTACATTTTTTATTATTAAAAAAATAGAGATGTCATTACATAATATTCCTTCCTACTATGAACTCCTCAAGAAGGTGAGAAACTTGAAATATTTGGAGGTGAAGGGCTCTCCCCTTGAAAATTTTGTTTATATGATTACCAACTACATGAAATATTGTTCATTTATCAAGCAACTATCATAGCTTTTCAAGGAAACTAGTTGGCCAAGAACAAAGCACAGGTTTTCACTCCATCCTTACCCATTTGTGAAAACGAATAGTTATTGAACTTTGTTTTCCTATATCATTCCTATAGCACAGTCAAGACTTGGTTTTTCATTTTGATCTAGATGAACCTTAGGTTAGATTATGTATTAATTCCATCTCTCCAATTGTGTCCAATGTTCTGTGAGAAAAACTAATCTATTGCTTGTAAAAACAAGTGAAGTTCCTCATTGGATTAGAGCTATTGAATCCTAATAGTTTCTCATGGTGGAAATAGATAGGATAATGATAAACCACTCCTACTGTTGCATCCATGAAATCTCAAACTCTATCCCTGTCTTTTCAAAACGATGAGGTTTCTTTGCCTTCTGCTTCCTTTTATAATATTTTTGTGTGATTTTCCTTAACATGTAATTACAGGATGAGAGTGTTGTCATAGTTGTCTTGCTCAATTTTCCTACTCTAAATGACACTTCCATCATTAATTATCTGTGGTCTATATTATTTTTTAGGGTTGGTGATCTGGGATTTCTCTTCAACCTATAATCTCCTTCATGCCTTTGCTATATCTATGTTTTTTTTGTCTGTAAACAATGTGTCCCTCCTTCCTTTAGGTATAGTCATTGTTGTTCAGGGTTTTTGCATGGAAATATTCTTTTTCCCTTATCTCTATTCATTTCATTGATCTCTTGGAACCTAAAAAGGCACAATTGGTTATTAGTGTGAATATCGCGATAACTAAATTTACTTGTATTTGTCTCATGTCTATCCTAGATCCCATGTACTGGATGTCCTTTTCTCATGCTGTAGGGATTTTATGCGCATGAGATGACAAATTGAATGATACACATATTAGGAAAGTCATGTCACTTATCACCGGCAAGAAGATTAGCGGCACATTAAACAAGTTTTTGTAACTTTAACCAAAGTTGATGAGTGGAGACTCATATGTTTTGGGGAGAATTCACTTAGTATATTTTTGGGCCATGAGTTCTTGGGGTTACAAGATTTTACGTATTATTTTTATGGTAGGGGAAAATATGTGTGAGGTATTATACATAGATTCTTTTTCATGTTCTTTGGTTTTCGGGTTCACAGATAAATGTTCAACTGGTTTAGCAATCTTGATTAGGTTTTACTTAGGGCGCAGTTTTGAGAAGGCTTTACGAAATTTCAAGGAACAAGGTTTGCAGTGTGGGTTTTGAATGCGCTTTCAGGTGTGATTAACTCCTCAAAAGATACACCTGTCAAGGTAAGTACCGAAAAGGATCAGATATGTTATGGTGGTCTCTGCAGAGGAAACATTCACAAGCATTTGGTCTATGTGGTGTGCGGGTCATAGGTTTCCGAAGGGTCATCGCTTGAGGTTCTGTAATGACTTTTACAAAAACTCTTTTACCATTTTTAGTCCTTTAAATGTTCCTAGTTGTTAAGAGGAATGATGCCAAGGATCCTTCAAACATAAAATTAGGGATGCATTTTAAGGTTACCTTTGTTTATTAAGGGCGGTATGCATAATTATTCTCTCCTCAAAGAACACTATTGCTACATATAGGAAGATTGGGCTTGCCTGTGACTAACAGGGGAAATTTATATTTTATTGTACTAGAATTTAAAGAATAAACAATGACTGACTGTGTGGAAAGAGAGGATCACATGTAAGGTATTCAATTGGGATAAATATTGTCAGGCAGATGTGGAGAATAACATATTGAGCATTAAAGAATTCAGTAGTTGCCATAATTATGCATTCAAATTTAAATCATATGCATTTAAAATGATGAATTCCTCGAATACATTCATACAATCAGATAATCTGCAGACGTATGAATAATCTAAACAATACATGAATAAATATTGGTCAATTGCATGAAATCAATCTCATTTATCAAACTCCAAACACATTTACAACATATATGGGTCAAAAGTTGTTGTTGAAATATTTTATTGATAAATTGAGTACATTACAGAGATGGAATATGGATCAATATAATGGAGAAGAAAGAGAGATAGGATTACATCCTAATAAAAAAAAACATTATTGAATCCTTGTCAATGTCCATGGCTTCCCCTTCTAATCTGTCTTTCTACTGGAGTTTGATTGACCTCTAGACTTTGAGGGTCAGACACTCATCCTCTCTATGTCTGCTCATAAAGAGAAAATGATCCTGATAACATATTGATAACTTCTACTTGTAAGAAACCACTTCTTTCTTCTTGAAACTATCTTAAGAGTTTCTTGATACTACTTCTTTATTATATACTGGTTGAAATTGTTGATCAATTTTTTTTTTCCAAAATTAATTCTAATCAATACCCATATTAAGAAGGTGTTCCATGTGTACCACTAGTTTGTCCTTTTTTTGGCATCGATGCTTGCAAATACTTACACAACATTTTCCATACATTTCCAATAGGATATTCCTATTTCTCGAGGTTTCTCCTTATCTCATCCAAATCTGTGTATTTTTTATAAGAAGTTGGAGAGAGACCCTTCAATATTAACTCGAGGGTACATAATATTAAAATTTCAGCTGCCAACATGTCATACGCATATTGTCCTCTCAAGGATGTTTCTAACCTTTTGAACTTTTTATCATCATTCCTTATGTTTTCTAACAACTTATGACATTCCTCCTCTGAAAATAGGTCTCGAGCACCATCCCATCAGTTGGGAAACCCAAAACTAATTATCTACTTGAAAATCCTCTGGAATGAAGATACTTAGTAACTTGAAAATTACCCTAATCACCAGTTTCATCCCCTTCTTAACCATTTAATTATCTGAAGACACATGTCATATCATTGTTGGAAATTTTAAATTTCCCAAATGCACAAAATATTTAGATTACTTCATGAGTGACGTCATCAAAGTACAAGGGGTGCCTGGTGATATGTCATTCATCTAGGTGGATTCCCCGATGGCATGGTTGACAGGTGTGATAGTGTTTGGTTAGTCCATGTGTGTTCGCGTCATCCATAATATATTTTGGGTTCTTGCATGGAATGAATTGACTATACAATGGACATCAGATGAGTTTTAAGGAATGTCATGTTTAGGTGGACATCCGACTGTTCGTGATAGGTCCACCTCGCTTCTTTGTCAGCGCCAAGTCATTTCTCATCATGTGTGACTATATGCAATACCACCGATGGTATCGCATGGGATTATTAGTGGTTTATTCATTTCAAAAATCCATGTGGAATGAATACCACAAAGACACATTCGGAGCACCAAAACCACCATCGCATGCCTAAAATTCGTTAACACCTGAGCATGTTGTGGATGCGATGCGTGTTTTGAGTCGTTGATATTGTGAGGTGGGACACGCTCAAATATTAGTCAGTGATTCCTTTCAATTGACGATACATGTGGAATTTAGGTCCTTAGCTCTCATTCACAACCCATGGCCACTAAATTAAGCTCCTATGACTCGCACACGATCTCCTTTATGCACCATTTAAGCCCACATGGGATATTTAATCTCCTTTTGCAGAATGTCTTCATAGTTCCTTATTTTTCTACATTTTCCATTCGTTTGGATGAATTTTAAATAATAATATTTATATAGGTGTGGTTCCAGTGGTATTCCTCTCTTACCATTTCCGCTCCAAAGATAAAACTGCCTCTGAACCAGCATGCTCAATAAAAAAAATATGACCCCTGTACTAACATTGGCTCCAATGAAGACAAATGATCCCTATGATTTGCTGAGAACATTAGAATACTCACCTTATCCATTGGGATATGGATTTTGAAATCCCCAACATGTAATGAATCCTCTTTATCTGTGTAAGGATATATCATCCCCTCTGTTCAACAACTTAACATAATACTCCAAATTTTATTTGCAAAACAAAAGAAATGAAGGTACATAAATTTGACTAAAATGAATCGAAGAAAATTAATACAAAACTAAACTAATATAATACGATGGGATACACTGAGAACTTAAGATTGTAAGAAATGATTGAGAAATCTCGCATTGAAAGGATCTCCCCGTACATCACCATTCAAGTCAGCTATCTCATAAGTGTTATTGTCTTGGACATCGAGGATTTGAAAAGGTCCCATCCACGAATGGTTAAAGTTTCCATGTTTCCATTTGGATTCTCTTTTGGCATCCCATTTTAAAACCAGATCTCCAACAACAAAATTTATTTCCTTTTCTTTTTTTGTCAAAAATGTTATCCATCCTAATGTTCTTTTGTTTTAATTGACATGGATTCCTTATTTTGTTGAACCTCTATGAGTTGATGGATCCTTCCTTGTACACTATTTGGTTCTTCTTCCTCATCTTGCAGCAACTTCATGATTGGGAGACTAATATGTATTGGGAACACTGCATCTGCACCATACACCAACTGAAAATATGAAGTTCCAATGGATCTCTTTGTACTTATTTTTTCATCCCATAAATAATACTTAAGGTGGGAATCTCATGATTTATTGTTCTGTGAGAGAATTGTTTTTGTGATTCTGATCAAGATCTTGTTTAATGACTCTGCTAATCCATTTCCCTGTGGATAATATGAAATAGAATGTCCAATTTCAATGTTATAATCTTGAAAGAATTGCAACAACTTTGCAAATTTGAAAACTTGTGCATTATCACTTATAATATTTCTGGGACAACCAAACCTTTCTAAGATATTTTCCTCCAAAAAATTTATGATCATTGAATCAATGCCTTCTCTTGTTGTAATAGCCTCAGCCCATTTGGTAAAGTAGTCTATGGATTTCCATATCCATTTGTGTTGGCCACTAGATTTTGGATTTATTTCCCCAATGAAGTCTAGAACTCGTAGTTGAAACATTGCTTCCACTTTTATAGGTCTCAGTGGCAAGGGTAGAAGCTTTTGCTTGCCCTCAAATATTTGACATTGAAGTCAGGCCTGAACTAATGCATTAGTATCAACAAACATGGGTAGGCCAATAATAACTAGCCCTCAATATTTTATAAGAAATGTCTCTCCAAGCATGATGGCCTCAACAAACTCCACTATGAAACTCATTTATAATGTCCATTGTTTGATCTTCAGTGATGCAATTGAGTAAAATACCTCTAGGATATTTCCAAACAATTGTTGGTCAATAATACAATATTTTATTGCTTTTAATTTCACCGATCTAACCCTAGATTTATCCCATTTTCCTCAACATTTCAAGTGTTGTAGATAAAAAAATAAAATCTATGTACCAATTAGACTAAGAAAACTTACGCTCTACTAGAAAAATTAGATGCTCGACCTCCTCAATTACTGGCTCTACTGCAATTAATACTTGGGAAGCTAAATTCACTACTAGTACCTAGGAGTTCATCTCAATTAGTAATCTTGCAAGTCCTTGACCTTTTATCAATATATGAGGACTATCGATGGAATATAAGAGGAATATGGAATATTGTTTTCATCATAGATGGAACAGATATCAAATATTCCATGTGTGGCATGCTCTACAATTTCTCTCTCTAGAATAATCCAAAGTTCAACAACGTCTGTCGTTTTTCCTATAACTCCTTTTCTGGGATGTTCCAAGAAGTGAAACTTAGAGGAATTGCAGAGAGGATATTGAATAATATTGGGTACATTTTTTAGATCTTTATTCATTACATACATGGAGTTATGCTTGTTGAAAGTTATAGTTTGTGACTAATCCAAAAACTAGTCTTGTGAAACTAAGGTAAAGTTTGATGAAGATGTTATTCTCTTGTTGTTGAAGTTGAGGAAGGTCTGTAGTTATGTCATCACATACACTAGGTATGTTACATAGTTACAGGTATGTTTATATTCATTTTTTGAGTGCTACATGGTGATGATGTTATGGTGCATGCTTGAGGGAAGTCTTTGGTATATTGTTGAGGCATTGGCACATGCTTGAGGCACATATTATGTGCATGGTTGATTCATATACTTGGTATATGATCTTGATTGTTTGGTACTTTGTTAAGATACACCATTGATTTTACTTTATTGATATATCCTATGGTACATGCAAGATACCAGATATAATAAATATGTAGAACAAAAATAAAATGCTAGAAATGGTAGAATAATAGTAATATATCCAGCATAATCTCCACAATAACACAGAAATGATATAAGAACAACAACATAAATAGCGCTTTGATTCAGAAAGCAATGTTCACAGGCCTCTTCGAGGGGGAAACCTCCAATCGAGCAATGCTCTGTTACAATAATCTCCAAGCTAGGGTTTTCATACCCTCGACCCTTATTTATACTAAATATGTCTATCAATAGAAACATCTAGAGGAAGATCCTTCTAGAAGATAAAGCTTCTATTAGGTCTTCTTACATCCGCCTTATTCTATTTTTTTGAAAGACCTTATTAATATTGACCTTTATTACATCCGAATATATTGATCTACCTATGTGTGGGTTAGGACCCTAACATGTCCGCCCCCTTAAAAACAACCTTGTCCTCAAGGCTTGAGATGTGGAAACTGCTGCAGAATGGTAGCTGGTTCCCAAGTGACATCTGCTGGAGTTGTATCTTTCCACTGGACTAGCACTTCCTTGATGGTTCTCTGATGCGGGCGATGGTCACGCTGGTCCAAAACTGCTTCTGGCTGTAGCCAAATGGATCCTTCTTCAACTAACTCGAGAAGGTTGGTTTGAATTTGGCACCTAGTTCTAATCACCTTCTTTATGCATGAAACATGAAAAAATGGATGTAGCTTCGACTGACTGGACAGAGCTAACTGATATGCGACTTGTCCCAGACACTTGAGAACTATATAAGGACCATAAAATTTGGGCGCTAGCTTCTGACAATGCTCAACCTTGAGGGAAGTTTGCTTGAATGGTTGCAATCGCAGAAACACCTGATCCCCTTCTGCAAATTGATGTTCAGAGCAACCTTGATCTGCTTGTTTCTTCATGTGATTCTGTGCCATGACCAAGTTCTCTTTAAGGGTATGAAGAATATCCTCTCGAACTGTAAGTGTTTGGTCAACCGCCTGGACCTTCGAGGTACCCGGTAAGTATGAGAGAACTGAAGGTGGCTTCTGTCCATATA
>ML783601.1:265255-292098 GCA_009831015.1 Picea engelmannii
TCCTCTCGAACTGTAAGTGTTTGGTCAACCGCCTGGACCTTCGAGGTACCCGGTAAGTATGAGAGAACTGAAGGTGGCTTCTGTCCATATACCACTTCAAAAGGAGTCATGCGAGTAGTTGTATGGTAGGAAGTGTTGTACCACCATTCGGCTAGGGGTAGCCATTGAGACCACTAATGTTGTTTTTTAGAGGCAAAACACCTCAAATATGTTTCCAAACACTTGTTGACAACTTCCGTTTGACCATCAGTCTGGGGATGATAAGCTGTGCTGAGATGCAATTGGGTGCCCTGTAGCTTAAACAATTCTTGCCCAAAATTGCTTGTGAAAGTTGGGTCTCGATCATAAACAATAGAGTGCATCATGCCATGAAGCTTGAAGACATTTTCCATGAAAAGTTGAGCCACTGTGGATGTAGTAAATGGGTGTTGAAGAGCGCAGAAATCAGAATACTTGGAAAGGAAATCTACAACCACCATTATGACTGATTTATTCCCTAATTTGGGTAAGCCAATAATAAATTCCATATAGATATCCTTCCAAATAGCAAGTGGAATCAGAAGCAGTTGTAGTGTGCCCGGAGATTTGACTGTTTATCCCTCGTTGTGTTGACACACCTCACATTCAGTGACAAAATTACGAATGTCCTGTTTCATACCATCCCAGAAAAAAGAACGTTTGACCCTGTCATATGTTTTGGTGAACCCTGAGTGCCCCACTGTGGGTGTAGCATGAAGCTCAGAAAGTACCGTGGATTTAAGCTTTGATTGTTTACTTAAATACAAACGGCCTTTGTATCGAAGCCCATCCTGGAGCCAAGAGTACCCTGGGGGAGCTGGAGCCTTAGTCTGCAATTGCTGGATCAGATGCGAACTTTTGGGATCTTGAAGCCATTCCTGGCGCACAACTTGGAGCCAATTGGGTACAATGAAGGAAAGAGAAAAAAGGGATCCTTCTTCTTCATATTTTCGGAATAGTGCAACCGCTACTACATTGTATTTTCCCTTCTTGTAAATGATCTCATAATCATAACCAAAGAGCTTAGTCACCCATTTTTGTTGCTCCTGGGAGGAAATGCGTTATTCCAGAAGGTACTTGAGGCTTTGATGGTCGGTCTTAATTTGGAAGCGTTGCCCCAAGAGATAAGGGCACCATAGATCAACGACATGTAGAGTAGCCAACATTTCCTTTTAATAAATGGGTTTGCCCAGATTCCTTTTAGACAATTGCTTGCTAGTGAAGGCCAAAGGTCGACCCTCTTGCATAAGGACAACACCGACTCCTTTCCCTGAGGCATCACATTCCAACACAAAGGTCTTTGTGAAATCAGGAAGGGCCAAAACCGTAGTGGTGCACATGGCCATCTTCAAGGTTTGAAAAGCTTGAGTAGCGGTTGGAGTCCAAGTGAAAGAGTTCTTTTTTAGGAGAGTAGTGAGAGGTGCTGCAATCTTTTTGTAGTTCTTAACAAACTTATGATAATACCTTGTTAAGCCCAAAAATCCATGGAAGCTTTTGAGAGTCTTTGGGTGCGGCCAGTCTTGCATAGCTTCAATCTTTTTCGGATCCACCCTGATGCCATCCTTGCCAACCAGATGACCCAAGTATTCTACTTCTGAGGCACCAAAAGCACATTTAGACTGTTTCAAGAAAAGCTGGTGCTGGGAGAGGAGATGGAGAACTTGATCCATATGAGTAAGATAGTTTGTCCAGGTTTTTCTATAGATGAGGATATCATAAAAAAAACTAAGAAGAAATGACAGAGAAAGGGACGAAAGACATGATTCATGAGGCTTTGGAAGGTGGAGGGGGAATTACACAAGCCAAAGGGCATGACCAAAAACTCATAGTGGCCCTCATGAGTGTGAAAGGTTGTCTTGGGAATGTATGCCTCTTTCATACATATCTGGTGATAGCCCGAGCAAAGATCAAGTTTAGTAAAGAATTGGGCGCCACTCAATTCATCCAAGAGGTCATCAATGACAGGAATGGGAAATTTGTCTTTAATGGTCAGTTTGTTGAGGGCACGGAAGTCAGGACACATTCTCCAAGAACCTTCTTTCTTCAGGACCATGACTACAGGAGAAGAGTAAGGACTCGTACTAGGGCAGATAACGCCTGCATTAAGGAGTTCCTGGACCATTTTCTCAATTTCATTTTTTTGTGAAAAGGGGTGGCGATATGGACAGATATTGGGAGGAAGGATTCCAGGTACAAGGGGAATGGAATGATCATGAACACCACGGGAAGGAGGGAGTCCTTGGGGAGTGGAAAATACCATTTGATGTTTAGAAAGGAGAGCTTGGAGGTCATACGACACCAGGGGTGTCTATGTTGATTGTATGGCATGGAGTTGGGCAATGACACTAGAATGACCTTTTTTGAGCAGCTTTTCCATGCGATGGGAACTAATGACCTCAAGTGAACCAATAGTGATGCCTTGGAATTTATATTGGTGGCCTTCCTGGTTGAATTGCATGGTTAATGCCTTAAAATCCATGAGAATGGGACCCAAAGTTGTTAGCCAGTCTACACCCAACACAATGTCACAACCACCCATGTCGATAGAAAACATATGGGATTTTAGGTGGTAGTCACCGATTTGGAGACGCACATTTTCACAACGCCCTCCACATTTCATGGAACCACCATTGGCAATTATGATTTGGAAATTGTTGACAACATGGATGTAGCAATGAGTTTCTTGGGCAATGCAGCGATGAATAAAATTATGGGTGTTTCCACTATCAACCGGAATGATGACCTTCCGATGCTTGATGTAACCGATTAACTTGAGGGTTTGGGGAGCAGAAAATCCAGTGAGAGCATTGAGGGAAATGACGGGTTCTACTTCGGGAGGGTATGAGAGAGGGGTTATGTTAGTGATTTTAGGTGACTCAGACACAAGGGGAGTTTCAACATCCTCTTCCGAAATATCCTCAAAGATGGCCATAAAAATATTTTGTTCCTTACACTTGTGGCCCGTGAAATATTTGTCATCACAATTATAACAAAGGCCTTTGAGTTGGCGTTCAACCATTTCAGTCCTGGTCAATTTTTGGATCTTTAATGGGGTGGAGGGAGTAGTGGGAGTGACGGGTTTAGGGTGAGGGATAAAGGAGGGTTTTCGGTTTTGAGATGATACAACTTGTTGTGCTTCTTTATCTCTTTTAGTAGCCTCCACCCAAGTTGAGGGTCAGGCCATGAGGACATGAGCCCAAATCTCCTCCTTGAGGCCACTGATAAAACACTCTCGAAAGAAAGCATCAGTCATGCCCTCTGTTTGAAAAGCCAGGCTCTCAAAGGTAGCTATGAAGTCTTCTATTGTTCCAGATTGTTTCAACTTTTTCAAATGGCCCAAATGGTTGGTGTCCATGTCAAAGCATTCATAAAGCTCAGTCACAAATTGGGTCCAAGCAATATACCCTTGACAAGAAGTTTTTCTCCATTGCCACCATTGCCAACGTTCTTGATCTAGATGGAGAACACCATACCGGATATTGGCCAAGTCATTTGTGATGTCGTATAAAGAGAAATAATGTTCCATTTGGGTTACCCAACCAGTGGGGTTTGAGCCATCAAATTTGGTCACATCCACCTGTGGAAGGCGTAGGTCATGTTGAAAGTGATGGTGCTGAAAGGTATGGGAATGGGAGGAATGTTCGCCTTCAGTCTTTGGAGGTGCTTCAGAGAAATGGTCATCTGTAGGGATATTCAGTTTGGTGCAGAGGGATGCAAAGACAAATTCAAGTTGGGTGATCAGTTCTTGTTTGACTTCCTCCATTGAGGATTGCATGGTTGTATTTATGGTTGTATTGATGGATGAATCGATGGAGGCAATAGTAGCACTGAGTTGTTTCACTTCTTTTTGGGTCTCAAGGAAACTATATTGCAAGGTGTTGAAGTGAGTTTCCAGATCTTGGCTATGAGTATGGGCCATGAGGATGGGTGAACTGAAAAGGGGTGGGTGGGGTCAATTTTTTTTACGAAAAATGATATGGATGAATGTGATAAGGGCGGAGAGATGAATCCAATGGAATAGGTCTCAAATAATGGTGAAAAAATTTCCAGACTTTTTTTTTTTTTTTTACATAGTCATACTCCGTTCTGAAGAATACTATAGAGAGGAAATGCCCAAATACTTAGCCAAAAAGAAATGTGTATTTACTTGGCAACCCGAACACAGTTGTGCGGTAATAGATCTTGTCTATTTTAATTTGTTTATGTTTCTGTCCCCCAAGGGTTAGGTATTCAAGGGTTCTACAGATAAGGGTTTTCCCTGTGCTATAGCTCTCTGATATACGTGCGAGGTCCAATAGTAGTACTCGACCCATGATCTCAGGGAACTAACTAAGGAGGATAGACCGTACCCTTAGTCGTACTACCCGACTACCCAGGTACTAGAGAGTATCTTCCCGAGTGTTGTTCTCGGTGACACTATAGTAGTTAGGTGGTTGATCTGTTTATCTAAAGAGGGCTTCAGGTAATCTAGGCAGATCCATACACAGGTGTTGTCTGATGCGCTACCACTTGAAGGGGTACCAACAAAGGTTACAAGGGTGGCCAACAGATGTGCGCTTAAGTACCACTTGTATTTTCTGCATGTATGAATCCCTCAACCGCGGGTTTATATGCGTAATGACAAATCTTTGTGGCTTAAAGACGCTGAAATATGTCTCTACCCTGAAAAAAATTTAACCCACACTTTCTGCCAAGGAAAGTGCTTTGATATCACTTGTAGTATACCAAATATAAAATGTATGCATAACTGAAATAAAATGCTAGTAATGGAAGAATAACAACAATATAACCAAAACATTCACTACAATAACACGGAAATGATATAAGAATAACAACAATATAACCAAAACATTCACTACAATAACATGGAAATGATATAAGAATAACAACAATATAACCAAAACATTCACTACAATAACATGGAAATGATATAAGAATAACAACAGAAATAACACTTTGAATCTGAAAGCAATGTTCATGGGCCTCTTCGAGGGGGAAACCTCCAGTTGAGCAGAGCTCTATTACAATAATATCCAAGCTAGGGTTCTCATACCCTCGACTCCTATTTATACTAAAATGAAGCATCTGTTTTTTTTTACACCTGTGGAGTTATACTCCAGTCTGAAGAATACTGTTGTGATGAAATCCCCAAATGCTTAACCAGAAAGAAATGTGTATTTACTTGGCAACCCGAACACAGTTGCGCGGCAATAGATATGGTCTGTTTTAATTTGTTTATGTTTATGTCCCCCAAGGTTTAGGTATTCAAGGGTTCTATAGACAACGGTTTGCCCTGTGCTATAGCTCTCTGATATATGTGTGGGGTCCAACAGTAATACTCGGCCCAATATCTCAGGGCACTAACTAAGGAGGATAGACCGTACCCTTAGCCGTACTACCCAACTACCCAGGTACTAGAGAGTATCTTCCTGAGTGATGTTCTCGATGACACTATAGCATTCTGGCCACTGACAGGTTTATCTAAAGAGGGCTTCAGGAAATCTAGGTCGATCTGTACACAGGTGTTGTCTGATGCGCTACCACTCGAAAGGGTACCAACATGGGTTACAAGGGTGGCCAACAGATGTGCGCTTAAGAACCACTTGTATTTCCTTCATGTATGAATCCCTCACCCACGGGTTTATGCACGTAACGACAGATCTTTGTGGCTTAAAGATGCCAGAATACGTCTCTACCTTGAAAAAAAATTCCCACAATTTCTGCCAAGGAAAGTTCTCTAATACCACTTGCAAGATACCAGATATAATAAATATGCAGAATAGAAATAAAATGATAGAAATGGAAGAATAACAATAATATATCCATCATAATCTCCAGAATAACACAAAAATGATATAAGAACAACAACAAAAATAACACTTTGATTCAGAAAACAATGTTCACATGCCTCTTCAAGGGGGCAACCTCCAATCGAGCAACACTCTGTTACAATAATCTCCAAGCCAGGGTTTTCATACCCTCGAACCGTATTTATACTAAATATGTCTATCAAGAGAAGCATCTAGAGGAATATCCTTCTAGAAGTGGAAGATTCTATTAGGTCTTCTTACATCCGCCTTATTCTATTTTATTGAAAGACCTTATTAATATTGAACTTTATTACATCTGAATATATTGATCTACCTATGTGAGGGTTAGGACCCTAACAGTACATGGTGTATGGCATTATTTAGTGATATCGTGTATGGTTGAGATACATTGTTGGTACATGGTATGCTACATGTGTTGATGTACATTATTGATGTACATGGTTAATACATGCTATGGTACATGATTGATACTTGGTATGGTGTTGATGCACATGGTTGATGGTTGAGACATATGGTATCGGTTATGGTGCATGGTTGATGAACAGGTGTTGGTGCATGGTTGATACACGATTTGGTATAGGTGTTGGTGCATGGTTGATGCACAATTTGGTAAAGGTGTTGGTTCATGGTCGATGCACTTGTTTTGGTACAGGTTTTGGTACATGGTTGATGCTTGGTATTTGCTAGCAGAGAAAATCCCCCTATTTCTATATTGGGTCTAGGTATAGGTAGAGAACTGACTTCCCTTAAAATAATGTCTTATTCCTAAGCTACCCCAAAACTATCTAAACTAAAAAAAAGAGAGAGAGGAAGGAATATTAGTAGGTTTACCTTTGGTCCTAACATCTAGTGTAGACCTCCTTCAATTTTGTAGCTTCTTGGATTGCGGGTCTCCTACCAAAGTTGGCCTGCAAGAACACTTAGGCAAACAATGCTACAAATAAACAATCTCTACTTTCTTCTTTCAATTTTTAGATATAAGCATATATGAATTAATCAATAAATATATAAAGACACAATGTATTGGAATAGGAAATAACTCTTTTATTCAATACAAAGATAAGAAAGATTACAACCTTCTTATCGGCAAACGCTCTGCAAACCAAGTTCGAGATCCTCTTATTTCTGCTCCAAGTACATCATTCCCATACTGCCTCTCACAACCAACTGATATTTTTGGGAAAAGGGAAAGGCTTGTATAAGGAGAAAGGGTTGGAGGGTGAATGTTGAGGCCAAATCTCAGAAAGGGATGCAAAATTTAGGCTAGAAGAGGAAGGGATTTTGGCAGAGTTTCTTTGTTATCTTTATTGTTGTTTTAAATGAGACCCAAAGACCTCTTTTTATATGAGAAAAATATAGTTAATCGGTTTGGGGACGGGCTACAAGGGGTAAAATGGTTGGGAAACTGACTATAGCCCGCAAACTCAACTGAATTCCTTGCAATTTTATATTTTTTGCAATTTTTGGAGGTAAATGTGGGTTGTCTAGCATCCAAATCGGGTATGTATGCAGTCTAACTAGTATGTAGTGCGTGTGTGTACGTGGGCTGTAGTGCAATAGGGTGTGTACATGTTCCAAAAAATGGTTTTTTAAGAGAGAGTCTCAGCATTAATTTGGAAAATTGTGTAAGTGGAAAGGCCAATGCCATGTATGCATAGGTAGGGGATTTTTGCACTATAACAGATGATGCCTAATGTGTGAGGTCATAAGAGCAATTTATGGCCTAAATACATTACAATTTCTTTACCATTGGGAAGGCACGGAGTCGAGTGAGCCCAGGACCATAGTTTGGGAGTGCGTTATCTGCAAAATAATAAAAATCTCTCTGAGGTAGGCATACCCATGCTTGGGATGACCTAATCATGGATGCCAATCAAGTACATGGAATATCCATGTCATATAAATGTCTATATAAAGTATAGCCACGAGAAATACACAACGTATATACATCTCAAAATAATTTGATGATATTTAAGTACAATATAATATGCATCTTCAAGAAGTATTGACGTCTGCGGCTGGATATGAAGACACCATAGCTCGAGAAACAAATTCAATATATTCAAAAAATCAAGTAGGAGTACATTAGGAGTGTAAGGCTCACTACTCTGAGGTCTTCGACATGCCGTGAAGGAAATACTAGAGGATCTCGATCATCAGGTAGAGAACTTCATTGATTTTGAATCTGAACTTGACATGATTCTTGGAATAGATGACTCATGAATGTCAAGAGACAAACTGTAGAATAGTCGACTCAGGTTGGATTAAATTCCCTTGGACAAAAGAATGAAAAATGATGAGACTCAGGCAACGTAACATTGACATAGTTCTGTGATACAGGAGGCACCACAAACTCTCCATATGTTTGGAAGAGTAACCAAACGAAGGAGGACACAACTCTATGTAGCAAGAACAACTTCCTAATTTCATGCTTGATCCCAATGCTTGGGGAAAAAACAGAAGGATGTGCTTCCTCCAAGGGAAACTATCTTGCTACCAAAAAAAAATAATTTATATCCCATCCCCTCTTTTTGGAATAATATTTTTTTTTGTCTTTTTCAAATTTTTAACGAGCTTGAAAAAGAATAATCAGTGTCTCAGTAATAACACTAGTTCCAAGCGCATGGGACATATTTATTCTCAGGGCAAGGAGTCATGTGCAGGATAAGGACACTCGGGGAAAATTCCTCCATGGGTCAGGGTTTCAGATCGCAAGAACAAAAAGTGTTGCAAGGATTTCATATAAGGAATTCTTTAAAGGTTCAGTTGAGCGCAACATGAATCCAAAATTAGGCACAAGGCGTAAGGATGAGACATGCGATGCGACTAAGCATGACACAACAAGACTCCTTCCATGTAAATTTTTACAAACCTAGAGAAGGTAAGTTCGGTGGTTTTTTCATGTTTAGAGAGTCTGAAAAAAACGTTAAAGAAGACTCCAGGGAGTTCCTTTTTCGCAACTAGTCCAATCGGTTTGAAAAAGGGTTAAACTTGTACCAAAAGGATGTCTCTTCAAAACCATTTAAATGAGTGTGATTGAGACAAGATCACTCGACGATATTTTCAATTTTAAGGAGTCTAAAAAGAGATTAACTATGGACTCACAACCTTTTTCTAGGTTTTGTCTCCTTAGCCCGAAAAAGTACAAAATATAACTAAGGATAAATCTCCCGGGCGAGACAAGTCTCTCGAGGCGTACCTTTTTCCGAGATAATATATTAGCTGGAAAAAGGGTTAAACTCATGCCAAATAGATGTTATTTCTGGACCAATTAACGAGTGTGAAAGGAATAATGTCACTCAAAAGTATTTTAATATTTAGGGAGTCTGAAAAGATCTTTACTATGGACTCTGAGGGGGTTCCTTTTTTATAAGTAATCTCCAAGGCCCGAAAAAGAGATAAACCAAAACCAAGGAGAATGTTCTCTTCTTGAACATTTAGTCCCTCAGGTCTGAAAAAGGGTTAAACTTACGCCTAAGAATACTCTCCTAGAGAACCGAAGCTCCTAGGGTATACCTTTATTCGTAAAATAATCCATCCAGACCGAAAAATGGGTAAAATACAGCCGAACAGATGTTCCTTCAAGTTTAATTTTGGCGAGCATGAAGGGAAACAAGATCGCTCAACCATATTTTCATTTTTAGAGAGTCTCAAAAGGGATTAAAGAATACTCTAGGGGGGCTTATTTTCTCAATTAATCCATACAAGATCGAAAAGAATAATTAAACTCTCGTTGGATGTTTCTTTTAAAATTTAAGCAAGCTTGAAAGACAACAAACCATGCACTTTGGGGAGTCTCGTCAGTAAGGCCAATAATGATGACTAAAAATAATAATGAGGCTTCAATACATAATTATGGTAGGACTAACAACGACTCCCAAGCCTATATATAAAACTCATAGCATGGATGCCAAAATGCAACAAAGGATCTACCTAGGGAATCCATGTAGAGGTAGGATCTACCACCTAATTGCGACACTTCTAAAGCAGTTGAGAAGGTTTTGTGTTGCACTTTGGTGGGATCGATCCTATGGAAAAGTTCAAAATTCAATAATATGCAAAATTCAGGGGGCCAAAACTTAACCTATATGCAATAGTTGAAAAAATTACTTTTACCATGGGATAATATAAGTGTAACCCATATCAAGAAAATCACCAAACTAAAAGGACAAGTTCATCAGAATGACCCAAAGATAACTCAAAAGAGAACTTAAGTAGCCACCGAGTCAATAAAGGGGAAAAAAGGGACCAAATTAGGGAAAAAAGGCAAAACAATTCTATAAATAGAGGTGGACAACTCATTTTTACCATTGCAATTCAGAAAATAACTAAAAGGGTAAAAAACCCTCTTCCTTAAAATGAAAATTCAAGGAGCTACGGTGGAAAAAAAAAGCTCACACTTGGACCAAGTAAGTACAAATCAGCCCATCATTTTAATCCATTTTTGTTTGTTTAATTTTATGTTTGGGAGGTGAACACCCTTGTAAAAGGTTTGTGTCTGCATGTATGCAGGTTGTCCACGCTTAGCCCGCATATGTGCGCACGCAGAGTAATACTCAGCCTGCATACATACTGTCTTAAAGGTAGCCCGTGTACACCCTCTTTAATGATAAAAAATAATCAATCAAAGACTAAAACCTCTCCAATTTTGTGTGTGACAAGATGTATGTTCACTGGAGAGAAAGGGAACATGAGGATATTGATGTTTTGGTCGAGGAGGATCCTGGGGCCATTTTTATGCTAAAACATTGTGGCATGTGGAAGGTTTTCCAGTGTCCATTCATGAAGGCACAACCGGGGTTTCTCAATCCTTTGGTAGAGTATTGGCACCCTGATGCAGAGGAATTTATGCTAGACGGTCAATCAATGACCCCAACCACAGAGGATATTTACTTCTTAACCGACCTCTCTAGGAGAGGGGAACTGATCAATCTGAGGACGTTTCCTCTAGGGACGTACACCATTGAGGACTATATCAAGATGTACTTTGAGGCTTGTATCAAGAAAGCAGGTTCTCAAGTGTCGATACAGAAGATCACCAACCTCCACCTTCGCATCATATTGTTCATGATTGGTCGGATCACGGGATCTAAAGCACTCCATCAGGCCTCTCATGCACAAATGCATTGTGCGGTTCATTTTTTGGAGGCTACCATATTTGAATGGAGTACTACCATGATGACATGCATGGAGAAACAACTCACAGACTGTTGTAGGAGGACGAACAAGAACTTCGGGTTCATAATAGTTTTATTCTCTTTGTTCTTCTTTGAGAGTGCCTAGTCTTAGCCCGATATGGAAATTATGGGGGTATACTGCCTCCTTCCCGACATTGTGCAGGTGGGCACTTTTTCTTCCGAGACAGGGTGGAGGAAGGAGCCAGGAGGCATTTGATGAGAAATTCTTTGACTGGTGGGCCCGTCAAATTTTGATCATAGAGGACTATCCCTATGTAGGAATTATATTCCTGAGAGATCTCGACATGCCCATTCCCCCTGGAAAGGAGAACAATGAGATAGGTAGAACATTTTAAAGTTTATTAATTTTTTTAAGTTTTTACATATTATCCTTTTTATATGTATGTCAGAGTACTAACTTAAAGATATGTTATATACAGATGTGGGACCTGTTTGACCAACATATTTCTCCAGGACTAGGCATCATCTTCGACTAGAGGTCGAACCAGCAGGAGCAGGAGGACCAATAGTTGCAGGAGGACCCCCAGCTAGAGAGGCTGAGAGAGTGTTGAGACAACTAGAGAGAAACCTCACGAATCTCACTCATGTCGTACCCATGGAATAGATCGAGGATTTTCCCCCAAATATGCAACCACATGTAGTGGGGGTGCCCAAGACTTGTGTCCAATTATTATGGTGTCTTCTGAATGTCGTAGTCCACTATAGTAGGGTCAATAGGCCTAGACCGTAGATATTACTGTACCACTTATGTGCCGAGGGAAATTTTTGAACTATGTATTTTAGGACTTAAACCCAACGATGTATACTGGCTATTTTTTAGGCTTTAATGCCCACTTTCTACTCATGACACTATTTTTTGGATATATATATATAAATATTTTTTGTCTTATGGATGAACATTTTTACAAATGTATTTACATGTGTATGTGTTTGTTTTAATTTTACATGTGAGCAGCATGCCAATCTAATACTTGATTAGCTAATGTATCAGTTAGTTGGTTAGATCTCCTAGGAACATGAATATAAGTAATATAATCGAAATATCATTCTAAGATACGTACCCTAAGGAATCGTCGGTGTAGAGTGGGATCGTAAACGCGATAAACCCCATTTAACTAGGACACGGCCAATTGAGCATCTAAATAAACCCGAAGGCCTGAAATACCATGTGACAAGGCATCATGTAGTAATTCTATCACTGTGTTGTACTCAACAACATTATTGGTTGTGTCGCCTAGACAAATACCTCTATAAGATAACAACTTACCACTAGGTGAAATAATCACCCAAGTTGCGGAAGCAAGCCTCCGAGTGTGTTGGATAGTGTTGTCCATGAACCCAACATAGACTTCGGATTCACTTGACATCTACCATAGTGAAAATGAAAACATAAATGACTACACGCCCACAAAAAGAAGAAGACAAATATTTATAAAAAAACTATACATATATACAAGAAGTCACGCTCAGACGACCAACCTAAGCGTAATGCTTCTTAATGTAGAACCCATTTCTAGGCTCCGCTAAGGCACTACTCTCGAAATAAACCAGACAATAAGCACCCTTTTCTATGACCTCTTTCACAATGAAAGGTCTGAACCACATGGGTTTGAACTTACCTTCCCCCAAGGGATATTTGTCTTGGTCATAGACTAGGAAAATATCACCTTCAGAGAAGATCTGATGGTGGATGTACCGATCATATTGAAACTTGAAACATTTTTTATGAGCCTTATTAGCCAAGGATACATATTGATGTTTCTCCTCAAGTTGCTCGTGATATAATAGACGTTCCTCAAGTGGTGTAGTGTTGTGCAATATTCCCATTGCCAACTTCAGAGAAGGGATTTGACATTCAATGGGAAATACTGCCTCTAGACCGTAAAAGAGTTGAAAAGGTGAAAACCGGGTAGCAATATTTACAAATGTTCCATAAGCCCAAATTGTTGAATATAACATCAAATGCCAATTTGACTTTCCTGAATTAATCATTCACTGAAGACTAGTCTTGAGATACTTATTCACAGCTTCTACCAAACCATTCGCTTGTGGGTAATACGATGACGAATGTTCTTGTTTAAACCCAAGCTTTGATTTTAATTCGAACATCATGTTGTTCTGGAAGTGACTACCATGGTCAGTTACAATCTCCTTTGGGATACCAAACCGAGGTACTATCGGATTGAAAATTAAAAGGGAAATGGTTTACCCATCATTGTTAAATGTCAGCATAGATTCGACCCACTTAGTAAAGTATCCTACTTCTATGATGATATAACGATTCCCCCTGACAGAAGCAGGGTGACATGTAGTACAATAAATCCCCCACTTGGTGAATGGGCTGATGAAAATAACTGGGAACATAGGAGATGGGTGTTGCTACATCTTCCAACAAAATATATGGCATGGGTGACACTTTTAGACCGCCTCAACACAATCTTTGATTAATTAGGGCCAAAAGTATCCTACGTGAAGAATATTTTGGGTTGTTTCCAACCCAGACATGTGACCACCAAATGATCCTATGTGATAGTCACTCAAAACAAGATTTTCTTCTTCATGAGTAAGACATCGTCGAAGAATTCAATCCACCCCTCAACGATACAAAGTGTCATTGAGGATGAGGTAGTTCTTCACTTGGTTTCTTATTTGTTGACATTCATCATGAGAAGCAGAAGTGGAGCACTTCATAGTCTAAATATATACAAGTATATCTCCATACCGGGGGTCCGAATATGCGATCAAAAAAATATCTTCATTAATTGGTGGATCTTCGGGCAAAATATCACCACTTTCGACTAGAAGTTCCAAGATTAACTCCGCAAAAACCAAGGAATTTTTAGATTTCTCCGAAACGAAATCCAAGTCAAACTCTTGTAGGATAACTATCCATCAACTGATTTTTCTGCCAATGACCTATCACATTAACACATATTGAAAGGGGTTGACGACGACAATGATGTTAGTCTTAAGAAGTAATATATAGTGACAGAACCGTTGGACAATGTGAATAGCTTCCAAAGTGAGTTTCTCAACATGTGAGTAATTGAGTTCTGGTCCAACTAGGCCTTGGATAAGATAATAGATAATGTGCTCTTCGAGCGCATCATCCTCTTGGACCAAGAACATGTCGATTGTAGACTCTGCAAAAACCAAATATAAAAATAAATCCTTTCCATAATCAGGAGGACTGAGTAGAGGGGAAGACATCATGACACATTTCAATACGTCAAAATAGTGTTGAGTGGATTCATCCCAACATAATGGGACCCCGTTTTTTAAAAGACACATGAACCCTTTTGTAAAATCGACATAATTAGCAACAAAATGCCGACGAAAATTTTCTTTCCCCTGTAGACTCTAAAGCTGGGGTATTGTGTGTGGGGGAGGTAATTGGACTATTGCCTCAACCTTTAGAGGATCAACCATGATCCCTTTTCTTGACATGATGAAACTTAATAAATGACCCAATGTCACACAAAAATTGCACTTGTTTGGATTCAAGCGAATCCGATAGTTGCGACACTTCTCAAAGATTAGTCATAAATGGGCAGGATGATCGGATCTATTGAGAGAATGTGATGCCATATCATCAAGGTATTCCTTGACTATGTGTTTGAGGTTGTGAAAAGTTAACGACATGGCGTGATGAAAAGTAGCTCCAACATTCTTCAGGCCAAAAGGAATTTTTCGGTACGCGAATGTACCCCAAGGACAAATGAAATTCGTTTTATGTTGGTCCTCGAGCCTGATTTGAATTTGATTATACCCATAAAAACTGTCCATGAAATAAAATACCTCACATACTACACATTCATCGACGATCTAGTCAATAAACGGGGTTGGAAAATTGTCTTTTGGGAAAGATTTATTGAGATTGCGGAAGTCCATACATACATAGATAATTATTTTCTTCTTGTTGACAGGAATATGGTTCGATATCCATTCCATCAATTGCATGGGGTAGATGAAACCAACTTTGAGGATTTTCTCTACTTAAGCTTTTATCGCCGCTTCTTTGCGCGGATTGATCAGGTGAAGCTTCTGTTGGACCAATTTAACATCAGGATAAGTCATGATTTTGTGATAAAAATTTAATGGGTCAGTGCCTAGCATTTTCTCATAAGACTAGGAGAAAATGTCGTGAAACTCTTTAAACAATTCAATATAGATTTGAATCTCTTTGGAAGAGAAATCCACTCCAACAAAGACATTTTCCATGATGCCAAGGTTTTTGGAGATATCGATAGGAACTGTTTCAAAAATACTTTCCATGTTTCCCTCAACATATATTTTATGCATAGCCAAAGGGTTAATAGGACAAGGGATATATCCATTCATGGTTGTAACAAACTACACTTCCTCTATTCTCCTGATCTCATGTAAGAATTAAGATCTATGATGAAGATCATCCCAAGGTATGCCTGGCCCAGTCATTACGTTCAGGATCTCCTCGTCAGAGGGTAAGACTAAGTCCAAAGGGTCTTGAGAAGTGAGAGAGTCTTGAACCAAAATAGGCTTGAGAACAGGATCTAACTCGTATGGGGGAATTGGATCAGGGTTGGTCGAGTCTTGCTAGACATTGTTGTACACAACCTCGGTAGCGGATAAGGATTGGTCGAGTCGATGGGGAAGGTAAATTCCATGGGTCTTCAAAGTAACTCGTTTTGAAAGACACAACTTGAAAAATTGTAGCCTTCGGCTAGTTGGGGATAGCCGAAATAAACCTAACATCATTGGAAGGTGGAGAATAATAAAAATTTCCCATCAAATACAGAAATAATCTGACATCTAATTTGATAGTACCCAGCTATGGGTTATCAATCATCGGGACTGTGGATGCCCTCGATGAAGGTTCAGGGTGATAAAAGGATAACTGGTCAACAATTATAATCTGACCTTCGTGAGGAAAGAATAAGGCTCAAAAAATAGTGGCTACAACCATGTTCATTGTGTAAGTCCAAATCCTCCCTAACAAAATATTGTAGTCGAGAGGTACATTGACTACTTCTACCTCGATGCACACAACGTTTCCCTCCAATTGCATAGGGAAAAAGGGAATTGTAGTATTTTTTTTGAACAATCGACCATCAAATGCATTAAACAATGTAGGTGACAGAGCCAAATCAGGTTGGTTGATGGCATTCCAACATGCCAACGACATCATACAAGTCGAGACACCCTCATCAACCATCATACGAAAAATGTTTTGTGTCAATGATTTTGTGGTGTACGTGTTACACATTATTTTCATCATCCCTATGACCATTAATGATGTAAACCTATATGTTGCCTTCAGAGGGGTCAGTGGCCTGAGTTCTTGAAGAGAGAAGGGAGAAGAACTTTTCCTGAGAAAAGAAGTTGCATTTTACTTTGGAAAAACCCTATAAAAAGGAAGTTCGTAGGTTGCCATATAAGCAGGGTGCGAGAATGCCTGATTCTCGCAGGTTGCACCATAGCTACGTTGTGAGAGGTTCGCAGGTTGCTCTATAGGCAGGGTGAGAGAATGCCTACACGTGGGAAAAACAAGTGTTTTCTCGAATCTTTTAGAAGGAGAAACTTCCATGGTGAGGTGGCATTCGAATGGTTTGGATCTTACTCGCTTTCATGATTTAGTGGGATCATCCTAACCTCCTCACCTTATCCTCTTCAACTTATAAAAGGAGAGTAGCTCTCATGGAGAAAGTTAGCTTTTGAGCTTTGGAGATTTTGGAGCTTGGATTGGGCTAAGTTGGATTTGGCCTGGAATTATTCGCTTGGTTAGAGTGGTTTTGAGTTTTGCCTTTGTCAAGATAGATTGTGAATATTATCAGATCTGTGCTCTCAGAATTCTTGGAGTGAAAGTGTGTGGGGAATGAAGGACAGTTGGAAGGGACCTTACGACATCAAGGCCATGGTTGTAATATCCCTTTCACATTCAATATGATACAGTAATATGATTCTTTCCTATAAATCTTGTTGTGCTTTATTGTATGATTCCTTGATCACATACATAGGTTTATATTGAGTTTATGCTATTACTATCACATTGGTTGGTTGTGTTCTTTTGCAAGTTCATCATTTTATGAGAATTGGAATGGAGCTAGCATGGAGATGGCAAGAGGAAGTGACATTTAAACGGTATATCACTCATCCCTCTTTATTTAGTAAATTCAATATCTAAAACTTCAGGAAAGCGTCATGTTCTGGTGTGTTTTGTTCCAGATCCAGGTGGATCTAAGGAGATCAATTAGTGTTCGCACCTACCGATTTGTCCGATAACAAAATTGGTGACTCAACTAGGGAATGGATTGTTTCCTAGTTAGTCTAGTTTCCCTTGCTTTGATTGCCTGTTTTCTGGTTTCTGAGTCTATGGGACATCCATCCAGACTCTCTGGATCTAGAAGTTCACTTAGATTCCCTATCCTTTTTCAAAATTTTCTTTGATTACAAACATTCTCGCACTGTACCTCTCTATGGCCTGTGAGAACCATTGATGTTCGCATCCTACTGTTAGATCCAGTGTGAACTTATCGCACCCTACCAGTGTCTAGCCTACGAGAATACCTAATTCTCGCACCCTACCAATGTCTAGCCTACGAGAATACCTAATTCTCTCACCCTACTAGTGTCTAGCCTGCGAAAATACCTAATTCTCGCATTGTACTCTACTATTAGGCTGTGAACTTGTTTGTAAACTTTTTTGGATTGGGTCTTGTCATCTTTTGATGTCCAGTTTTGCTTTGATCAGCTGGATTGAACTTTTGGAGCCTATATTGATCTGTTTACAGTCTGCTTGACATCCTTTGAGTTGCTTTTAGCCACCTTTGCTTTGTTTGGTTTTGAAAGATTAGTCTCTTGCTTTGAGTGTCTTTCAATTACAAAGCGTGTGTTTTCTTTAGAATTGTTTAGGGAAAGATCAGATTTCTTCTGAATAGTTCGCTTTAAAAGAAAACTTTTAGTTTGGGTTTCTTTGTTTTAAGAAAGTTCATTATTGCTTTTAGTGAAGCCCTTCTAACACTAGGGTCAATCATGAGGTCGCATTGAGACTAGTAGAGTTACTCACCCTGCTTTGTTGGTCTTGGTGTAGAGATTATGTGTATTATGGGGGTCGCTTGAGAGGTATACCCACAATGATGAGTGGAAGCCTTTCAAGTTGATTTCGAGCTAGATACCTTGCCCTTGCGCATGGATTGGACTATCGACTGTTTCCCCAGGAATCACTGTAGTGATTGGTAACCTTAGTGGCCTATCTCTATAGGTTCTTTACACGAGGTGACTGTGGAGGGGCAGGTCTTCACGGTACCTAGAATCGACATTGGCCAAACTCACTCGGGCTCCTTGGAGGGTATACCCACGATTATGTGTGGGAGCTTGCACCAGGGTGTAAGTCCATTAAGTAGGTTGTCAATGTAACTTTTCCACCCACTCTATCTCATCCCCTTCTTACATTGTTCCCGCGACGTTGGATTTCATCACCAACTAGTGTGCTCATTGTAAGAAGGTTTTGTTTGTTTGCTTGCTTCCTAGATTTTTAGCGTGTGCTGTTTGTTTTCCCTAGCATACTCTAGGTTGTATTTGTTTAATGGTGTCAGTTCCTGGAATGACCAATGAAGGAACCCCTGCTCCAGAGGAACCTTTTTTTTTCCTTCTTATGAGAACATTGGTCCTCCTCACATCGCTACTTTGAGCCTTCCAGGTCTCATTATTGGATTACCGGTATGGTTGTTTTCCACTCAGGTAATCCCGAATGCAGTTAGTGCTTCAATCACAAGCACTTCCCCCCAAGAGCATCAACCTCATGTTGATCCTTCACCTTCTCCACCAGTAAGGTATTCTTCACCTTCTTCGCTTGCAATGTTTCCTTTCATTTCATCCTCTTCGTCGGGTGAAAGTTCTGAAGCTAGTAACCCGATGAATAAGAAGAAGAAGAAAAGGAAGATAAAGAAGAAGAAAGATAAACAAGGGTCAAAGTTTCCAATCACTATCAAACATGTTGGAAAACAACCAGTTACTGTTAATCGTGCTGGGAGTGTTGATGATGTCAAGATCACCCAAACAACCCGTAAGCCCAAGTACCCTTGCAGGCTTTGTAAAGGTAGCCATCTTCTTAAGGATTTCCCTGATCTATCTAAGGTTATAGAAACATGGTCTACACACCCTCGCCAACCCATGTCGTTAGCCTCTAAACAACATGCTGACGACCCCCTATCAACCAGTCATGATACGGTTGGGAAGAATAAAAGTAGAGTCAGGTTCCCATGTATGTTATGCAAAGGGAGTCATCTCACTCACCTTTGTCCTCATATGGACGAAGCCTCAAAATTACTGGAAGACATGATTGTTTCACAACCTCAACTTCTAGTTGCTTACCATAAGCTTTCTCTCAAACCTCCAATAGTTAATGGAATGATCACTCTGGTCCCTTCACCGGTCAATTCGGTTGATCATGTCATCAATTTGGTCACGTCCTTAGTTGAACCAGTTGACAAAGTGGTCGATCCGATCCCATCCTTGGTCGATCCCACTCTCCCTTTAGATAGTGTTAACAAAGTGGTTGATCTGATCCCATCGTCGGTCGATCCTACTCTGTTGTTAGAGAGTGAAACCCAAGCCGTCGATCCTTTTCCAAGCATCGATCCCATTCTCCCCTTGGAGAATGCAACCCAAGTGGTTGATCCGATCTCCTCATTGGTTGATCCTACTCTCCCGCTATAGAGTAAACCTGATATTTCCCATGTTTTTCTCATTGATACAGGATCTACCATGCCAGGGGCTATTCCTCCTTCTCCCGTGGAACCCCCTCCAAGTTATGAGGCCGTCCATTTTGATTGGGGTGTGCTAATTGGACCTTGTCTTCCCTCTCACATTCCTTTCCAGATTACAGTACAGGTTTATGGTCGAGATGTTCCTCAGACACTGATAGATGAAGGTGCATCCGTTAGTATTTTGTCCTCTTTTGCTTGGAAATCTTTGGGTTGTCCTCCACTTGCGCTTGTTACGCATAATCTGTTATCTTTTAATAGAAGAACTAGTCAACCTTTAGGGACCCTTCCTCAGTTTCTTGTAACTTTGGGAGGGAAAACTGTCTTTATTGACGTCATGGTAGTCCAAGACCCCTTGGATTTTTCTTTACTCCTTGGGCGTGATTATGTCTATGCCATGAAATCTATCGTGTCTACTCTTTTTTGTGTGATATCTTTCCCTCACGATGGACAGGTTGTGACTATTGATCAACTTTATTCATTGACCCTGCCTAGATTGCCTCCCTAAATGGTTCTTATATGCAGACGGTATCGCCCCCGCCACAGGTCAATTATGTGGCGTTGTCGCCCATGGCTTCAAATTTTGATGAATTAGATCCAGTAGTTGACATGGTGATATCTTCGATAGGGTTGTTAGAGCCTGAGCTTTTTACTCATGTCACGACCCTCGACATGGTGTCCTTCTAGAGTGTGTTTCTTCCTTCCAGTGAAGACCTCTTGGAAGCCATGGTCGATTTTTGTCCCTTGACATGGTCTCCTTCCGGAGCATTGTCCTCTTGGTATCCATGATCAAGAAGACTTCGAGGATAGTTTTTGCGTCTCTGAGGCAACCTCGTTAAAAAATGAAACAAAGGTCTTTGAGCATAGTTTTCTAATTTCAAGCTCGTTAAAAAATGAAACCACTTACGAGGATAGTTTTTTCATCTTGGTGGCAACCTCGTTAAAAAATGAAATAGAGGTTATGAGCATAGTTCTTGTTTCTATGTCAAGCTTGTTAAAAAATGAAATAGTTTTCCCCCTCTCTGTTTGAGTCAAGTCCTTCGTCTAGTATTTGAAGCTTCATTTCCGCCGCCTTTGTCGTTAGATGAAACGAATCTTGGGGGGCAATACTTCCAACCTATGGACTTCATGCTGAAGTAGAGCCGCTAGTTTCTTAAGCTGGGGGTTAAGTACCAACCTTCCATGTGTTATGCATTGGGAAGTCATAAGCATAGTTTTCTATGGTTCAAGATTGTGTAAAAATGAAACCACTTACCTCAAGCATAGTTTCCTATAGTTCAAGCTTGCGTAAAAATGAAACCAGGTCCAAGCATAGTTTTTTTTAGTTTTTAAGCTTGTGTAAAAATTAAAATCTATCCCAAGCATAGTTTTGTTTTGTTTTAAAGCTTGTGTAAAAATGAAAACAATCCCGAGCTTAGTCTTTGTTCTTTCTCATGCTCGTCAATACATGAGAATAAGTTACCGAGCTTAGTCTTTGTTCTTTCTTGTGCTCATAAATCAATGAGAATGTAACCGAGTATACTTTTATCACTTTTTCGGACTCGTAAAGGTTATACGAAAAAGGAACCCACTGGAGTTCCCTTTAATCTCTTTTTAGACTCTTTAAACATGAAAAGATTGCCAAGTGATATTGCTATTTTCACGCTCATTAAAGTATTTAAAGAAAGCATTTGTTGAGCGATAATTTATCTCTTTTTTGGTCTCTTCAGACTACTTTACGAAAAAGGAACTGAGAGAGTTCTCTTTTGAGTGTTTTTCTAGACTCTATAATCATGAAAAACCTTCGAGTTTTCTATCTTTGGACTCATTAAACAAACATTGAAAGACCCGTAGTGGGACTAAACCACTCCTTCATAGGGTTCGTTAAACATACTCCAAGGGACTTGTCTGAAGGATGAGCTTACAGTACAAGCATATGTTATGCTCCTCAAGATTGTGTAAAAATAAAGAGGTACTCGCCAGAAATGGTGGGGGAAAAGTTTGGAAAGAAATGTATCTAAACCTGTATTCTGTGGAAGAGTCACTTTTGAACATGACACCCTTTCACTCGCCTTGTGTCTAGGTTGGAAAATTCGCTCTTCTCTTGGTCATACTCCTTTATAAGATTACAGATTGGTATGTGATCCCTGTTGTTGATTTAGTATTTTCCAAGACAGTTGTTGTGTCGTCAATATGTTCAAAAATATGTCCAACCTGAAAATCCTTCTATTGCGTCGGCCATCCTTGAGTCAGTCCTGAATCACTTGTTACTCTGATCTATATCAAATCTTATTACTTGTTTCGTGTCATTGATGGGGGATACATTAAGGCCCTCCTGTGACGAGTCTTTTCCTATCGACTTCAACTCATTATCCAAGAATTAGACTTAGAAACTAATTGGTACCTTGGAACTTGCATGCCTCAATGGCAGGTTTCCTCGCTTTCGACAGTGGGTTTTCATTATTGACCCCTGATCAGGAGATTCCATCGAGTGTTCGACCTCAGCTCATTGATTCACATTTTTTGGATTGTACTAGAGTACCTTGGGAGTCATTGACATTAATGGTGATTTCCCTCACGCTTGTTAACGATATACACTAATGAACGGTAATCAAGTGGTTTCTACCGTGTTCGACTTCAGCACATGTATTCACATGGTTAGATTCGTACTATAGAGTGGTGGAGATGAAGACCCTAGATCTTTTTTGACAGATTCAGGTTGCGTTGGAGTATATTCAGTTTGTACTGTTGCATAGATCCACATTATATGTCTAGTGGCTACGTTCAAATTTGAGTCTTTAACACATAGATCCACAATGTATTTTTGGTGTCTATATTCAGATTTGAGTCATATTGGCATGGATCCACAGTGTATGTTTGGTGGCCATGACCTGTCTTATTTGACATGGATCTTCACGGCTCGACATTTATGCTTTGAGTCATTTGTATTTTGAGTATGGGAATTCCCACCTCAGTGATGATATATTATTGTACTGTATTTCCATGTTTGTTGGCAGGTTTCCGACCGACTGTTTCTTGTTCCCTACACACACTCGGCAAAGTATTTCAGCTATCACTCTGTTCTAACTTCATACTTTGGGGGGATCTCTGTTACACATTATTTTCTTCATCCCTATGACCGTTAATGATGTAAACCTATATGTTGCCTTAAGAGGGGTCAGTGGCCTGAGTTCCTGAAGAGAGAAGGGAGAAGAACTTTTCCTGAGAAAAGAAGTTGCATTTTCCTTTGGAAAAACCCTATAAAAAGGAAGTTTGCAGGTTGCTATATAGGTAGGGTGCGAGAATTCCTGATTCTCGCAGGTTGCACCATAGCTAGGTTGCGAGAGGTTCGCAGGTTGCTCTATAGGCAGGGTGTGAGAATGCCTACACGTGGGAAAAACAAGTGTTTTCTCAAATCTCTTAAAAGGAGAAACTTCCATGGTGAGGTGGAATCCGAATGGTTTGGATCTTACTCACTTTCATGATTTAGTGGGATCATCCTAACCTCCTCACCTTATCCTCTTCAAGTTATAAAAGGAGAGGAGCTCTCATGGAGAAAGTTAGCTTTTGAGCTTTGGAGCTTTTGGAGCTTGGATTGGGCTAAGTTGGATTTGGCCTGGAATTATTGGCTTGGTTAGAGTGGTTTTGAGTTTTTCCTTTGTCAAGATAGATTGTGAATATTATCAGATCTGTGCTCTCAGAATTCTTGGAGTGAAAGTGTGTGGGGAACGAAGGATAGTTGGAAGGGACCTTTCGACATCAAGGCCATGGTTGTAATCTCTCTTTCACATTCAATATGATACAGTAATATGATTCTTTCCTATAAATCTTGTTGTGTTTTATTGTATGATTCCTTAATCACATACATAGGTTTATATTGATTTTATGCTATTACTATCACTTTGGTTGGTTGTGTTCTTTTGCAGGTTCATCATTGTATGAGCGTTGGAAAGGAGCTAGGATGGTGATGGCAAGAGGAAGCGACATTTAAATGGTATGTCACTCATCCCTCTTTAGTTAGTAAATTCAATATCTAAAACTTAAGGAAAGCATCATGTTCTGGTGTGTTTTGTTCTAGATCCAGGTGGATCTAGGGAGATCAGTTAGTGTCCGCACCTACCGATTTGTCCGATAACAGTACACCACTACTATCTAAAAGGAGACATGGTGAGGAAGATGTGGTTTATGGTCAGTCAGATAAAAAATTATCATTCCTGAGTTACTAGGCTCAAGCACTCCCAAGGTAGACAACAAATATTTTCTTTGTGAGGGGAAACTCTGGAGAACCTCCAGAGCAGAGTAATTCTCAGCAGCCCTCATGTCTGGGTTGTAAGAATCCTTTTTGAACACACCTTTAGGGATGTGAGTCATTGTTTCTCCCACTGTCTTCTCAATTTGAAGAGGATTCAATGGGTTGGAGGCCTCTTTTCCCTTCTCAATATATTTTGGTGTTTCGTAGTCACAAGCCTTGGTCGATAAATGAGCTTCAACTTTTGTTGGGTTATGAAAAAGGTACAAATATCTTCCTTACTCCTACAATTCATGATATAATCTTGATTGACTTTTCAGTTAATTAGGGATAAATAGGATAGAAAATGATTAATATGTCTTCTAGCATTATTATTTAAGTTATAGTAAATAAGATTCTAAAATACGATTGGAATTGTTTGATTTTGTTACAGGATTGGATAAATGTTGTCAAACTTGAGATAGAAAAGGAGATCTTGAAGATGCGCAAGCTATTGGAGGTTGAGGACTTTTGGCACAAAGAAGTTTTGAAGATGATTGATTTTCTATATTGTAACTTTATAATAGTAAATAAATCCTGAGGATCTCTCGATCCTCGGGATGGCTTAATTTACCCAGATTATTTTGATATATAGAGGGTAATAGATCCTAAAATGGGGGAGAGAAGAATTGTATCCAAGTATTCAGAACTTAGAATTTCTCTGCCAAATCAATTGAATTTCTCAAATGGAACAACCAAATCAACAATGACCCCAGACCTCCATGTTGGAATATTCGATAGTTGATTCAATCACCAATGGTCCCTGATCCGAAATCGGATTCAGAAGCCTGTCAGGGCATGAAAAATGATCAAAAATGAAAGTGCTCAGAATCCGACGAAACTAACACCATTGTGTTCGGCTCGTCTTCTTGATTCCGGTGGTATATTTTTTTTGTCAAACGGAGTCCGTATGAAGAAGATATCGCATTCTGTCCGCCAAGCTAAATAGACAAATTTTTGGATGCTGACTGTACCTATCCATACAGTCTGTACAAGACACGTGGCAGGTCCGTACGCTGACACGTGGCAGATTCCATACAGGAAACGTGGAGGCTCCAGAGCGTGACACATGTCAGGCTGATTTGGCATTTTTGGCGCGCAGTTGGACCAATCCTGAAGTGACACGTGTCACCACTGAAAGGGTGACATGTGGCACAGGATGACATCAGCAGCTTACATGACTCGGATGACATGGCGTACGGAGGATGACGTGGCAACCGTATGATGACATGGCTCAGGTGACGTGGCCAGTGACAGAACGTACGGTGCTGACATGTGGACTAATAGGCAAGTGACATGTGGCATTGTACGAGCGAATGGTTGGGTGCCACGTGGCCCAATTAGCGGCTGCCACATGGAACCCCAGTTTTGGCTAATGATTTGTTTATCAAAAATTTGTGGAGGCCATGGGGTTCGACCCCCGGACCTCCCCCTTCGTAACGCTTTTGTAAATGTCGCCCGACCAGTGGACCACGTGTTGGTTCTTGGTTTATAGTTATGTTTCATTATATTTAATTTGAAGTTATGTATTGCATGGTGGGGGGTCGGGCCGGGGCTTAGCCCCGACCCACAGTTCTATCAGTGCACATGACCATGATTAATGAAACAGGGAGCGCAGATATATGGCGCGCATTTTTGTTTAAACGGTTTGAACGGTGGTTTGTTAACCGTTAAGCCCACGGTTCTATCCATGTATCATGTGACCAGTGCCAGCGTTTGGGGTGGCCCGTGCATAGCCCAAGGGCTAGCGCGTGGCCACATGTCCCATATAACCACCCAAAAGGTGCGCGCGCCCGGATGGAGGGGGCTAAGCCCAAATTGTAACTATAATATAGTTTGAAAAGTGGGTTTTCAACGAATTTATGGTTTTTTAATTAATTAAAGCCATTTTTAATGTAATTAACTCATTTTTGGGAGTTATTGGGCATTTTTAGAGCCTAAATTCGTGGAGGAAGTTGGATATGGATAACCAACTTCCCAACTATTTAACCAAGGCCATTTTGAGGCCATGAGGACATATTTTGGGAGCAATTCAGAGCAGATATGCTGAGGCAAAGCCAAGTCAAAGCCAGTTTGAGGCAGGGAGACCGTTGAGGAGGAGATGCTGTCGAATGATTTCTGAGAGCTTCGGACATCCATTTCGCGTGCCATTTTTTGTGCAAGATTCTAGAGATCTGGGTGAACATGACCAAATCAGTCTGGAAGCCATTCGGCATTGTAAAGATGTACCATTGAGCTTTCAAAAAGAAATAAAGAAGCCTCCCCCACAGAGAAAAAGGCCCAGAGACGTAGGCAAAGTTGTGCCGAACTCCGTTATCAACCTGTGTATTATGGTTTGATGTATTTCATTGCATTTTAGATATGCATATATTTATATGGCTGTATAATTCCTTTTCTTTTCTCGTTCTTTCGCTAAGTTTCTCAATGGTTAATTAATGCATGCAAATAAAAACTCAACCATAAGTCATTCGAAAAATCCTGACAGATCAAGTGGTATCAGAGCTAGTTGACGTTTGGATTTGAGTTTTGCATGTTAACCAGGGAAAAGCTACAACGTGGTGAAGGCGAGCTTGTTGAAGAGAATCCATTAATTGGATTGAGAAGAAGAGCTTCTCATAGCGAGAAGATGGCAGCGGAAGAACGGATTTCTCAAGATGAGAAAGATTTCCGGAAAACATTCTTTGCCATGTCGGAGATGGTGCAAGTTTTGTACGAAGATTACTTGGAACAGAAGCATCCAGTTTTGGGTAATTCTTCAAAAGGAAAAAGTGAAGAGGAAGAGGAC
>ML783601.1:314431-354009 GCA_009831015.1 Picea engelmannii
TCCATCTTCATCTATGCATTCTCATCAAGGACAATACATATTATATTACATCAATCATCAATCAATCAATCCTTTGACATCAATCAATCATTTGACATCAATCAATCAAACCATTGGCATCAATGACAACATGATCCAACAATGGCAAGCCCTGTGGTGAGAATTTTGCATACCACAAGACTGGACAATTTTTTTTTACAGATGGGCTATTATTGGCCCTCAATATTAAGAGATGCAAAGAAATATGTTGAGACCTGCGAAAGTTGTCAGTGGATGGGAAAACCAAGTTAGGCTGATGAAATTCCCTTGAAAGAAAAAGTAGTCGCTGAACCATTTGAGAGATGGGCACTAGAATTTGTTGGCCCCTTCAATCCAAAGTCAAATCATAAGGCCTATATTATAGTTGCAATGGACTACATGACAAAATGGGTAGAGGCGGAAGCCTTACCAAATGCAATAGAAGAAGTAGTCATCAAATTTCTTTTTAAATTATTTGTACGCTATGGACTACCCAGGGAAGTAATCACTGATGGGGGGTCACAATTTACAACCCATAGAATCACCACCACCCTGGAAAATTATCACACTAAGCACAAAGTTACTTCTCCATACCACCCACAGGCAAATGGGAAAGTAGAAAGCCCCAATAAGGTCCTATAGGAAATCCTGACAAAGACTATCTCAATAAACCGATAGAATTGGGGTAATGAGCTCCCAAATTCCTTATGGAATTATATCACAACATGGTGTAACACCACTGAATACTCTCCTTATCACCTAGTCTATGGGAAAGAACCCATATTCCCAATCGAGTTGGAGATCAAGACCCTAAGGATAGCCCAGGAAATTGGACTGGATCTAACAAAAGCACATAAACAACGCCTTCAATGACTCAATGAGTTGGATGAAGCACACCTGTCTGTTGTGGAGCATACGACTATTATTAAGAAACATAGAGCAACCTGGCACGACAAACATATCAAGAAGAAATCATTCAAGAAAGGTGATTGGGCACTTCTCTATGATTACAGATTTTAGGATTTTCTGGGAAAATTACAGACACGGTGGTTGGGACCATATGAAATTAATGAAGTCCATAATAATGGCATGGTCACTTTAAGCACCATCGACGAGTCTGGATCTCTATTTTTGGTCAATGGACACCGGCTACGACTTTACCATCAATCGCCTTCAAAATAATCTTTCTACCAGGAAGTAAGTAAGGACCCTACCATTCAAATTTTGGTTGGCTCAGAAGGTAACCCAACCACTCCAACTCCATAAATTATGAATTTTGTTGACACTGTACATATTGTATATAGTTTTTTTATAGATCTAATTTAGTTGTTATTTTTCTTTTTTTTAGTCACTTTGGAAAATAAGAACTACAGAAGATGACTGTAATGTACACAATTAGCACTCTTTTCTGTTATGTTCTCTTGCTTTATATTATCACGCGAACCCTGTCTCTCACAGAAAAATGAATATGTCATGTTCTGAAATAGTGATTGGGAAGCTATAATGAACTCAGACCATCCAATATTTTATTTTGAAATAAACTGACCCATAACAATTGAATGAATTTAGTTGATGACTAATCAACCTTAGATTCAAGAACAAATACATTTTTTTTCCATGGGAGGTTTCCAAAATTACCTAATCAGATGGCTAAAAATTTAACAGATGTCACGATTGTTGTTCCTTTGAGTAGTTGTTGTTCATTTCAACGAAACAACTGTCGTTCCTTTCACGTGATTGTTGTTACTTTGAGTGTAGTTGTTGTTCATTTGAACGGAGCAACTGTCGTTCCCTTCGCGTGATTGTTGTTCCTTTGAGTATTTTTTTTGTTCATTTGAACAGAGCAACCGTTGTTCCCTTCATCGCGATTGTTGTTCCTTCATCTCGGGTCCCACTATGCATTCTAAAAAGGAACAATTGTTTTTCCTTCTGTGTTTTTCCTTGTTGTCATTCATTTCCTTCATGTTCATTAAAACATTATTCATTCCTTTGGGGTACCACTTTCACTAAGTAATTTTTACCAACATTATTTCTAACGATCTGTCATTATTTTGTGGACTATCTCTTATACCTTATCAAATTGTTTTTGGATTAAAGTCTTCGAAATATCTTAAATCTTGTTCATAATCTGTAACCACCATAATTTGTTTATTTTCCCTATACACATACCAATATACTTGAATGATAATTTGCCTTCATATTATAATAAGGAATATTAAGAACACTTTTACTTGGCATCCTTACACTTCTTTACGCCATCCCTTACTCTTAAGGAGTAGATGAGCCTCCCTTAATAGAGCCCTAAAAAAAAAATGAATAATGAGAAAAGAAAAAATATAAAAACAAATAAATACAAGTCATAAACTTCTCCCACAAAGAATAGGGGGTCTCATCATGAGCCAACCTACCACGATCATAGGATAATAACGTAAGTGACATTCCCACTATGGCTACCACACCAAGGCAATGGCCTTTGACATTTTTGTCAAAGGACAAGGGGTCTCATCACGAGATGGCTTGTTCACTTCAGTTACAATCTAGTGAGTGGCATTATCATCATTTGCCTACCAAACCAGGATAGTGGCCTTTTTGGGAAAAGATGATTCAAATATTTTTTAAGGATACAAGCTTATCTATGGGTTAAAAGGAAACCCTGTCGAGGCTATGGACGTCTGCTAGTAGCAGTGGATCTGCCTGTGGTATGGAAGTTTACCTTAAAAACACCAAGTTTTTGTGTGTCTCTAGATTTTGTTTACTCAATAACGGGGCTATCATTTCGGTTATACTCAATAACTCGGGAAAAGTAACAACATTATGATATGTGGAATATTTTTAAATGAACAAATTTAATTTATTCGACTTATTTATCCTTAAATGAAATTTGTGAGCATAGGTTCAATAAATTCAAATTTCCCACAAAAGTGGACTATCGTTTATGATTACCATTAAATATGATTTTTTAAAATTATACATGATTGGTCCCCACTAGTGGCGGAAGTGTCATCATTACCTCTCACCAGAAATACCTACACTCATTACTTTCACCTATGCTAATGGTTGAGGTCGACCTCCACATTAATGAGGAGAGTGGATGCTCGACACACTTTCTGATAAGATTGTAATGATTGTAATAAATGGAAAACCCACATTTTTATACACTCGTTGTTCTCTGATATTTTCTATTTTTTGTAATATTTTCCTCCAAGATGGTCTAACCAAGTCTGCAACCAGGAACGATAGTCATTCTCATTTTCTGACAGAAAGATGGGTGGCTGAAGTGTGTGCAGGGAGCCAAAATTATTATAGGTAACTGAGCAGGCTAGAGAAATTCTACACCATCTGGGGTGGACGGAGTACTTCAACCAGTTGCAAGGATATGATACGAACATCACGCTTGAATTCTTTTAGAACTTGTAGGGATAAATCTCCATGGTTCAAGACATATGAATTCCATTTACTTCGGAAATCGTAGCAGAGGTTACAGGTCTCCCTAACTCATGCATTCAATGGACAGGAAGATATATAGCACTCAAAGAAGATGTAGAATCCTTCATAGACTCTGGAGAGGAATTGGACAAAAAGGGAAAGGGACTTAACCCCAACACTCTTAATGAACCATGGAAAGAACTGGAAGGGGTAATTCAGAGGTACATCACCTGTGATGGATGATATATGTAATCCGACCATGCCACCTCAAACTGCTAGCAGCACTAAAACAAAGGTTAGTAATCAATCTACCATTTTTCCTAAATTCCATGTTACATGAGGTTTCTTTAAGAACACATAAATCCAAGGATCCTGTTACTATCATCAGCCACCATGGATTAGTTAAACTGATACTAAATAAGGCTCTAAGTCAAACTAAATTAACCTGGGGTGATCGTATTCAGGCCAATAGACCTCTACAACTAGAACAACCTGAATTATACCATGAAGACCCACCACATGAAATTGAAGAGATACAGGAAGGGGAGACCACTGCCCAAATAGAACTTCCACCCACTCAACCCGAGGTCGAAGCAGACCCCATCCAAATTATAGAGACTCATACCTCACAAACAAAGGCACTAATGAGAAAGAGAAAAAGAGAAATAGTTGTTCCTAAAACCCCCATTGAGAGGAAGAGGAGAAGAAGACAGACAAGACATCCTGAAGAAATTCAGGAAATGACCAAGCAAATTCAAGAGACGACTGAAGAAATTCAGGACACAACAAAACAACCTCAAGAAATTCAGAACATTACAGAGTAGTCTTTACAGGAAAATGTTAAGGAAATTGAACAGAAAGAACAAACCTCACAAGGAAACAGTCAGGAAGGCACCCAACCAACATTGGAGCACCTAACATAACAATATTTGAAGATCTATGAGATAGAAATAACTCATGTTTTAGGGAGTTTAGGGACCTCAATTGACAAAGATACCAATAGTCTAGAACAATATCAAGAACGAGCCTCTCCTTCAAAACCTGCTGAAGATTTTCCTGAGATTGAAATTTTATTCCCAGAAGACACAACACAGGAAGAACCTCATCCCGATGTAAGAATCCCTCTTGGACATACAAATCATTTAGAAGGAATAGAGGAACAACCACCTGCTAACTCGGATGAAGAAAACCTTGAGACCCCTCACAAATAGAAATTAGGCAAAAGCCATAGGAGAATCAGAAAACTAAAAAAGGAAAACAAGCTATTGAAGAAAAGGGCTAAAAAGGTTGAAGTATTAAGGCAGAAAGTTGGCAAAATTAGGGAAATTATTAAAGAATTAAGAAAGAAACTACAACAAGATGATAAGGCTTATAAAATAAAGAAAAACAAAAGGCCTGGAGTGTAAGGAATAAACCCTCTTCCTAAAAGAGAAGTCACTACAAACTCTGTGGAGACACAGACAAACCCTAAAGAAATAATGACAACAGAAGAAACACTTCCTACAAAAATAATTGATGTTGAGGTATAAACAGATACCCTAGTATCAGAGGAACTATCTCAATCCTTTGAGTAGGATTCCACCATTAGGAGATTGGAGGAAGAATTGACGCAGTCCCAACAAAGCTTGATTCAAAAAAGAAATGAATTGATGACTATGGAAGAACATCAATCATATCAGTCTTAGGAACAAAGTGCTATTGTCGATAGACTGGAAGAAAAGATTATACATGCCCATCAAGCATTAACTCAATCTAGAGATGAGATGGATTATATGGAAGAATATCAAGCATCTCAGTATCAAGAACAAAATGACATCATTGATAGGCTAAAAGTAGAGCTTACATAAGCCTAGCAAGCATTGGCTCAACCCATAAGGGAGATGGTCACTATGGCTGAAAATCAAAAGGTTGTTAAACAGTTGAAGGACATATCAGTAACAAAAAGTGAGACTTATGTTGAGCTCGCCAGAACCCAAGGGAAGGTGAAGAAGGTAAAAAAACATTTAGAAAAAGATTTGGATCAAATCAAAGACATTTGTGATGTCTACTCTGATGCAATCAATTGTAGAGCTCCTGCTACCAATTATATCCTATTCTTGCTGGAACGTTACCTGTTGTTAAGGGTAAAATCCATCTGAGTAGGTAAGACAATTACATTTTCCATTGTCCCTGAGTTCATTTCATGTTTTAGAGAGCAGGAAGAGAAAGTAAAATACTTCCTGTGTGAATTATACTTCCATAACTTCATTTTGGAAGATGATAGGGGAAACAACCTTGGTCCCTTTATTGGGGATATACAATTTCAAGCATTCCTTTCCTTCACTAAGAACCAAGTCGGATGGGGAAAATCTCACAAGATTTTTATAAAGAGGGAAACTGGGTTAGATCTCTATATCAAAGGAGATCCCCCAAAGTCCATTCCATCCATTATGAAACATCGAACCTTCATGAAAGGTGGGGGGAGGGGGGGTGGGGGTCATGGACTCTTTATTCCCCTTCCATCGACAAGTTATATGTGCAGACATCATATATTTTAGAGAACTCAAAGAAGAAACTCTTACTACTTCTAAGGTGAGGTGGGATGCATCCTCCAATGAAGTCAAAAGTAGGGAACCCTTTGGATTCAAGAATTTCTTTACATCTACTTACAGAGTGGAAATGTATTCTATAATGCTCCAAGAGGAAGGACTTACTTGGATTGGGTGCAGATATAATCCCCCTATCCTTTGGTTTCCTCTGGAAAATTACCATAAGGATTATCAAATTAATAAGAAGAGGGAGGATGCTTCTTTTGTAGAGCTCAAAAGAAGTACTGGGTTCAGAAGACTTGGTGAACCAACTTTTCCTCCTTACAACATCATTGTTTTACATGCAAGATCTCAACTTTCATGAGGACATGCAAGAAGGTAAGTTGGGGGGTATGTTGGGTTATGAAAAAGGTACAAATATCTTTCGTATTCATACAATTCATGATATAATCTTGATTGACTTTTCAGTTAATTAGGGATAAATAGGATAGAAAATGATTATTATGTCTTCTAGCATTATTATTTAAGTTGTATTAAATAAGATTCTAAAATACGATTGGAATTGTTTGATTTTGTTACAGGATTGGATAAATGTTGTCAAACCCGAGATAGCAAAGGAGACCTTGAATATGCGCAAGCTATTGGAGGTTTAGGACTTTTGGCATAAAGCAGTTTTGAAGATGATTGATTTTCTATATTGTAACTTTATAATAATAAAGCAATCCCAAGGATCTCTCGATCCTCGGGATGGATTAATTTACCTAGATTATTGTGATATATAGAGGGTAATAGATCCTGAAAGGGGGGAGATAAGAATTGTATGAAAGTATTCAGAACTTAGAATTGCTCTACGCAAGAAGTTTTTGTAAATGTTGTACCAGCTATGGAATCAATAAAAAATTTGAACGTTTTCACCATTTCTACATACTGAGTTTCTAGTAGTAGTGCTTCTGAGGACCAAGGGCCCAGTCTGAAGGAGTTACTGTTTTAATCTGTAATTGTATCAGTTTTGATTTTTGTTTTATGATTTAAATTTCCTTTACAATAGTTAAAGATAGATGCACAAGTGTGTTAATACTTTGTTGTTGATTTCTTATAAGAGATAGATGTTTTGGTTTGAATGTTGTTGATTGCTATTCCAACTTCCATTTATGTAGTTTTTTGTTTGACAGTTCCTCACATTTTCATATGCATTGTTCCTTTTCCTTAGATTCACATCTATTGTTCCTTTCAATTAAGTTACATTGTCTGTTCCTTTCAATTAAGTTACATTTGATGTCCCTTTCAATTAGATTATAATTGTTGTTTCTTTCTACAGATAGAGTACTTCACTATTTCCTTTTCAACAATTTGATTCATAATTGATAGTTACTTCTGCAAGTCTTTGCTTAGATTCAATTACTTCTTTTTAGTTAAATGAATTCAATAGATTAGTTAGCTCCTTTTCATTCATAGTATGTTAATAATTAGATTTCAATTCTGTTAAGTAAGATCTTAGTCTCATAATATTTAATGAATATTTGAGGAACTTGATTGTGGATAAACTCTGTTTTTCTTTAATTACGCGATTTTAACCTCTATGAGCTATCTGTATATACTTTGTTGATATTCTTGAGATAAAAGATGAATCCTCAGGTTGATAAATTAATGTTAAACTAAGGCTATTTTTAGATATCTTTAGAGCCCAACAACATTCACCCTATAAATATTTGCGGTCGGGTTGTTTGGATTAGGCATGGGGGGTCCTTGACTGCCCCTAGCCACAGTCGTGGATGCGGAAGCTTGAGCCATATGTTTCCCTTGTGGAAAATGGTTTTCCCACACAAAAATATTTTGTTGTGTGAGTAGCTTCTGGGCTTCCACAAGCCAAGGGTATAGGTGATTCAAGTGGTCGTGCATGCAAAGATTACATAGAAACTTCCCCTGTCACTTTTTAGCTTTTCCCTTGCCAACATTACTTGCAACCTTTTTATCCCGCTTACCCTTCTTATTTTTCTATTTATTTTTTCCCTTGGTTTGTTGGTTACCCTTGGGAGTTGTCGATTACACACTGTGTACATTCTACATATCGGTTATGGGGGTAGATGAACTAGGAGTTTGGATGGCCACACTCTGTTGAATCAATAACTATTGTAATTGATTAGAAGAAATATCCATGGACTTTCTTTGTTCTGAGCCTACTATGCCATCGATGTGAGGCCTAGAATTATTTTTTTCTTTATCGAGAGTTGATCTTGGTGCATCAGGTAAGATCTCATATAGCATACCTTACTGAGTGTAAATGAACTCCAGTTGTTGGGCTCTCATGATAGCCTCTTCTTTTGAAAACACCCCGGATGTTGCTAAGTATTTGGATACACAAGGTACCAAGGACTTTAGGAATCACTCAAGAAAAAATGCAGGAGGGACCTTGAGTTTAATCAAACTCTTTCGTTGCCTCCATTCTGGGATGTGATCCGAGATATGGTTATCTTTCGTCTGTTTGAAGTTGGCTAGCAACTCGATGCAGACATCATATCTCACTAGCAGCTGGAAATGGTTCAATAAAACCATAGTCAGGTCATTAAAGTAAGCATACTTCGAGTTGTTGAGCTCGATATACCATTTCATTGCACTCCCTATAAGAGTGCATTGAAACAAGAGAAATTGAACTGAGTCAGCCTTCAATGAGTTGCATGAGCACCATAAGTGAAAATTCATCACGTGATCACATGGATCTTCACCAGGATTTCCCTCAAAATTAGGGATGTTAGAAGGAAACTTACTCGGCATGGGGGGCCAACGCGGATCATGAAAAATTGGGTCATTTAAAAATCTCAACAAATCTAGAAAATGCAGAGTTTCCAGAAAATGTAGTCTCAATTGCGGTGTATTTATATGAAAATAGAGGCCTGGATTTTGGCTGGCACCAGGTTTCCAGGAAAAGTTTGAATGTTGTCCAGGGTTTTGGTAGACACCGTGGTGGCCCTTTCTAGTGAAAGGGACTTCGGTATGATGTTTTATCGTCGGTTGATTCCCGAAGTTAGATGACATAGCATGTACAGGGATTGTTCCCTGTGCCCTGTTCCAAGGACCTTGGTTGGGGATTCCCCCAACTGACTCTCCTAGCATAGGTATTGAACCTTTCCTGAGGTTCCACAGAGTGTGGGAGGGGTTTCCTCCTATCAAGATCCCTTGCGAGGGAAATGAGCCCTGCCAAGGATTCCCAAGACCTTGCGAGGAGTAAACTCCTGCCATCACTCCCTATGAAGGAATGAAACCTTGCACAGGGTTTTGTTGACCAAATACGGGGTTGCCCCATTTGAAAAAGAAGACAAAGTAAAAGTTTTATTTCCAAATACATCGAACAAATAAAATGACATTGATCCCACCAAATTAATGTAGGATGAAGGTCCCTGGCTCCCTCCACTAAAAACACTATAGTTGGTATTAGGCTTGATTGGCTGCTGAAACATGCCACCGAGTGAAGGGGGTGAAGGAGGGATGTGACCCCCACCATAATGTATCGCATTGAATGGGGAAATGGTTCCCACAATGGCTCCTTGCGAGGGAGAATTAGAGCTCTCTGCCCCCATACCAATGGTATCTAGAGTAGAGTATGTGAGAATCGATTTAGAGTCAAAATTAGGAATCCCATATGAAAAGGGAGCGCTCGACGCATTTTGAATGAAGGGAACAGTAGTCGATGTCGTCAAAGGAATCAAACCATTCTCGATGCAGTGGGTGTTGGGATAGACGTGGTCCTAACAGGCGAAGGTGTGGGAGGAGGTACAATGCCCCCTCCTGTGATAGTCGTGATGGGAGTATGAGGACTCCCTAATGAAGTAGTGTTAGTTGCTGCCATCGCTGCTCGTCGAATAAACTGTCATTTAGGAGAAGTCACCTCAAGAGGGACTATCTGAATTACAAGACACGTCGATAAGTCGGTTATCAGAGGATGTTTTGGCCTAAAACCCTCGGTCTCGAGGTGATGGGTGTTCTATATGCACTAAAAACACACTAAAATCCCTCAATTAAATTGTTAACCTGGGGTAAGTAAACTTAGAGTTGTAGAAATATATATGCCAAGGTAGAAGGAATGGAGGTAGTATAGTCTAACTAATGAAGTGGCTATCTAAGAGATAATCTATTCAAGGAAAGACTACTAATGATCAAACCCTACTTAAGAAACTCAAACTATGTACCCTAAGTAACCTTTGAATGAAGGATCGATGGATAGTTCTAAGAAAGAAAATGAAAACCCTACTTAAAGAAAATTAGTTCAATCATAACAATAAGAAAAAGAAAACTATCTACCTAATAATCAATAGTGACAACAAACTACTTTAATTAACCTACTCAAATTCAATAAGAAACTACCCTATCAAAGCGAGAAAATGAACAAGCAACTACCCTATCAAAGCAAAATAGACAAGCAAACAACTAACCTATTAAAGCAAGTAAACAACTTACTAACCTAGGATAACTTCTACAACAAGTAAACTAATTAATATTACTCAACAAGCAACTAATTAAGCTAAGAAACAAGTGAACTCTATTCTTAAATTAAACTTCACAACTATTTCTAGTTTATGAAAGGAAATTTACTCAATTGAAAGCAAGAGGAATTAACAACTAATCTTTAATCTATGGTAAGCAAATTATTCCTTAACCTACCAAAGAAAAAATACTATCTATCCTACAAAAGCAAGGAAACTATCTTTTAATCTATGAAAGAAAGAAAACTATCTTCTAATCTATGAAAGCAAGAAAATTGTCATCTAATCTATGAAAGCAGGAAAACTCAAATATAGTGTTGATGGTTATGTGAATGTCTCTAATGTTTTATAATATCATGATGGAATTTAACAATGAACCATAATTCAAGAGGAATATATTCGATATTGACTTCAATAGAAAAGTGGAAAGTGTGAATTAGGCAATCCAGTGAGAACTTAGCCATTATAGAAACAACATCAATTATCCTGCATATCCATGTGATTATTCAATCATACATTAATCATCAACAATATAAAGATACTTTCCTGGTAAATTCAATTGCACTCTATATTAATTAAGAAAATTCATACTAATATTCATAACTGAAATCTAAATTCAATAATCAACTTTGAATTGAAATTGCAACCTAGAGCTAAGAAAGAAATTGCATGAAGTAAACTAAACTAGTCCTATTTTGACAATTCAATTTGCAAAAAGAGAAAATACTCATCAACAGAAATTAAACACTATCCCAACATATGACAAGTAATGAAATGAGAAAACTAACTAACAACTCGATAAGAAAAACTAAACAGTAATTGGATAAGCAATGAAAACTAAAACTAACACTATCCATCCACTGAGGCCTTGTCAAAGAAATCATGAATTAAAAATCTGTTTTAAACTTTATTTTAAACTCTGTTTCAGCCTAAAGAAAGTATAATCTATCATCTAATCACACATGGGGTTAGTATCTAAGCTTTCAAGATTGCTTCTACTAACTAGAAAGTCATTTCATTTTAACAAGATCCTTCATAACAACCTGCAAACAAAACTAAAACAATTAAGCTATAGCGGCAATTTATACAATAAGAAAACAAAATGACAATTCATACACAGGAAAAGAAATAAAAATACATCTACACTATTCAATTCACAAGAAAACTCATAGGATATTCACCTAGACTACTGGTGCCCCCCCCAACAAGTCGTGGTTACTTTTCAAAGGCGCACCACGAGCTTCAAAAACACAAATTCACCATTAAAACTAAAAACATAGTCTTTACAGAGTCTTAGCAAAATGAAAATAGAAAAACAGAGTGAAATTGTCTTTTCTCTCTAACCCACGACTCCTTAACTATTGTTTGACCACTGAGGTGGTAGTTATAAGTTTTACAAGTTTATAGGTTGACCACTGGAAGGGTCGACCCTCTCTAAAAACAATAAATTGCATTTAATATTCTCTAACTGCCAGTGGCTTCTAGAAATGAGGCAAGCCAATAATCTCCCAACATAACAACCCAAATTGAGTTTTCAAGTGTTCAGTAGCTGGAGGCCATGAGCACAAGAAAAACCCATGTCTCTGATTCTCCCATCGTTGGTCGCCAATACCATAACCGCCAAATATCTCATAGTTTTTGTGCAGGATGGAGTGTTGGAGGGAGTGTCATATGGAGTACCAGACTGAGTGCCAGATGGAGTTTTGGACTAAGTGTTGGAAGAAAAAACAAGCTGCAATTTTTCCCTGTGACATACAAAACATGAATTAGTTTCCTGGGATCATTGAAACATGCCGATTTAAACTCAAAATCATCGCAAAACATGAATTATGCATATCTGGTGTGGATCATAGCGATTTGACACAAAAGCTCTTCAAACACTTCTTCAAAACATGAAAACGCATATACACATTCGTCAAAAAGGATCTAATTTACGTCATAAATCGGTCATATCACAGGCCGAACATTAACCCCACACCTATGATTTTACAGGTCCCACTGCAAAAAAAAGGAAATTACCCCTCATGACTAATCTTGCTAAGGAGGATCAGCTTTAGAATCTTCTCCTTCTTGCTGTGAAGACTTTGCCTTATGCTTCTTGTGTTGCTTCAATTGTGCTCTAAGGCTGCGGTTGGATTTGGTCATCTCGTCAACCAACCATTGAAGGGATTTTACCTTTTCTTGGAAGACTTCATTATCATGGTAAAGATGTGTGTCCATTGTCTTCCTTTCTTCCAACTATTGCAACAGCTGAAAATTCTCTTTTTTTAGCTTCTCAATGGCTGGAGAAGAATCAATTATCTTGGAGGAAGGCTTAGATCCTTTGAAATATGTGGAAAATATATCATTCTCAGGATCTGGGATAGGCATTGGTGAAGTGGTAGTAATAGGGGGTTGATAAGGAGAGGTAGGTTCTAATTTTGTCTTTCTTTGAGTCTCTAATTCATTCACAGAAATTTCCCTAAGTCTCTTGTGAGGGCTCTCAAGATCGGAGGACACTTGGATAGGGTACAAAGTAGGCAGGGGTTTTGCATAAGGTTTTTCTCTTGTGCTCCAGGTACTCTTTCGAAAGGTTCCTTTATCAAATTGATTGGCTCCTCTCATATTTGTGGGAACTGTAGGAAAGTCTTGTTGAATCACTTCTTGAAGATTTTTAAGTGTGGGATCAAGAGATATTGAAGGCATATGAAGATTAGAAATAGGCTTCCTTTGATCTTTACTCTTGGTCATTTTACTTGATGAGGATGCAGGGGTTTCAACAAGCATCTTGAATTGTTCTGGTAAAGAAATGGTTTGTACAGGAGGGTTTGGAGTCCTTGGAGAGTGGGGATTGGATGGAGAAATAGTCCTTAGACGAAGTGTCTTTTTTCTAGTCTTAATTGTCAAGTGAGGGTTTACAAATTGATAAATAAATGCATCCCAAGTTTTCCCTTGTTTCTATAACTAGGCTAGAACAAGGAGTTTTATCAGGCCATGGTGAAAGAGGTTTTTGTGGGGATTGGTTACATTCTTCCTCACTTGAGGGGATATCTTCTCTAAGCTCTTTAGAAAGTAGAAGGGGAAATTCAATGGTTTGTTGAACTGAAAATGAGCTAACAGTCTAAAGTGACAGCCTTTAAGGGTGGAATATCTACCTTCATATGTGATCAAAATGGCAATGACTATGAGAGGGTTGATCATCTCCTCTTTTATCCATTCCTTGCAATATCCTTTGGCTCCTGAGATGTTCTGGAATTTTGGCTTAAAAACCCTATTGTATCTTGAGCGCAGCAACTGACGGTTTGTAAACCATCTATCTCCCATTCCGGGAAGCTTCGTGGCTACAATAATGGATTCCTCTGATACCTAAAGGTAAGAGACCCCACGTGCATTGTCTTTCCATCAAAACCAAGGGATAATTGCATTGAGATGCCATCATTGTGGCCTTGCAAGTGTGATAAAAATGGCCCCCAACCTACACGCAAAAACACCTCCTTTCACTGTGAAAACTCAGGAATGGAAAAAAGGTCTGCGTAGGAAGAGGGTTCATACCTCTTAGGCATCGTTATGATGTGAAGAAATGAACAAAGGAGAAATTCACCAAGAGAGGATGCGATCGGGTCAAGGAATGACACAAATTCATCAAAGGTCAAGCGCAATTTGAACTAAGGAACGAATGACAGAGGCTGAGCGCGTTATTAAAACATGGGCAAATGCAAATGGTAGAGGTGAATTGGGATAATAGGTAACCCCAGTCCGTTTTTGAATGCGCCTAGGCTGGAATTGGTAGCACACATGCGTGCATGAGTTGCCATGTGTGAGAAATTTCGAATTCAAAGGCATTTTTTTGGGGGCAATCTTAATGATGTGAAGTTAGATCAATGTCCAAGTATTTTTACATGTACATTTGATCATGAACATGTCTAAATTTTTCATCCTCAATCTTGATTTCCTTCAACCAATTCAATTAAATGTCATTGATTCCTGGTTACCTGAAATTGTGGACATTTACTGGTGTGTAAATTCATATGGCACTTCATTTGGCACCTCATACAACACTTCATACGACACTTCATATGGCACCTCATACGACACCTCTGTGTTAAATACATTTTTACCTCTTATAATGGATAGCCTGCAATATTGAAATGTTTTTGATAGTCATAGTGATTAAGAGTAGAGGAAGAATGTTCCATTATTGTTTATTTTTCCACCTTGCTCACTCAGTCCACTTGCATAGGACATGTAATGTCAAACGTACAATGAACATCCTGTAATGAAAATGAACCAATACAATGGTATGTTAAGTATATGTACAGTAATTTATAGCAAACAAAAGATTTAGCACTTCAAAATAAAATGACTGCTGATGTAATAACCTGTATCATAAAAACAATAGAATTTTTTTTACAAAGATTTACTTCTCTAGGAAATGATCATTTGTTAACTCATGAAACCCTCCCCCACACCTAAGTATTGTGACACCTTACAATCAAAAGTATAGGAAACCAATCAATTCTCCCAATAGCTGAAGATTTACAGTTTGTGAAGTGTAAAGATAAATTTTACAGATTGGTCTAATGAGACGGTTAGAAAATGGCCCCACCTATAGGATAATAGATCCTATATATAGATAATAAGAGGTAGGCAAGAGAGTTTCAAGATAGTCTCAGAGTTAGTTCCCAATGGAAAGTTTATGGAGTTCATTAAACTTATCTTAACCATACATACTTCATGTCAGATTTGTCTGCAAGTAATGTCGTAATCAGGACAAGTTTTAAATTTATTATTTATTTTTTGTCAGATTACCATCCTTGATAGGTAGAATGCCTCGCTTCTAGCAAGCCTATTCAATACTCTGGCGGGTTTGCCTAGTCATACCATAGGCCGGTACCTAATTCCAGCAGACTTGTTCAATATCCCGACGGGTTAGCCTCTTACACCCTCAGATACTGACCCTCCATATTTTAATATTTTAGTATAATATTTCTTTATGCAATAAGATGGGGGGACATCTCTGGAAAAAAAAATTTTGTTCCTTTTTTTTTTTCAATTGGGATGGTATTTATGTTAGAGGATGACTTTCCGTTATATTACTTAGTGATTGTCCTGATGTAAGGGGTAATTAAGAGGACGTGGACTATCTAAATATATGATATAATCAAGATATTTAGTGTGCAGTGGATGGTACCATTGAGAAAGAACAGAAAGGTATCTTTAGGCACAAATCACTTTCTTCTTTTCTAAGTTATTGTGATGTTTCCATGACTAACCGCTAATCAGACCTCCTTGTTACTTTTTAATAAATATACTTTACTCACTTACTTAAGTTTCTTGGGTACAAGATACCTCTAAGCTTGATGGTTATGGTATCACTTCCTTGTATAGTGGTGAAGATTTTCAAGACAAACTCCTTTTAAAATGCCTTAAGAAAAAGAGAAGATGGACATCTTTGAAAAAATATGGCTAATTACAACAAGTTAATATTCATTTGATGCTTAGAAGACAACAAGATTTAAGTGTAATAATGTTTTGAAGAAAAATCCTTCTTTTATATTCCCTTGAAACTGTCTACTCCTGGTGAGATAACTACCTACAGAAATTTCTAGAATTTCTTATCAAGAAAATTCAAAATTATTTACATATGTACAGTAGAAAATGCATAAAACTTTCAAGAACAAGGGGGAAATTTCCCATCTATTAAGACCAATGCCTTGTCAATTAACATGACTTGTAGAAAACCCTCTTTGGAAATGGGCTTATGACAAAATTTGAGTTAGTGTCCATTTACTACAAAGGAGACTTGTCCATCATCGATTGTTTTGATTTTCATAGCTCCACTGTCATATACAGTGACTATCTCGTAATGGCCCAACCACCGGGTGGTGAGTTTTTCTTTGAAGGTTTTAAATTGGGAATAAAACAATAGAGCCCAATCACCAGGTTGGAAGTGTTTCTTCTTAATAAACTTTTTGTGCCGCTTGCTCCTCTGGTTTCAAACTAATATTGTTCGTTGGATGGCATCTTGATTGATCTCATCCAATTCATTCAATTGTAGGCCTCATTGCTTCTGAGACTCATCTAAGTTTAATCCCAATTATGCAACAATAAGGAAGGTCCTTAATTGGAATTCTATTGGTAGAAGTACTTGTTTCTTGTACACTAGCTCATAAGGGGTGTGTCCGGTGGTGTTTCTCTAGGTGGTCTGGTAAGCCCACAAGGCCTCTGGAAGCCTATCAGCCCAATCCTGATGATGTAATTGAACATTCTTGGTGAATATAGCTTCTATAACTTTGTTTGTAGAGTCTACCTGACCATTATATTGTGGGTGATATGGAGAATATTTACAGTTTTTAATCCCATATTTCTTTGTTAGCTCTCTCATCAACCTGGAAGTGAATTGAGTGCCTTGGTATGTAACAATTTCACAAGGAACACCAAAGTGGCTAAATATGTCTTCATAAATGAATTCGACAACAAACTTCTATGTGGCCTTGAATAGGGATTTTTCCTCTACCCACTTGGTGACATAGTATGTACAAACCAAAATACAGTTCTTCTTACAATGCTAGATCTGAGCTAATATTGTGTGTTAAGTAATTGGAAGTGTTAGATATTGATTATTAATGTGTTGTTCTATAATAAGGGTTAATCTGTGATGTACATGAGAATCATAACCTAATGCATGTTGTTGGCTAAGTTCCTTGCTAAGTATTGTAATCACAGATCTCTGTCCCATCTTGGTTGTAGACATATAAGTCTTGCAACTCCCCCTGCCTCTAATTTGGGTGAGAATTCATCTGCTTCCCAGGTGTTGCCGAAAGGGTCGATAGTTAGGGTTTTTTTGGTGTGATATTGAAGCATTGAACCCTGGGTATACCTCTATGCCAACAAATGGTTCCATTGCTGGGACCTGAAACTGTGATTGTTGGGAACTGAAGAAAAGAGAAACCTCTGTGTGTAGATATGTTGTTGTAATGCACAATATTCTACTTGACTTACAAATCTCTGTGCTAAGAAAGAAACTGGATCTGAGGAAAAGAGGTAATATTTTAAAGCTTTGTGCTCTGGTAAAGGTAATATAAGTGGAAATTTGTGTTTCAAAAATATGAATCTAGGTATGATTGATAGATTTTTTCCTAGTATGAAAACTAGGGCATAGTTAGATGAAAGATTTGATCTAAATAAATTTGATAGAAATAGAGAAAGATATGTTATTCCTATGCATAGAAAGAATTTTTTGACTAATAAGTGGATGCAAGAACCTAGAAAGAGTTTTTGCAGAATGCAGTTCCATCATTGTGATCCCAATGCACAGTACAAGAAAGACTGGGGATTGTTTAAAATAAAGAGAGGATTGACACTATGTTATAGTTGCAAAAGATCGGGACATCTTGCTAAAGAATGCCCTGGTATAGGCTCTCTTTGTCTTTGTTTTAAAGATATTGGTCATGAGGTTGAGGATTGCCCAAGGATGATTGCTAAAGTTGAAAAGATGAGCATGAGACAAGAAGACTATAAAGAAGGTCAAGAGACTAAGGATATGTTAAAGAACCATACAACAAAAGAGTCAGAGACTATATTAATACAATTAAAATAAGAAATGGATGATCACAGAGACATCAGTTTACCAAATATCCAAGAATAGGAGACTTCAACATAGACTGTGTATTGGATGAAGAAACACATGTCAATATTATGCCAGAAAGCACTTGGGAAATTTTGGAAAAGCCTGTTATGATACCTTCATTGGGAAGGATGGGCTTGTTTAAAGGAAATATGACAACCCTATGTGGAAGAATTAATAATATACCTATGATTTCTCATGGAACTACGACTGAAGAAAAATTTGAACTTATTAAGTTTGTTGAGAACAACGCCCCTTTTGCACTTTTATTGGGAAATACTTGTATTGAGAAGGATCAGATCATAAGAAAAGTAGAGGAGGAAGGTACAAAAAAGAAAAAGAAAGAATTAAGGGATTTCATAACCAGAAGAATAGTGCGACTAATAGAAGAACAAGAGGATTAGTCGAAGCAACCGAGGGACAGATAATTAGCTATTGAAGTTCAAAGAACACAGGAAGACTTAAAGAACCTGTCCATGCAAGAAAGAAGTATAGCCACATCAGAAATAGAAAAAGAAGGAACATTAACCGCAAAATCTGTAAGAACACATTAGCAGTGCAAAGTCACTTTAATAGGATAAGATAAGAATAAGAATGGAAAGAGGAATCTAGAGACTCACATCATAGGAAAGAAGGCAAGGAAGCTCAGTAAGAAGAAATCTAAGTTAGAAAAACTATAGGAAGTTCTAGAAAAGACTTCGCAGGAGGAAGATCTGCAAAAGTTGAACCTCGCCAAAATAACAGAACAACTCAGAATGGGACTTCGCCATGGCGAAGATATATGACCATTGGAGGCACCCTGACCGTTAGAATGACGCTTCAGAACAGATAGAAACACAATTATTTCTAGAAAGAACGTTGTTGGACCATTGAGATCGCACCATAACGGATGGATTTGTACTAATTGAGGCATTCCTACCCGTCGGAAGGATGCGTTACGACTTTGCTTATTTAACCTGTTGGATGCTACACCAGGACCACTTTTTGCAAACTGTGATTATCCGAGCTAACAGAGAATCCATTGTATCGCACTGTGCTTTCTAGACCTCGCCATTCGTCTAATTACCTCGTTTTCCTATTCGCCTACCTGAGTTATTGGATTATGAGTGTGCATGTCGGGAAAACGTAGCACGGTACAGAAGTCTATGGAATATATACTTGTAGATCTCATGACTGAGAGAGTCATGTCTATGGGAATACATGCATTGTCGACTGGAGGATTGCAAGCATCCCCCTCAAATGGACGACGGTCTAGCTGAACCGCGACTGAGAAGCGAAGCAAACACCGCGACGATATGGCTAATGCGATGCCAATATCGTTGGTCTTTCTGGACTACATACCACCTTTGACCAGCATGGTGAATCACGATAGTATCCCATGTGAGTTCGAATGCACGATGATAAATGCGTACCTCCTGAAGGGGATACACTCAGTTGGACCCCAGTTAGGACATATTCCAGTGTTGAAGAACAACAACTCCAACCTCGAAGAAAGGAAGAACTACACGATGCTCGTGCCACATCGTTATTTGATGAAGACGACTGGGAAGAATCAATGCATATTCTCCCAGCCATGCATAAAGGAGCTGGCATAGTCGACGATCCTGAATTTAATGAATATCCCCCACTTCGACCGACATCAGGAGGTTAACGCTTGCGTTAAAATCCTCATGTCGTACTACCATGGAGGGTATTTGTGGCTGGTTAGGTGCGTGAATGTGGATCTGACATTGATCCATCTCATCACAGGACTGAGTATGTAGGGACCAGACCCTCACCGGTTCTACCTAGAGAATACCTCAAATCTCTCCCTGGCACAATGTATAAAGGAAGATTATAGTGATGTATAAAAGGGAAAGTGAGGCTACAAGGTAGCCTCCATCCAGGATGGCACAATGTACCTAGATTTTCAGCTCATTGTTGGTAAGCTTGTTAGAAAGAACCATCTAACATAGGTCGCTGAATTGTTGTAGACCTCGCATGGAAGTGCATAGAAGGCATCCAAATGAACTGGGCGAGTTACCTCGTAAATGAGTTGGATAAGGACTATCATGAAGCACAGGACCAAGGATATGAGTTTCATTTTAGTTGGCTACTAGTACTGATCTCCTTCAGAGCTTGGAAGATGCTGGAAGGAGAGACATTCCTCGAAGTTGAGCCATCATAACTGTTGGTCGAAAGGTTCTCCACCTTGTGGTACACAAATGATATGGCGAAGCAGTGGAAATTGAATACAGTGTTTCATGCTTACTACCTACAGCTGAAGCATGCCATTGAAGCATTTCCACGAATGACCCCGAATACCTTGCATCATTATAGGCCGCTAGCGAAGTTTTGCATAGATCGACACTTTATCTACGTCACCACGTGCAGGGATGAAAGCAAGGTGAAGCTGCGGTATTACTATAAGTTGACCAAGAAATACATGGAAGAGATCACTAAGGAATGGCCAATAGAGTTCCTCATACTGGTCAAAGATGCAGAACTCTCCGACCCCGAAATCATCGGAAGTCCATTGGTCACCCAGGTCGAACATGATGGATAGAAGAAAAGGAAGAGAAAGGAGGAAGTGCAGAACATATAAAGTGATGAGGAGGACAATGCTTCAGAGAAAACTTCCCCTGACTCGCTCACAGGAGGAGGAGGAGACGAAGTGAACCAAGAGGAAGGAGGGGAAGAAGGAAACAAGAAATAAAAAGGTGAAGTTACACCACCGAAGGATCCCCTTACAGAGGCCGAGACATCAAATAAAAGGAAGTTTTCTCCACATAAACCCTCAGCAAGAAAGAATACCCGAGCCAATAAGCCTTAGTCGAAGAATGTGCTCATAGTGGATGATGTCGATCTCATCATCACAACTATGTAGGATGCCTCAGAGGATATCCTGCAAAGACATGAAGAAAAGAAATAAACAATGTATGACATAATATAGAAAGAGCTCAAGGACATACAACAATCCATCAATTCAAGATGCGCAGTACCTACTACGCCTTCTTCAACGGAAATTGTTGAATGGGGATGAGCCCACCCGATTACAAAGATTAGGATATATAACTGAGGCTAGGCTTTGTCGAGTCCAAGAAGAAAAGGAGCAGGCCATAGAGGCCTTAAATCAAGAAAAGGAAGAGGTATTAGAGAAACGTCAAGTTGCGCCGACGGAGAAAAGTGAAATTAGGGTGAATTTCGAGCAAAACAATGCGAAGATACACGAAGAAAAAGACCAACTACTCACAAATCATATTGCAATCAAAGAGGTAGTGACTAAATCACTTCTCTTTGTTTCGATCTTGGCACAGGAGGAGGAAGAGTCAATCGAGATACAAGTAAGGAAGCTAATTGAGGCCATTCAACAACTTCAAGCAAGGGTAATGGAGCTATAGATCCAAGCAATGTCGATCACTCTGCAAGAAGTACGCGACCAAAGGGAGGAAGCTGCTAGGAACGCAGTAGAAAGAATCAGAGCACTTTCCTGAGAGTGTAAGAAACTGAGTAATCAAAGTGTGTAGACCTATGAGAGCCTTGCAGAAGATCCTAAGATGAGGAAATTGGAAGCATGGCTCCAGGAGGTGAAGCAACATGCATCCACCGTGCAATCACAGATGAAGTTGATTAATGCGGTCGAGAAGATGAAAATGAAAGATACCAGATATAATAAATATGAAGAATAGAAATAAAATTCTAGAAATGGCAGAATAACAGTAATATAACCAGCATAACCTCCACAATAACATAGAATTGATATAAGAACAACAACAGAAATAACACTTTGATTCAGAACGCAATGTTCACGGGCCACTTCGAGGGGGAAACCTCTAGTTGAGAAGCACTCCATTACAATAATATCCAAGCTAGGGTTTTCATACCCTCGACCCTTATTTATACTAAATATGTCTATAAAGAGAAGCATCTAGAGGAAGATCCTTCTAGAAGCAGATGCTTCTATTAGGTCTTCTTACATCCGCCTTATTCTATTTTATTGAAAGGCCTTATTAATATTGACCTTTATTACATCTGAATATATTGATCTACCTCTGTGTGGGTTAGGACCCTAACATGTCCACCCCCTTAAAAATAGCCTTTTCCTCAAGGCTTGATATATGGAAACTATTGTAGAATGGAAGTTGGTTCCCAAGTGGCATCTGCTGGAGTTGTATCTTTCCACTAGACTAGCACTTCCTTGATGGTTCTATGACGCAGACGACACTCACGATGGTCCAAAACTGCTTCTATCTGTAGCCAAATGGATCCTTCTTCAGCTAATTCTGGAAGGTTGGTTTGAATTTGGCACCTAGTCCCAATCACCTTCTTTAAGCATGAAACATGAAAAATAGGATGTAGCTTCGACTGACTAGGCAGAGCTAACTGATATACGAATTGTCCCACTCTCTTGAGAACTATATAAGGACCATAAAATTTGGGCACTAGCTTCTGACAATGCTCGGCCTTGAGGGAAGTTTTCTTGTATGGTTGCAGTCGTAGAAACACCTGATCCCCTTCTGCAAATTGACGTTCAGAGGGACATTGATCTGCTTGTTGCTTCATTTGATTCCATGCCATGACCAAGTTCTCTTTAAGGGTACGAAGAATATCCTCTCGAACTGTAAGTGTTTGGTCAACCGCCTAGACCTTCGAGGTACCCGATAAGTATGAGAGAACTAAAGGTGGATTCTATCCATATGCCACTTCAAAAGGAGTCATGCGAGTAGCTATATGGTAGGAAGTGTTGTACCACCATTCGGATAGGGGTAACCATTAAGCCCATTGATGTTTTTTTTCAGAGGAAAAGCACCTCATATATGTTTCCAAACACTTGTTGACAACTTTCGTTTGACCATCAGTCTGGGGATGATAAGCTATGCTGAGATGCAATTGGGTGCCCTATCGCTTAAACAGTTCTTGCCAAAAATTGCTTTTGAAAGTTGGGTCATGATCAGAAACAATACAGTGTGGCTTGCCATGAAGCTTGAAGACCTAGTCCATGAAAATGTGAGCCACCGTGGATGCAATAAATGGGTGTTGAAGAGCACAGAAATGAGCATACTTGGAAAGGTGATCCACAACCACCATTATGACTAATTTATTCCCCAATTTGGGTAAGCCGGTAATAAAGTCCATAGATATATCCTTCCAAATAGAAGGTGGAATCAGAAGCGGTTGTAGTGTGCCCGAGTATTTGACTGTTTCTCACTTGTGGCATTGACACACCTCACATTCAATGACAAAATTACGGATGTCATGTTTCATACCATCCTAGAAAAAATAATGTTTGACCCTGTCATATGTTTTGGTGAACCCTGAGTGCCCCACGGTGGGTGTAGCATGAAGCTCAGAAAGTACCGTGGATTTAAGCTTTGATTGTTTACTTAAATACAAATGGCCTTTGTATCGAAGCTCATCCTAGAGCCAAGAGTACCTCGGGGGAGCCAGAGCATTGGTCTGCAATTGTTGGATCATATGCGAACTTTTGGGATCTTGAAGCCATTCCTAGCGCACAGCTTGGAGCCAATCGATTACAATGAAGGAAAGAGAAAAAATGGATCCTTCTTCTTCATATTTTTGGGACAGTGCATCCGCCACTACATTGTCTTTTCCCTTCTTGTAAATGATCTCATAATCATATCCAAAGAGCTTAGTCACCCATTTTTTTTGCTCCAGGGAGGAAATGCGTTGTTCCATAAAGTACTTGAGGCTTTGATGGTCGGTCTTAATTTGGAAGCGTTGCCCCAAGATATAAGGGCGCCACAAATCAACGACATGAAGAATAGCCAACATTTCCTTTTCATAAATGGATTTTCCCAGATTCCTTTTAGATAGTTGTTTGCTAGTGAGGGCCAAAGGTCGACCCTCTTGCATAAGGACAATGTTGATTCCTTTCCCTGAGGCATCACATTCCAACACAAAGGTCTTTGTGAAATCAAGAAGGACCAGAATCAGAGTGGTCCACATGGTCGTCTTCAAGGTTTGAAAAGATTGAGAAGTGGTTGGAGTCCAAGTGAAAGAGTTATTTTTGAGGAGAGCAGTGAGAGGTGTTGCAATCTTTCCATAGTTCTTAACAAACTTGCGATCATACCCTGTTAAGCCTAGAAATCCATGCAAGATTTTGAGAGTCTTTGGGTGCATCCAGTCTTTCATAGCTTCAATCTTTTTCGGATCCACCCTGACGCCATCCTTGCCAACCAGATGACCCAAGTATTCTACTTCTAAGGCACCAAAAGCACATTTAGATTGTTTCAGGAAAAGTTGGTGCTGAGAGAGTAGATGGATAACTTGATCCACATGAGTAAGATGGTCTATCCAATTTTTTCTATAGATGAGGATATCATCAAAGAAAAGTAATACAAAATGATGGAGAAAGGCATGGAAGACATGATTCATGAGGCTTTGGAAGGTGGAGGGGGCATTACACAAGCCAAAGGGCATGACCAAAAAATCATAGTGGCCCTCATGAGTGTGAAAGGATGTCTTGGGAATATCTACCTCTTTCATACGTATCTGGTGATAGCCCGAGTGAAGATCAAGTTTAGTAAAGAATTGGGCGCCACTCAATTCATCTAGGAGGTCATCAATGACAGGAATGGGAAATTTGTCTTTAATGGTCAGTTTGTTGATGACACGGAAGTCAGGACACATTCTCCAAGAACCTTATTTATTGAGGACCATGACTACAAGAGAAGAGTAAGGGCTTGTACTAGGGCGGATAATGCCTAAATTAAGGAGTTCCCGGACCATTTTCTCAATTTCACTTTTTTGTGAAAAGGGGTTGCGATATGGATGGATATTGGGAGGAAGGCTTCCGGGTACAAGGGGAATGGAATGGTCATGAACACTGCAGAGAGGAGGGAGTCCTTGGGAAGTGGAAAATACCATTTGATGTTTAGAAAGGAGGGCTTGGAGGTCATGCGGCACCGGGGGTGTCTCTATTGCTTGTATGGCATGGAGTTGGGCAATGACACCAGAATGACCTTTTTTGAGCACTTTTCCATGCGATGGGAACTAATGACCTCAAGTGAACCAACAATGATGCCTTGGAATTTATATTGGTGACCTTCCTAGTCGAATTGCATGGTTAATGCCTTAAAATCCATGAGAATGGGACCCAAAGATCTTAGCCAATCTGCACCCAACACAATGTCACAACCACCCATGTCGATAGCAAACATATGGGATTTTAGGTGGTAGTCACAGATTTGGAGACGCACATTTTCACAGTGCCCTCCACATTTCATGGAACCACCATTGGAAATCATGATTTGGAAATTGTTGACAGCATGGATGTAGCAATGAGTTTCTTGGGCAATGCGGCGATGAATAAAATTATGGGTGCTTCCACTATCAACCAGAATGATGACCTTCTGATGCTTGATGTAACCGATTAACTTGAGGGTTTGGGGAGCGGAGAAGCTAGTGAGAGCATTGAGGGAAATGATGGGTTCTACTTCGGGAGGGTCTGAGGGAGGGGTAATGTCAGTGATTTCAGGTGACTCAGACACAAGGGGAGTTTCAACATCCTCTTCTGAAATATCGTCAGAGATGGCCATAAAAATATTTTGTTCCTTACAATTGTGGCCCAAGAAATATTTGTCATCACAATTATAACAAAGGCCTTTGAGTTGGTGTTCATCCATTTCAGCCCTGGTCAATTTTTGGATCTTTAATGGGGCAGAGGAATAGTGGGAGTGATGGGTTTAGGGCGAGGGATAAAGGAGGGTTTCTGGTTTTCAGAGGATACAACCTATTGTTCTTCTTTAACTCTTTTAGTAGACTCCACCGAACTCGAGGGTCGAGCCATGAGGACATGGGCCCGAATCTCCTCCTTGAGGCCACTGATAAAACACTCTCGAAAGAAAGCATTAGTCATGCCCTCTGTTCGAAAAGCCAGGCGATCAAAGGAAACTATGAAGTCTTCTACAATCCGGATTGTTTCAACTTTGTCAAATGGCCCAAATGGTTGGTGTCCATGTCAAAGCGTTCATAAAGCTTAGTAAAAAATTAGGTCCAAGCAATATACCCTTGACAGGAAGTTTTTCTCCATTGCCACCATTGCCAACATTCTTGATCTAGATGGAGAACACCATACCGGGGTTTGGCCAAGTCATCTGTGATGTCGTATAAAGAGAAATAATGTTCCATTTGGGTTAACAAACCAGTGGGGTCCGATCCATCAAATTTGATCACATCCACCCGCGGAAGGCGTAGGTCACGTTGAAAGTGATGGGGCTGAAAGGTATGGGAATGGGAGGAATGTTCGCCTTCGTTCTTTGGAGGTGCTTCAGAGAAATGGTCATCTGTAGGGATCTTCAGTTTGGTGCAGATTGATGCAAAGACAAATTCAAGCTAGGTGGTTAGTTCTTGTTTGACTTCCTCCATTGAGGACTGCATGGTGGTATTTATGGTTGTATTGATGGATGAATCGATGGAGGAAAGAGTAGAACTGAGTTGTTTCACTTATTTTTGGGTCTCGAGGAAATCAAATTGCAAGGTGTTGAAGTGAGTTTCCAGATCTTGACTACGGGGATGGGCCATGAGGATGGGTGAACTGAAAAGGGGCGGGCGGGGTCAAATTTTTTTCCGAAAAATGATATGGATGAATGTGATAAGGGTGAAGAGATGAATCCAATGGAATAGGTCTCAAATAATGGTGAAAAAAATTCCATAACTTTTTTTTTTTTTTTATGCCTGCAGAGTTATACTCTGGTCTGAAGAATATTGTAGTGATGAAATCCCCAAATGCTTAACCAGAAAGAAATGTGTATTTACTTGGAAACTCGAACACAGTTGCATGGAAATAGATCTGGACTGTTTTAATTTGTTTATGTTTCTGTCCCCCAAGGGTTAGGTATTCAAGGGTTCTATAGACAAGGGTTTGCCCTGTGCTATAGCTCTCTGATATATGTGCAGGGTCCAACAATAGTACTCGGCCCAATATCTCAGGGCACTAACTAAGGAGGATAGACTGTACCTTTAGCTGTACTACCCGACTACCCAGGTACTAGAGAGTATCTTCCCGAGTGTTGTTTTCGGTGACACTATAGAAGTTCGACGACTGATAGGTTTATCTAAAGAGGTCTTCAAGAAATCTAGGCCGATCCGTACACAGGTGTTGTCTGATGCGCTACCACTCGAAGGGGTACCAATAGGGGTTACAAGGGTGGCCAACAGATGCGCGCTTAACAACCACTTGTATTTCCTGTGTGTATGAATCCCGCAACTATGGGTTTATGCGTGTAACGATAGATCTCTGTGGCTTAAAGACGCCAAAATATGTCTCTACCCTGGAAAAAAAATTCCCACAATTTCTGCCAAGGAAAGTGCTCTGATACCGCTTGCAAGATACCAGATATAATAAATATGTAGAACATAAATAAAATGCTAGAAATGGCAGAATAACAGTAATATAACCAACATAACCTCCACAATAACACAGAATTGATATAAGAACAACAACATAAATAACACTTTGATTTAGAAAGAAATGTTCACAGGCCTCTTCGAGGGGGAAACCTCCAGTCGAGCAACACTCTGTTACAATAATCTCCAAGCAAGGGTTGTCATACCCTCGACCCTTATTTATACTAAATATGTCTATCAAGAGAAGCATCTAGAGGAAGATCCTTCTAGAAGCGGAAGCTTCTATTAGGTCTTCTTACATTCTCCTTATTCTATTTTATTGAAAGGCCTTATTAATATTGACCTTTATTACTTCCGAATATATTGATCTACCTATGTGCAGGTTAGGACCCTAACAAAAAATATCATAGGAACAACGTGCATTTCAGTAGAAGATTATTGTTATCCATAAAAAAGTCATGGAAGTGACATAGAGACTCCAACCAGTGTAGGATGAAGCCTGCAATCTTTTTGAAGAATATGAAGGCCAAGCCTCACAGCTAGACCAATTGGTTGTGACAGTGGAACAACGCCTGGAAGGGCCTGTTACTGAGAAAGTGATATAGGAGTTCATCGAGCAAGAGGCTCTTGTGAAGAATAAAGTCAAGGTACCTCGATGCCTTCGAAGAAGTGTTGCCCAGATCTAAGTGACTCGGGACGAGTCACAGGTGAGTGTTGGGGGCTTGTTGTCCCTCGACCAAGTTTTGAGAGAACATTGGTCGTGTTTGACCATTTTTGGGGACTTCAATATGCTGTTCGAAGATGGAGCACCCAGGCGAAGAGGAGATCGCAAGATCCCACTCATTGTGTGGGCTTGTGGACCCAACAAATGGCTTTTAAGGTTTATGTAATGGGTATGGGATGTTAGCCCATGGGTTTACCCATGTTTAGGATTTTTTGTAATGTATAAATAAGTAGTTAGGCAATAAAAGAAGTAGTATCTATTAGTGCATGACGACTTGTATTTGTCTTTGTGCAAGAATGTGCTAAGGGCATGCAGAGCTAAGTGCAAGTGTCTTGTAAGTGATATTTTCTATCAAGGAGTTGGCTATGTGCCTTGACCTAATTTTGAGGAAGGTGGATCTAGTGTGCTATGCGCAGATCACCTGTCCAGTGAGAGTCTTGGCTCTGTGGCTCCGTGCACATGATCATATGCATGTAAGATATTGCAGACTAATAAATAACAATAAGATGTTGGTGGACGTAGCCCCACATTGGGGTGAACCATGGATATTATGTGTTGATGTTCTTTGTGCAATATTGTTGATGTTGATTATGTGATTATTTTCTTAGTGTTGTTAATGTTATATGAATACATTTGATGTTGTATCTTAGTGATTAATGATGTGAATGGATGCTAGATCTGAGCTAATGTTGTGTGTTAAGTAATTGGAAGTGTTAGATCTTGATTATTATTGTGTTGTTCTGTAATAAGGGTTAATCTGCGATGTACATGAGAATCATAACCTAATTCATGTTGTTGGACAAGTTCCCTACCAAGTATTGTAATCACATATCTGTGTCCAAACCTTGGTTGTAGACATCTGAGTCCTGCAACCCCCCCAACCTCTACCTCGGGTGAAACTTCATCTCCTTCGCAAGTGTTGCCAAAAGGGCCAGTAGTTAGGGTTGTGTTGGTGTGGTGTTGAAACATTGAACCTTGGGTCTACCCCTGTGCCAAAACTTTCATATCAAAATTAAAATCTTCCTACCACTAAGCAAATTACAATAAATGAAAAATTACAATTCAGATATGAGTCGGCGCTCAAAATATGTTTAATACTATAGGAGTTAAAGTTAATTACAGTATCTATGAGAATATTCAATGGCTCTAGCCTGAATATCTCATGGGATCTGTAATTGCAATAGATTCAAAGTTAAATTGGCGTGCTCTCCTTGGTATCCAAACTAATTTAAGGTAAGCTACGCTGGATACTGAGTGATCTTCCACCAAGATTCATTAATGATGACGATGATGCTCCTGCAACATACTCCCCTCAGAAAAATATTCATGGAATCCTATCCATGAGCTCCTCAAATTCCTTTCTATTCTTATGGATGTCTTCTTCAGTTATCCAACTAGCATATTTTGCTGGATGATTCTTCCATTTGAACATATATTCATAATAAACTTTTCTCCTGGTTCTCTTAGAAATTCTCTGGTCTAAAATATTTTCTATCTGAGGCTTCTCTACTATGGGCATCTGTTGTATCCACTAAATCTCCTCTTGATCATCTTTCCCTCCTATGTCACCCATCTTGTAAGGATATAAGTCAGCTACGTTAAATATCGGTGAAATTCCAATGCCCTCTGGCAACTCAATTTCATAAGCATTGGCAACAGATTTTCTGACGACTTTACAAGGTCATATCTTCTTCATCTTTAGTTTATTATATTTCCATCTTGGAAATATTTCGTGCCTCAGGTGTTTTTATGAGGAAAATATCTCTATGGATAGGGGTAAACCAAAACATACATAAAGGACTATATAAATCAACTCTAATATCATATATGCTATGTAAACAAATATGCTAATAAGACAAGATAAAAGATCTACCTCGTCCAGACGTTCGATGAAGTCCACTGTTGAGTACTTGACTCAAATAAATACACCTGCAACTTGTCCTCAAAAGAAAAGAAACACAAGAATATGGTGATAATATATAATGTTATCACATTCAATAACATAATCCATCAACATTCATAACAAATATGCCCATGGAATAACAATTCAAATATTTTCAAGATATTAATTAGACGAGAAAAGAGTATTTATATTAAAATGTAATCAACAGAAGTCAATAAATTACAAACTTCCTTCTCGGCATGGTTCGGAACCAAGAAACTAAGTCCCTTCCAGTTGGGCCTCCACCACTTCAATCCTCCACCAATGGAAATATCATATAAGAGAGACAATGAGGTTCTCAATCATGTAGGGAAGAGCTTGGGGGATGAACAATGTGTTCAGACTTAAAAGGATAAAGGGATGCAGACTCAATATGAGGTGAACAATTTCTCCAGAGTAACTTTTCTCTCAAATTTGAATTCTTCTTTCCTTTTCCATAGCTTGGATTTGACCCATTTATAGCCTTCAAGTGGAACTGAAGGGTTGATTCAGAACGTTTCCAGTATATGGAAGGTCAAGGATCATGGTTCTCGTGACGTGACATGGAAACCTGACACCATTTTTTAATTCTGGGCACAAAACCTGATGTACATGGGTTGTAGTGGTGCAACCTACGTATATGCATGTTGTATAATAGATAGGGTGCTTATATGTGGAAAAATAATGTTTTTATCTCTGGAATTTGCAAAAAGGGACTTCAAGTATGCATAGGGAAATAGAAAAAGGCCCTATGTGCAAGTTTGCATAGGGTGAGGAAAATCTTGCTATAATAGATGCCCCCTAATGTGTAAGGTCATAGGAGTATCTGTGATGGCCGAAATACATTATAATACCTAGAAGTGGAGTAATGGAGACCCATTTGGACGAACTAGTTGCTCATTAAAATTTGCACTGACTTTCTGCACATGGTTGCTAATTTGAATTACATTTTATATCCTTGTGAAAATATACCAAACAACTCTTCATGGACATGAATAGGAAATACAAAGGTGGCTACATGACAAAGGTTTTCACACTCACGAGCAAGGCCCAGTAAAAACAGTCTCAAAATCAATATGAAGATATCTGTATACAATGGAGTAAAATATGATCTCCCATTATCACTGAAGCCATATAGGTAATGGTCCGATGAAAGATAGAAACAACTCAAGAAAAATGCGACTATAAACTAATGTCTTCAAGTATTATACACAATACACCAAAGGTTAAAGTCTACATCGTGTCAATAAAGTAGTTGAGGTCGAACACAATGAGACTTTGTTTGGTTATCGGTCATTAAGGTATACCGTTAAAAAATGTGAGACAACCTATCGATAATGAAAGTAGGTTTCAAGGCACTGAGTACATTCTTACAAGTGTGAATAGAGGTGTAAGGGTCGAACACTTAAAGAATCCATTGATCAGGAGACAATGATGTATTCCCAACTATCGATGACGAGATAACCTGCCACTAATGACTGCAAGCCTCTAGGTGCCCATAAGACTCTATGTCTCATCTCCATAATATATGAGCTGAATTCGATGGAAAGATACCCATTGAAAGGAGAGCATTGAGGCATCTCCCATTATTCAGCATGAGGTACAAAGAAAGATTTTAATGATTTGGATGAAATCAAACGAAGAACATGTTCACGAACCAACGACCCTGTGCATCTTTCATGTATGCTAGATGCAAGCGATACATGAAAAATACCCTTTGAATAGTAGCCAATTGTTGGAGTTACTTCACACACACCTACTTTCAGTTGACACTTCAATTTGACTAGTTGAGTTGAGTATAGATGTTGCATTGGTTTTTTCACCATGCAACATTGGGATAATCACCAACTCACTACTCTTTGTTCAGTGAGTTAACTGAAGACTAGTTGACTAGTTAACACAGCTAGGTGGAAGTTCACTCACGTAACTTCTTGAGAGATTAGACTAGGTGGAAGTTTACTCTTGTAACTATTGGTGTGTGTCCAGATCAATCTAGACCACCACTATGGCTCATTATTTACTCATTTATCCTATATCTATTGTAAATTATTCACTCTTTGAGTGTGAAATACAATTAATGAGAATTCTTCCATTCTTTCTATCTTGCTTATTCTTTCTATCTTACTTATTCTTTCTCAATTTCTCTCTACAAATGTGTGTAGTATTTTCTAGATAGATCTATTCTATGCAGGTTCAACACATTTACATGGTATCAAAGCTAGCGGATTGCTAATAAAAAGCTACACCAAAATTGTTTGAAGGTACAAAAGATTGAAGACAACAAAAAGATGGAGTATTCACCAAAAATACTTCTCACGCCTCATAACTATTTGTAATGGAAGCCAAAGATTCTTCTTCTTCTCAGATGTAGAGGCTTGTACCAAATAAATATGGCAATGGAAGTAGAGTCTGATTATGTCGATGAGAAAAATGACTTTCTAAATAGACAAGATATGGCCATAGGATGTATCCTCTATTTTATTTCTCCCGAAATTCTCCATCAAGTATATGATGACTCACAAGAATTCACTCCAAATGAATTATGGACCATATTAAAGGTTTTATTTGGAAATAAATAATATTGTGAAGATTGCATGCAGGGGATTGGAAAGATAGAGCCAGAAGAGAAGCCATCAGAAGATCAAGTCTCTTATTATGAAGAGTCTTCTACAAAAGTTTTTGTAGAAATTTGTATTCCATTAATTGAAGATGATGTCTACTCCATTTAAGATTTATTTTATGAAATTCATGTGGACGATATATGACATGCATCTCAAGAGTCACATGCAGACACTTTTGCATGCACCATGCATGCATGTCAGGAGACAAAAAGAGAGCCGCGCACATCATACGCCATTCTGATATTTTATGAGACAAATTTGCATAAAACAATTGGAAATTTTAATTCTTCTCGAGAAAATATCCAATTTAAAAAAAAAAAATCGTCTAAAACGGAGTCCGGAAAGTGAAGTTATGATCGTTTTAAAATCAACAAAATTTCAGCATTTTTCTGGAAACGGCCGCACGGTTTTCAAAGTTTTATCCAAAATTTATTTGGATATTATTCATTACAAGAATATAAAGTGGATATGTGTGGAAATAGAAATGATTCATATACTTCATCAGATCCATGAAGACATCTACATCTTTAACAAAATCTTCAAAGAGCACAAACTTGCGCAGTTGCGAGGTCTTCTTGGAGTGAAGGACATTGTTGCTTAACAACTGTTTTTTGTTCCTTCTCATTTTTTATTTTATGCATTGTAATTTGAGGGGGGGGGGGTTGTTCCCATGAGGTTTTCCCTCTTTCCTCGTTTAGTTCAGTGTATCTTTTGTATTTGGGTACCTAACATGGCCTTGTAGCCGGGACCCATTCTTTATTTTCACTATAGTGATGTTCAGGGGGGGTGTTGGAGTTACTTCACACACACCTACTTTCAATTGACACTTTAGTTTGACTAGTTTAGTTGAGTATATATTTTGCATTTCTTTTGTCACCATGCAACATTGATATCATCACCAACTCACTACTCTTTGTTCAGTGAGTTAACTAAAGACTAGTTGACTATTTAACTCAGCTAGGTGGCAGTTCGCTCCCGTAACTGCCTGAGAGATTAGAATGGGTGGAAGTTTACTCTTGTAACTATTGGTGTGTGTCCAAATCAATCTAGACCACCACTATGGCTCATTAGTTACTCATTTATCCTATATATATTGTAAATTATTCACTCTTTGAGTGTGGAATATAGTTAATGAAAATTCTTCCATTCTTTCTATCTTGCTTCTTCTTTCTCAATTTCTCTCTGTAAATGTGTGTAGTATTTTCTAGCTAGATCCATTCTATGTAGGTTCAACACACTTACAGCAATAAGGAAAGTTGCTGACAAAGGATAGGAAACCACCAATAAGGCTAATGGCATCCAAGACACTACAAGAATCCTAATGTGTGAATAGATTTCTTGCCATCAAACACAAGGGAAACCACCCAGTCAGTGACCAATGATGAAATGTTGATTGTTGTGTTCAATTTTACCTACTATTGGGATAAATATATGAACTATTAATTTCCACATTTAATTATCAACTAGGGCTCATAATCTTCGAGGTGCAGGCATAGAAAACGTAGGATCAGAGCCTAGGATAACCTAATCTAAGGTCGACAAAAAAATATTCAAACCCACACTGTAGGAAATTAACACTAAGGATTCATCACTGAGACGTAGGAATAACTTAGTGCTATAAATGCTTAGAACACAATCTTTCATGCACTCAGGGTGATGTTCGTGTGATCAATTGTGAGTAGCTTACTTAAGTTTTTTGTCTTTCAATGATTATTTCCTATATTGGATCCACACTTAAATGAAATAAAAGAAACAAGCAAATGGAAATGAATTCAATTGACATGAAACAAACCATGGGAAAGCTAAATCACAATGAAAGAAAACTATTAATGACCAATAAGCAAAATTAATCTAAAATTGGATCTCGAGAACAATTCTTCAAATGGTTACAAGTGTCAACAAAAATAAGAGTGCTCTACAGAAAATGCATGAAAGAAGAATAGATATTTGATTAATGACAAGATTGGACAATGAGAAATACACTCCTTTATGTTCACTCGAATTGTGGATTTGACAATTTCTCATGAACAGTAAAAGAAATCAGAATGTAAGGAGATGGTGAAATGATATTAGAACAATTTCTTGTATACTGTTTTATTGGATTTCCAGGCATAATTTTACAAATGTATGTCAATGAATGGAATGGTAATGAGACTCTTCAATATCCAATGGTGGAATAAGCAAGCAATGTTAAATGAAATTATAGAAACAAAACATTATTACACCAATTGAAGAATCATTCCTAAGTATGTGCTAATATGAATAAACTAAATTGAAACTAAACTTGCAGCTTGACAAAAATTGAATGCAAATCAACAAGATGACAACTAAACTACAAATGAAATTTATACAAAAATAAACACAAGCAATCTAATCTATGAGAGTAAAAGAGGGTAGCAGGGTATTAATCAAAATGAGGGGCCCTTCCCATGTTGAATAACCTTGCTTAAAAGACAATCACTCAAGTGAATATGATGCACAGTAAACCAATGACAGTCGATCCTCCATTTTGGTCAAAGACTCGGTTTTTACATGGCAGTTAACTCCTTAAAGCTTTCTCACAAGAACAAACCTCTTACTTACAAAAACCTCATGAAACTAATGCCTCTTTCTCACAACCCTATGAGGCTTATTTATACATGAAGAATCATTGAGGAGTGGATGGGACCGAATCCCAATACTCAGATTTCAGATTTTACATTTTTAGGCATAAATCCCAAAAATTTGGGTCTTAATGTAATTTGGGCAGATTCAAGTTAGGGATCCACCCATATCTTTGAAACTAAATCAAATTTTGAAAACGTGCCCATGTTTTTTCTCAATTTTCCATATTCTAAACAAAACCAATCTCGTAGAATTTCTAGATCTGATGCCATATCAACGGAAATTGAGGCGCAAGTTGGCAGTTTGATATTTTTGCTATTTTTTGCATAATCATTCCCTCTGAGATAGAGGTCCACACGTGTGATCTAGATAAACATCACTCTATATAAAACCCATGTCCCTGATTTTCCTCTAGAATCTTTTCAAAATTTCGAACTATATCTGGTATCAAACGGTTGTTGATGCTGGTACATGACGAGCACAACATTGGTACCAGACGAGCGCATAATTGGTACTTGATGAGTTGAGTACTGGATGACATCGAGTGTGGGTACCAGATGACATGGAGTGTGGGTATCATATGACTTTGCAGGTACTGGTTGACTGTAGAACCCTTTGGTACCGGATGACTTGGAGTACCGAATGACCTCCATTATGGGTAGCAGATGACTTCCAATGCGGGAACATATTGTTTAGACATAGAAACATATGATTAAACCATGAACGATAAAATCATGTTAAAAACATCTTTAATCACTTAAAAAGACAAGAAAACAACAATAATTAACCACAAGGTAGAATGGATGTAATTAGTGGTAAGTGATGGGATAATGGCTATAGAATGTATCAAGAGTGAAGGAATATAGCTTATGAATGGAGGATTTACATGGTAAAAAATATGACATATTTGGAGTCTAACACTCCCCCACGCCTGCTGGTTTGCATGTCCTCATGCAAAAAAAATTTGTATATACTCTATTTAATCATTGATTTACGTGACTTAATTTCTTTGTGTGGGTGTTGGTTCTTATGGAGCAATGCCCTTTTTCATTTGATATTATCACATGCTTTTAACTTGATTTCTTTTACAATAGATCAATGAAATTTGAGAAAAAACGATAGATGGGTTATGAAGGGATGTTGGATGGTATGAAAATATGAATATGGACTTAGTTGTTTGTATACTATGTTGTTTTTCTTTAAAACCAATGTTTATTTGTGGATTTTAGGCAAAAATGACTTTATCCTTTTTATGCGAATGATTTATGATATGTATAAAGAGAAGACACTATAGATGTTGCGTTGGATTTATGTACCACAATATTTTTCTTTTAATTCTAATGGCCTTATCAGAGTATTATACATTTTATTATGAATTGTAGATGGAGATTGAATGATAATGATTTATGAAAGATAAAATGTATGGAGTGGTTAATCATCAAGTTCCCTTAAATATTTTAATGAATCAAAGAGTCTTAAACAAATTTTACCTCAAGTTTACCTTCACTTTAATGTGCATTTTCGGTTGATGAATGGGAGTACATGATGGTTGAAACTGAAGATTAAACCTATCAAGACTGAGAGTTTTTAGATATCTAGGAGAGAGTCAATGAATGATGATATGATAAGATTCCTTATGTCTCTCTCTCCCCCACGCCTGCTGGTTTGCATGTCCTCATGCAAACTCTCATTAGCGCACAAAATTGTTGCATGATGAAAGTGGACTATGTGGAGTCTGTACATGTTGAATGAAGGAGGGAAATGAAGTATACCAGAGCTAATAGTTGCTGAAATTATCCTGCAAAAAGTACCCTCGAAAAAGATTTAAATTTGTGTACTATTGGTACAGGAACCTACTAGTTTCTGTATCATCGGTATTGGAATAGAAAAATCTAAAAGAACTAAACCAACACTATTATTATGAGAGAAAAAATAAACCTTGATGTTATGTCAAAGAAACAACAAAAACTTAAACTTTATCAATGCTTGTGAATTTGGAAATGAAATTAATTTTAAAATATTACAAACATAAAGGAAATTCCTAAATTACTTATTACATATGATTTCATCAATCATTAACAGTTGTATGCTCAAGAAACCATGTAAATTATGATGGGGGGTTTTTCCTCTTATCATTAAAGAAGAGAACATGAGGAGATAAGTGGTCTTTAATAAATGAGAAACCGATAGGAAACCAATCATCCCTGTTTGATTTTTCAGAAAAAGTTTGTCATTCAAGTGATATTGATAAAGTTCACATTTAAGTTTATTAGACTCCTACACTTATGGGTCCCACGTCTAGGACAATGACATCCTGGGTATGAATGATGGGGTATTGAGACCATCTTATGAACATTCTCAAATGGAAATTAGATGAGGTCCATTAGTCTTGTTTTCAACCATGCATGTTTCTTCTTAAGGATTTACACAAGTATATTGTTCATACAGACAAATATAGATTAGGCATAATGAAAGACATCAAAATCAGAACCCATTGCCAACAAGCCTATTCAGTACTCCGATGGGGTAATTTTGACATCTAAGAAATATCCTTCCCAGGAAGAATGCCCCATTTCCCACGAGCATGTTCAATACCCTGATGGGTTTTCCTAGTTATACCACAGGCTGGTATCTGATGCCATCAAACCTGTTCAGTATCCCAACAGGTTAGCCTCTTATACCCATTTTCCATCAAAGTCTCTTGTCCCAATCTTTACCCTTAAGATAAAATTTATAAATTCCTTTCGCATGGGTGAATGGAGAAACATCTTTAAAAACCTTTTTACATGATGGGATGGTATTGAGTTGGAAGATATTTTATATATTTCCCATAAAATACTATTCGTATCAAAAAAAGACTTATGTATTGAGATTAGTCGAAAGACGTATCATGGTCAAACTTACTTAATGAGTGGTGGATGAGGCCATGATAAAATTACCTAAAGGTGCCTCTAGTCCCCAAGTTCATCTTCTCCATATAAGATTGTGTTCCCTCACAAGTAGAAGTTTCATTCACTCTCCTACTACTATTTCATAAGAATGCTTGAATAAAAAGTTCTAATAGGAAATTAGGATGTACAAGTTACCTATGGGTATCATTATGTAGACCTTAAAGATTTTGTAAATCCCCATAATATTTTAAAGATTAGGCTTATGAGAAACTGTTATTATTAATGGTTAGAAATATGTATGTAAGAAGAAGAAGAAATATCTTAAGTTGTTTTGGTTTTTGATGTTAGATCACTAATATTATCTTCATCTCATTTCATTTATTTGAAAAGAAACGTGAAAATATGTTGCATTTATTTAGAACTAGGTTAACTAACATGCAACTTTTACTCTAACCTATCTAAGAACAAGAAATTAAATTTCATATGTAAGAATATTTCCAATGTAACCATGTGTGTAACAGGTGTAGAAATACATTCATACTCGGGTTTGAAATATAATCTTTAATGTATACCAAAATACGAAGAACCAATTGCTTTGATGATGATGTGAAGATTTGTTGAAGAAGAGAGTGGTGCTTCAATATGATAGTCATATGGAACCATAGCTCAATGTAATCTTGATGTTCTTGGTTCACATCCTTATTTATACCACTCTCTGTGTCTCCCTCTATCTTTCCATGTAGATCATCTTATTTTGAATAATTGGTCTCTTCAATGCATGGAGGATCTTCAGAAAGGCATATCAAAAATTGCTTGATCTTAGGTTCTAATGGTGGCTCTCCATCGAATGTGGTCCATGATTATTTAGTCTCTCCTATAGGTTGGAAAGGGTGATTACAAAAGGCTTTTAGATCTTCTTGTGTATGTATCTCATGGAACTCTCCTTTTTGCATCACCTTCGGAGAGGCAGATATGTTCTTGACTACTATCAATATTTTCTCTTCCTAAGAAGAAGAGATCCCAAATGCTACTATGATTTGAGAAATTTCTTCCAAACTCTTGATCATCTTTGAGTTCTTTTTGTTGGTTTATGGGTTTTGTTTCACACATGGATTAGTGTAGAGTGGGGGTTCTTACAGTGCCCAATTTTTTTTTTTAAATCCTAAAGAAATAAAAAGAAGAAAACTAAAAAAAATGTAAGAAAACCAATTATATACTCGAAGTGTCATAGTGCTACTAGGACCCTGTTGTCACCAATTTATCTCTTCACACAAGTTAACTTCTCTTATCATATATATAAAAAATGGCTAATGATAATAAAACAAAAATTCTAACTACTGAAAGGAAGAGGACAACCTAACTTTGGAGAAACCCCACTAAAGTGTATGCATGCACTCTTCCCTTGTGTCTTAC
>ML783601.1:354902-375662 GCA_009831015.1 Picea engelmannii
GTTGTGTTGGTGTGGTGTTGAAACATTGAACCTTGGGTCTACCCCTGTGCCAAAACTTTCATATCAAAATTAAAATCTTCCTACCACTAAGCAAATTACAATAAATGAAAAATTACAATTCAGATATGAGTCGGCGCTCAAAATATGTTTAATACTATAGGAGTTAAAGTTAATTACAGTATCTATGAGAATATTCAATGGCTCTAGCCTGAATATCTCATGGGATCTGTAATTGCAATAGATTCAAAGTTAAATTGGCGTGCTCTCCTTGGTATCCAAACTAATTTAAGGTAAGCTACGCTGGATACTGAGTGATCTTCCACCAAGATTCATTAATGATGACGATGATGCTCCTGCAACATACTCCCCTCAGAAAAATATTCATGGAATCCTATCCATGAGCTCCTCAAATTCCTTTCTATTCTTATGGATGTCTTCTTCAGTTATCCAACTAGCATATTTTGCTGGATGATTCTTCCATTTGAACATATATTCATAATAAACTTTTCTCCTGGTTCTCTTAGAAATTCTCTGGTCTAAAATATTTTCTATCTGAGGCTTCTCTACTATGGGCATCTGTTGTATCCACTAAATCTCCTCTTGATCATCTTTCCCTCCTATGTCACCCATCTTGTAAGGATATAAGTCAGCTACGTTAAATATCGGTGAAATTCCAATGCCCTCTGGCAACTCAATTTCATAAGCATTGGCAACAGATTTTCTGACGACTTTACAAGGTCATATCTTCTTCATCTTTAGTTTATTATATTTCCATCTTGGAAATATTTCGTGCCTCAGGTGTTTTTATGAGGAAAATATCTCTATGGATAGGGGTAAACCAAAACATACATAAAGGACTATATAAATCAACTCTAATATCATATATGCTATGTAAACAAATATGCTAATAAGACAAGATAAAAGATCTACCTCGTCCAGACGTTCGATGAAGTCCACTGTTGAGTACTTGACTCAAATAAATACACCTGCAACTTGTCCTCAAAAGAAAAGAAACACAAGAATATGGTGATAATATATAATGTTATCACATTCAATAACATAATCCATCAACATTCATAACAAATATGCCCATGGAATAACAATTCAAATATTTTCAAGATATTAATTAGACGAGAAAAGAGTATTTATATTAAAATGTAATCAACAGAAGTCAATAAATTACAAACTTCCTTCTCGGCATGGTTCGGAACCAAGAAACTAAGTCCCTTCCAGTTGGGCCTCCACCACTTCAATCCTCCACCAATGGAAATATCATATAAGAGAGACAATGAGGTTCTCAATCATGTAGGGAAGAGCTTGGGGGATGAACAATGTGTTCAGACTTAAAAGGATAAAGGGATGCAGACTCAATATGAGGTGAACAATTTCTCCAGAGTAACTTTTCTCTCAAATTTGAATTCTTCTTTCCTTTTCCATAGCTTGGATTTGACCCATTTATAGCCTTCAAGTGGAACTGAAGGGTTGATTCAGAACGTTTCCAGTATATGGAAGGTCAAGGATCATGGTTCTCGTGACGTGACATGGAAACCTGACACCATTTTTTAATTCTGGGCACAAAACCTGATGTACATGGGTTGTAGTGGTGCAACCTACGTATATGCATGTTGTATAATAGATAGGGTGCTTATATGTGGAAAAATAATGTTTTTATCTCTGGAATTTGCAAAAAGGGACTTCAAGTATGCATAGGGAAATAGAAAAAGGCCCTATGTGCAAGTTTGCATAGGGTGAGGAAAATCTTGCTATAATAGATGCCCCCTAATGTGTAAGGTCATAGGAGTATCTGTGATGGCCGAAATACATTATAATACCTAGAAGTGGAGTAATGGAGACCCATTTGGACGAACTAGTTGCTCATTAAAATTTGCACTGACTTTCTGCACATGGTTGCTAATTTGAATTACATTTTATATCCTTGTGAAAATATACCAAACAACTCTTCATGGACATGAATAGGAAATACAAAGGTGGCTACATGACAAAGGTTTTCACACTCACGAGCAAGGCCCAGTAAAAACAGTCTCAAAATCAATATGAAGATATCTGTATACAATGGAGTAAAATATGATCTCCCATTATCACTGAAGCCATATAGGTAATGGTCCGATGAAAGATAGAAACAACTCAAGAAAAATGCGACTATAAACTAATGTCTTCAAGTATTATACACAATACACCAAAGGTTAAAGTCTACATCGTGTCAATAAAGTAGTTGAGGTCGAACACAATGAGACTTTGTTTGGTTATCGGTCATTAAGGTATACCGTTAAAAAATGTGAGACAACCTATCGATAATGAAAGTAGGTTTCAAGGCACTGAGTACATTCTTACAAGTGTGAATAGAGGTGTAAGGGTCGAACACTTAAAGAATCCATTGATCAGGAGACAATGATGTATTCCCAACTATCGATGACGAGATAACCTGCCACTAATGACTGCAAGCCTCTAGGTGCCCATAAGACTCTATGTCTCATCTCCATAATATATGAGCTGAATTCGATGGAAAGATACCCATTGAAAGGAGAGCATTGAGGCATCTCCCATTATTCAGCATGAGGTACAAAGAAAGATTTTAATGATTTGGATGAAATCAAACGAAGAACATGTTCACGAACCAACGACCCTGTGCATCTTTCATGTATGCTAGATGCAAGCGATACATGAAAAATACCCTTTGAATAGTAGCCAATTGTTGGAGTTACTTCACACACACCTACTTTCAGTTGACACTTCAATTTGACTAGTTGAGTTGAGTATAGATGTTGCATTGGTTTTTTCACCATGCAACATTGGGATAATCACCAACTCACTACTCTTTGTTCAGTGAGTTAACTGAAGACTAGTTGACTAGTTAACACAGCTAGGTGGAAGTTCACTCACGTAACTTCTTGAGAGATTAGACTAGGTGGAAGTTTACTCTTGTAACTATTGGTGTGTGTCCAGATCAATCTAGACCACCACTATGGCTCATTATTTACTCATTTATCCTATATCTATTGTAAATTATTCACTCTTTGAGTGTGAAATACAATTAATGAGAATTCTTCCATTCTTTCTATCTTGCTTATTCTTTCTATCTTACTTATTCTTTCTCAATTTCTCTCTACAAATGTGTGTAGTATTTTCTAGATAGATCTATTCTATGCAGGTTCAACACATTTACATGGTATCAAAGCTAGCGGATTGCTAATAAAAAGCTACACCAAAATTGTTTGAAGGTACAAAAGATTGAAGACAACAAAAAGATGGAGTATTCACCAAAAATACTTCTCACGCCTCATAACTATTTGTAATGGAAGCCAAAGATTCTTCTTCTTCTCAGATGTAGAGGCTTGTACCAAATAAATATGGCAATGGAAGTAGAGTCTGATTATGTCGATGAGAAAAATGACTTTCTAAATAGACAAGATATGGCCATAGGATGTATCCTCTATTTTATTTCTCCCGAAATTCTCCATCAAGTATATGATGACTCACAAGAATTCACTCCAAATGAATTATGGACCATATTAAAGGTTTTATTTGGAAATAAATAATATTGTGAAGATTGCATGCAGGGGATTGGAAAGATAGAGCCAGAAGAGAAGCCATCAGAAGATCAAGTCTCTTATTATGAAGAGTCTTCTACAAAAGTTTTTGTAGAAATTTGTATTCCATTAATTGAAGATGATGTCTACTCCATTTAAGATTTATTTTATGAAATTCATGTGGACGATATATGACATGCATCTCAAGAGTCACATGCAGACACTTTTGCATGCACCATGCATGCATGTCAGGAGACAAAAAGAGAGCCGCGCACATCATACGCCATTCTGATATTTTATGAGACAAATTTGCATAAAACAATTGGAAATTTTAATTCTTCTCGAGAAAATATCCAATTTAAAAAAAAAAAATCGTCTAAAACGGAGTCCGGAAAGTGAAGTTATGATCGTTTTAAAATCAACAAAATTTCAGCATTTTTCTGGAAACGGCCGCACGGTTTTCAAAGTTTTATCCAAAATTTATTTGGATATTATTCATTACAAGAATATAAAGTGGATATGTGTGGAAATAGAAATGATTCATATACTTCATCAGATCCATGAAGACATCTACATCTTTAACAAAATCTTCAAAGAGCACAAACTTGCGCAGTTGCGAGGTCTTCTTGGAGTGAAGGACATTGTTGCTTAACAACTGTTTTTTGTTCCTTCTCATTTTTTATTTTATGCATTGTAATTTGAGGGGGGGGGGGTTGTTCCCATGAGGTTTTCCCTCTTTCCTCGTTTAGTTCAGTGTATCTTTTGTATTTGGGTACCTAACATGGCCTTGTAGCCGGGACCCATTCTTTATTTTCACTATAGTGATGTTCAGGGGGGGTGTTGGAGTTACTTCACACACACCTACTTTCAATTGACACTTTAGTTTGACTAGTTTAGTTGAGTATATATTTTGCATTTCTTTTGTCACCATGCAACATTGATATCATCACCAACTCACTACTCTTTGTTCAGTGAGTTAACTAAAGACTAGTTGACTATTTAACTCAGCTAGGTGGCAGTTCGCTCCCGTAACTGCCTGAGAGATTAGAATGGGTGGAAGTTTACTCTTGTAACTATTGGTGTGTGTCCAAATCAATCTAGACCACCACTATGGCTCATTAGTTACTCATTTATCCTATATATATTGTAAATTATTCACTCTTTGAGTGTGGAATATAGTTAATGAAAATTCTTCCATTCTTTCTATCTTGCTTCTTCTTTCTCAATTTCTCTCTGTAAATGTGTGTAGTATTTTCTAGCTAGATCCATTCTATGTAGGTTCAACACACTTACAGCAATAAGGAAAGTTGCTGACAAAGGATAGGAAACCACCAATAAGGCTAATGGCATCCAAGACACTACAAGAATCCTAATGTGTGAATAGATTTCTTGCCATCAAACACAAGGGAAACCACCCAGTCAGTGACCAATGATGAAATGTTGATTGTTGTGTTCAATTTTACCTACTATTGGGATAAATATATGAACTATTAATTTCCACATTTAATTATCAACTAGGGCTCATAATCTTCGAGGTGCAGGCATAGAAAACGTAGGATCAGAGCCTAGGATAACCTAATCTAAGGTCGACAAAAAAATATTCAAACCCACACTGTAGGAAATTAACACTAAGGATTCATCACTGAGACGTAGGAATAACTTAGTGCTATAAATGCTTAGAACACAATCTTTCATGCACTCAGGGTGATGTTCGTGTGATCAATTGTGAGTAGCTTACTTAAGTTTTTTGTCTTTCAATGATTATTTCCTATATTGGATCCACACTTAAATGAAATAAAAGAAACAAGCAAATGGAAATGAATTCAATTGACATGAAACAAACCATGGGAAAGCTAAATCACAATGAAAGAAAACTATTAATGACCAATAAGCAAAATTAATCTAAAATTGGATCTCGAGAACAATTCTTCAAATGGTTACAAGTGTCAACAAAAATAAGAGTGCTCTACAGAAAATGCATGAAAGAAGAATAGATATTTGATTAATGACAAGATTGGACAATGAGAAATACACTCCTTTATGTTCACTCGAATTGTGGATTTGACAATTTCTCATGAACAGTAAAAGAAATCAGAATGTAAGGAGATGGTGAAATGATATTAGAACAATTTCTTGTATACTGTTTTATTGGATTTCCAGGCATAATTTTACAAATGTATGTCAATGAATGGAATGGTAATGAGACTCTTCAATATCCAATGGTGGAATAAGCAAGCAATGTTAAATGAAATTATAGAAACAAAACATTATTACACCAATTGAAGAATCATTCCTAAGTATGTGCTAATATGAATAAACTAAATTGAAACTAAACTTGCAGCTTGACAAAAATTGAATGCAAATCAACAAGATGACAACTAAACTACAAATGAAATTTATACAAAAATAAACACAAGCAATCTAATCTATGAGAGTAAAAGAGGGTAGCAGGGTATTAATCAAAATGAGGGGCCCTTCCCATGTTGAATAACCTTGCTTAAAAGACAATCACTCAAGTGAATATGATGCACAGTAAACCAATGACAGTCGATCCTCCATTTTGGTCAAAGACTCGGTTTTTACATGGCAGTTAACTCCTTAAAGCTTTCTCACAAGAACAAACCTCTTACTTACAAAAACCTCATGAAACTAATGCCTCTTTCTCACAACCCTATGAGGCTTATTTATACATGAAGAATCATTGAGGAGTGGATGGGACCGAATCCCAATACTCAGATTTCAGATTTTACATTTTTAGGCATAAATCCCAAAAATTTGGGTCTTAATGTAATTTGGGCAGATTCAAGTTAGGGATCCACCCATATCTTTGAAACTAAATCAAATTTTGAAAACGTGCCCATGTTTTTTCTCAATTTTCCATATTCTAAACAAAACCAATCTCGTAGAATTTCTAGATCTGATGCCATATCAACGGAAATTGAGGCGCAAGTTGGCAGTTTGATATTTTTGCTATTTTTTGCATAATCATTCCCTCTGAGATAGAGGTCCACACGTGTGATCTAGATAAACATCACTCTATATAAAACCCATGTCCCTGATTTTCCTCTAGAATCTTTTCAAAATTTCGAACTATATCTGGTATCAAACGGTTGTTGATGCTGGTACATGACGAGCACAACATTGGTACCAGACGAGCGCATAATTGGTACTTGATGAGTTGAGTACTGGATGACATCGAGTGTGGGTACCAGATGACATGGAGTGTGGGTATCATATGACTTTGCAGGTACTGGTTGACTGTAGAACCCTTTGGTACCGGATGACTTGGAGTACCGAATGACCTCCATTATGGGTAGCAGATGACTTCCAATGCGGGAACATATTGTTTAGACATAGAAACATATGATTAAACCATGAACGATAAAATCATGTTAAAAACATCTTTAATCACTTAAAAAGACAAGAAAACAACAATAATTAACCACAAGGTAGAATGGATGTAATTAGTGGTAAGTGATGGGATAATGGCTATAGAATGTATCAAGAGTGAAGGAATATAGCTTATGAATGGAGGATTTACATGGTAAAAAATATGACATATTTGGAGTCTAACACTCCCCCACGCCTGCTGGTTTGCATGTCCTCATGCAAAAAAAATTTGTATATACTCTATTTAATCATTGATTTACGTGACTTAATTTCTTTGTGTGGGTGTTGGTTCTTATGGAGCAATGCCCTTTTTCATTTGATATTATCACATGCTTTTAACTTGATTTCTTTTACAATAGATCAATGAAATTTGAGAAAAAACGATAGATGGGTTATGAAGGGATGTTGGATGGTATGAAAATATGAATATGGACTTAGTTGTTTGTATACTATGTTGTTTTTCTTTAAAACCAATGTTTATTTGTGGATTTTAGGCAAAAATGACTTTATCCTTTTTATGCGAATGATTTATGATATGTATAAAGAGAAGACACTATAGATGTTGCGTTGGATTTATGTACCACAATATTTTTCTTTTAATTCTAATGGCCTTATCAGAGTATTATACATTTTATTATGAATTGTAGATGGAGATTGAATGATAATGATTTATGAAAGATAAAATGTATGGAGTGGTTAATCATCAAGTTCCCTTAAATATTTTAATGAATCAAAGAGTCTTAAACAAATTTTACCTCAAGTTTACCTTCACTTTAATGTGCATTTTCGGTTGATGAATGGGAGTACATGATGGTTGAAACTGAAGATTAAACCTATCAAGACTGAGAGTTTTTAGATATCTAGGAGAGAGTCAATGAATGATGATATGATAAGATTCCTTATGTCTCTCTCTCCCCCACGCCTGCTGGTTTGCATGTCCTCATGCAAACTCTCATTAGCGCACAAAATTGTTGCATGATGAAAGTGGACTATGTGGAGTCTGTACATGTTGAATGAAGGAGGGAAATGAAGTATACCAGAGCTAATAGTTGCTGAAATTATCCTGCAAAAAGTACCCTCGAAAAAGATTTAAATTTGTGTACTATTGGTACAGGAACCTACTAGTTTCTGTATCATCGGTATTGGAATAGAAAAATCTAAAAGAACTAAACCAACACTATTATTATGAGAGAAAAAATAAACCTTGATGTTATGTCAAAGAAACAACAAAAACTTAAACTTTATCAATGCTTGTGAATTTGGAAATGAAATTAATTTTAAAATATTACAAACATAAAGGAAATTCCTAAATTACTTATTACATATGATTTCATCAATCATTAACAGTTGTATGCTCAAGAAACCATGTAAATTATGATGGGGGGTTTTTCCTCTTATCATTAAAGAAGAGAACATGAGGAGATAAGTGGTCTTTAATAAATGAGAAACCGATAGGAAACCAATCATCCCTGTTTGATTTTTCAGAAAAAGTTTGTCATTCAAGTGATATTGATAAAGTTCACATTTAAGTTTATTAGACTCCTACACTTATGGGTCCCACGTCTAGGACAATGACATCCTGGGTATGAATGATGGGGTATTGAGACCATCTTATGAACATTCTCAAATGGAAATTAGATGAGGTCCATTAGTCTTGTTTTCAACCATGCATGTTTCTTCTTAAGGATTTACACAAGTATATTGTTCATACAGACAAATATAGATTAGGCATAATGAAAGACATCAAAATCAGAACCCATTGCCAACAAGCCTATTCAGTACTCCGATGGGGTAATTTTGACATCTAAGAAATATCCTTCCCAGGAAGAATGCCCCATTTCCCACGAGCATGTTCAATACCCTGATGGGTTTTCCTAGTTATACCACAGGCTGGTATCTGATGCCATCAAACCTGTTCAGTATCCCAACAGGTTAGCCTCTTATACCCATTTTCCATCAAAGTCTCTTGTCCCAATCTTTACCCTTAAGATAAAATTTATAAATTCCTTTCGCATGGGTGAATGGAGAAACATCTTTAAAAACCTTTTTACATGATGGGATGGTATTGAGTTGGAAGATATTTTATATATTTCCCATAAAATACTATTCGTATCAAAAAAAGACTTATGTATTGAGATTAGTCGAAAGACGTATCATGGTCAAACTTACTTAATGAGTGGTGGATGAGGCCATGATAAAATTACCTAAAGGTGCCTCTAGTCCCCAAGTTCATCTTCTCCATATAAGATTGTGTTCCCTCACAAGTAGAAGTTTCATTCACTCTCCTACTACTATTTCATAAGAATGCTTGAATAAAAAGTTCTAATAGGAAATTAGGATGTACAAGTTACCTATGGGTATCATTATGTAGACCTTAAAGATTTTGTAAATCCCCATAATATTTTAAAGATTAGGCTTATGAGAAACTGTTATTATTAATGGTTAGAAATATGTATGTAAGAAGAAGAAGAAATATCTTAAGTTGTTTTGGTTTTTGATGTTAGATCACTAATATTATCTTCATCTCATTTCATTTATTTGAAAAGAAACGTGAAAATATGTTGCATTTATTTAGAACTAGGTTAACTAACATGCAACTTTTACTCTAACCTATCTAAGAACAAGAAATTAAATTTCATATGTAAGAATATTTCCAATGTAACCATGTGTGTAACAGGTGTAGAAATACATTCATACTCGGGTTTGAAATATAATCTTTAATGTATACCAAAATACGAAGAACCAATTGCTTTGATGATGATGTGAAGATTTGTTGAAGAAGAGAGTGGTGCTTCAATATGATAGTCATATGGAACCATAGCTCAATGTAATCTTGATGTTCTTGGTTCACATCCTTATTTATACCACTCTCTGTGTCTCCCTCTATCTTTCCATGTAGATCATCTTATTTTGAATAATTGGTCTCTTCAATGCATGGAGGATCTTCAGAAAGGCATATCAAAAATTGCTTGATCTTAGGTTCTAATGGTGGCTCTCCATCGAATGTGGTCCATGATTATTTAGTCTCTCCTATAGGTTGGAAAGGGTGATTACAAAAGGCTTTTAGATCTTCTTGTGTATGTATCTCATGGAACTCTCCTTTTTGCATCACCTTCGGAGAGGCAGATATGTTCTTGACTACTATCAATATTTTCTCTTCCTAAGAAGAAGAGATCCCAAATGCTACTATGATTTGAGAAATTTCTTCCAAACTCTTGATCATCTTTGAGTTCTTTTTGTTGGTTTATGGGTTTTGTTTCACACATGGATTAGTGTAGAGTGGGGGTTCTTACAGTGCCCAATTTTTTTTTTTAAATCCTAAAGAAATAAAAAGAAGAAAACTAAAAAAAATGTAAGAAAACCAATTATATACTCGAAGTGTCATAGTGCTACTAGGACCCTGTTGTCACCAATTTATCTCTTCACACAAGTTAACTTCTCTTATCATATATATAAAAAATGGCTAATGATAATAAAACAAAAATTCTAACTACTGAAAGGAAGAGGACAACCTAACTTTGGAGAAACCCCACTAAAGTGTATGCATGCACTCTTCCCTTGTGTCTTACCGTCTTCTCTCCACCCTTAGGTCATCCTTAAAATCACACCACACTTGCATGAAAATAAACATGCTTGCATGAAAAGAAACACACTTGCATGAAAGGAACATTCAAGGCTTTAGAGAAATAAAAGAAAACTACCTATGCTCTAATCCCTTTAGCACCTCCTCCACAACGACGCCAAAATATTGGGATAAATATATGCACTATTAATTACCACATTTAATTATCAACCAGGGCTCGTAATCTTCGAGGTGCAGGAACAAGAAACATGGGATCAAAGCCTAGGATAATCTAATCTAAAGTCGACAAAACAATCTTCAAACCCACACTGCAGAAAATTAACACTAAGGATTCATCACTAAGACATAGGAATAACTTAGTGAATAAATGCTTAGATCACAGTCTTTCATGCACTCAGAGTGATGTTCATGTGATTAATCGTGAGTAGCTTACTTAAGTTTTCTTTCCTTCAATGATTATTTCCTATAGTGGATCCACACTTAAATGTAATAAAAGAAACAAGAAAATGGAAATGAATTCAATTGACATGAAATAAACTATGGGAAAACCAAATCACAATGAAAGAAAACTAATAATGACCAATAAGAGAAATTAATCTAAAATTGGATCTCAAGAACAATTCTTCAAATGGTTACAAGTGTCAACAAAAATAAGAGTGCTCTACAGAAAATGCATGAAAGAAGAATGGATATCTGATTAATGGCAAGATTGGACAATGCAAAATGAAATCCTTTATGTTCACTCGAATTACGGATTTGACCATTTCTCATAAATAGTAAAAGAAATCAGAATGTAAGAAGATGGTGCAATGGTATTAGAACAATTTCTTGTATGTTGTTTTATTGGATTTCCAAGCATAATTTTACAAATGAATGTCAATGAATGGAATGGTAATGAGACACTTCAATATCCAATTGTGGAATGAAAAAGAAATGTTAAATGAAATTATAGAAAACAGAACACTATTACACCACTAAAGAATCATTCCTAAGTATGTGCTAATATGAATATACTAAATTGAAACTGAACTTGCACCTCTACAAAAATTGAATGCAAATCAACAAGATAACAACTAAACTAGAAATGAAATTTATATAAAAATAAACAAAAGAAATCTAATCTATGAGAGTAAAAGAGGGTAGCAAGGTATTACTCAGAATGAGGGGCCCTTCCAATGTTGAATAACCCTTCTTAAAATAAAATCAGCTCAAGTGAATAAGATGCACAGTAAACCAACAACAATCAATCCTCCATTTTGATCAAAGACTCTGTTTTTACATGGCAGTTAACTCCTTAAATATTTCTCACAAGAACAAACCTCTTACTTACAAAAACCTCACGAAACTAATGGATTTCTATCACAGCCCTATGAGGCTTATTAATACTTTAATATTCATTTAGGAGTGGATGGGACCGAATCCCAATGATCAAATTTCAAATTTTACATTTTTAAGCGTAAATCCAAAAAATCTGGCTTTTAATGTAATTTGGGCAGATTTGAGTTAGAGATCCACCCATACATTCCAAACTAATTCACATTTTGAAAAATTGTCTGCGTCTTACTCAATTTTCCATATTATAGAAAAAAAGCATTTCGTAGAATTTCTATATCGGATGCCATCTACACGGAAATCGAGGTGCAAGTTGGCAGTTTGAGATTTTTTTTAATTTTTACAGAAATATTCCCCCTAAGATGGAGGTCCACACATGTGAGCTGGGTGAATTCTTCCCCACAAGTACGTATGTAAAATTCTCTCTAGACAAAACTCATGTCCTCGATTTTCCTCTATAAGCTTTCCAAAATTTTGAACTATATCTGGTACCGAACAGTTGTTGATGATGGTACCAGACGAGCACAACATTGGTATCGAACGATCGTAGAATTGGTACTGGACGAGATGAGTACTGGATGACATGGAGTGTGGGTACGGATGACATGGAGTGTGGGTACCAAATGACATGGATTGTCGGTATTGGATGACATGGACTGTGGGTATCAGATGATTGTGCAGGTACCGGTTGACTGTAGAACCTTCTGGTACTGGATGACTTGGAGTACCAGATGACCTCTAGTCTGGGTACTAGATAACTTCCAATGTGGTAACATATTGTTTGGACATAGAAACATAGGATTAAACCATCATGGATAAAATCATGTTAAAAACATCTTTAATCACTTAAAAAGACAAGAAAACAACAATAATTAACCACAAGGTAGAATGGATGTAATTAGTGGTAAGTGACAAGATAATGGATATAGAATGTATCAAGAGTGAGGGAATATATATTATGAATGGAGGATTTACATGGTATAAAATATGACATATTTGGATCCCAACACTCATATATTGAGAAACATGCTTTTTCTCTTGTCAAGGCTATAGAAAAAGTTTGTCATTTTATTTTGGAAAAACATACGCAGGTAAAACTCCCTTTGCCTATTGTCAAGTTTCTACTTTCACAAACTTATCTTTCATGAAAATTTTCACATTGGCTTGCCAAAATTCAAGAGAACAATTTGATGATTATGACTTCGAAGACAATCAAGGGACAATACTTATCCCTTCACTTAGCCCAACACCCTGAACCAAGTTAAGAACTTGACGACCAAGATAATCCTCTTCCAGCGTTGTTTTATATTGAAAATCAGAATCTCCCTCTATCCGATAATCCTTGGCATAAAAATATGGTGTATTATTTGCAGTATCAAAGGTCTCCATATGGGTTGGATCCTCTCAAGAGAAGGATATTTCTCCTTGAAGCTTCCAAGTATTTCATTTTAGGAGACTTTTTGTTTAGGGGGTCTACTGATGGTTTGATACTTCGATGTGTAAATGACGAGGAAACATAGATATTATTATGCGAGATCCATGGTGGTGTGGGTGGGAAATCCCTCCTACGGACTAGCACTAAGGGTTTTATCATGCATGCAGAAATGACCTAAAGATTCTTACTTTTTACCATCATCCCATGCCTAGACCCCCATTACTCATATGTAAATACAAGGCTCAAGAGATTAAGTTGACGTACCTTATTCTTCGTGTTTGATGTCGATCCCTTTTCGCGCTTGGTCGTTCTTTGACTGCAACTCTCCTTCCAATGCTGACCTACATTCACTAAAGACAAACAAAGAATTCCACATGCATTTGATCTATGAACTAACGGGTTAGAGATTTAATCAATCATACAATCAATATTCCAATAATGACAATCTCATATGGCGGGACGGGAAAAGCAATTCTTTTATTAATTTCACAATGATACCTTACAATGTTAAAGTCATCTACTGCTCCTCGATCCTGGTCCTGAGATCTTCTTCCACTATCTTCCAACTTCTTTTCTCTATACTTCTCTTTGCACAAGGATGGATAAAGGTTGGGACAAAGGGAATGCTCAATCGGGTATAGTTTCTTTACTATGATTCTCCTCCTTTCAAATGGGACCCCTAACCCTTCTTTTATAGGCTAGAAGAAGCTAGGTATTTGGTCGAGTGACCGTCCATGCATGTCCGAAAGGTTTAGTTAACTTACCCAAAGTTGTGTGTTCTGTCAACAACTTTCCTTTTTCCGTGCTTTTGTAGGTACATGTGGGTTGTCTTGGGTCAGATAGCATGTACACATGTGCAGTTATGGAGCAGGGTGTGTGGGCCTTTATAAAAGGGGTTTTAAATAAGAGTTGTTCAACAATGTTTTGGCAAAGAAGGAATCTGAGATGGCCTAATGCCAGGTAAGCATGTCTGGTGAAAATTAGGGTTATAACAGATGCCCACTAATGTGTGAGGTCAGAAGAGCATCTGATGGCCAAAATACATTAACAATATTCACCAAAGTTCCAAACAAGTGAGCCCAGGGACCAAAAATCGAGAGGTGCCTTCTACAAAATAATAATTGTCTCACCGAGGCAGGCATACCCATGCTCGAGATGAAATAAAATCATGGCTACCAATCAAATACACTATAGATCCATGTCATATAACTATATAAAGTGTAGCCACGAGAAATACACAGTGGAGCTACATCTCAAAATAAAAAATATATACATGTAGAGTATCCATCTTCTAGAAGCCGATAAGGCCCGATGGCTAGAGATGAGGTCTTCAGAGCTCAAGAAACTACTTCAAAATATTCAAAACTAGGGTAGGAGTGAAATATGAGTGGACGAATTCACTACCCAGAGGTCTTTGATGGCTCATCGGTTATGGACTGGAGAATCTTGATTATCAGACTGAAGGCTTCATTGATTTCGAACAAAGACTTGATTGGACTTTTGGGATGGTCGGGCATGAGGGAAAGAGACAAACTGCAGAGGGGTCGACTTAGGCTTGGTAAAAACTTCCCTTGGACAATAGCATGACAAATGATGAGACTCAAGCAGCATGTCATTAACATAAGTTTACGAGGCAGGAGGCAACACAAACTTTCCATGTGTTTGGAAGAATAACCAAACGGAGGAGGACACAACTCAATGTAGCGGGAACAACTTCCTAAGGTCATATTAAATCCCGAGGTTTGACGAAAAAACGAAAAAATGTGCTTTATCCAAGGGCGACTCATTATGCTACCAATAAAGAAAATACTTTTCCCTTCCTCTTTTTGGGGTATATTTGATTTTTTTGTCTTTTTCAATAATTTTAGAAAAAGAATAAAAGAATGTTACGTTACAAAGGAGGAATGAGTGTCGTAAACATACAAGTTTGAGGTGAAAGGACAAAACTGATGTTCAAATAAAGGACACTCGGGAAAAATCCCTCCTGGGACCAAAGGTGTCAAGACGCAGAGGCAAAGTGCTACAGGGATTGTGTATAAGGCATGCTTCAGATGGTTTAGTTGAGAGAAACATGGAGCCATAATTAGACCAAAGACGCAGGTATGCAAACATGGTTAAAAAAAAACACAATGGTAATGTCCTTCGATGTAATTTTAATGAGCCCAGAGAAGGTAATCTCGACGGTTTTTGATATTTAGAGAGTCTGAAAAAACATAAAAGGAGACTCCACTGGTGTACCTTTTTCGAAGGTAGTCTAGTCGGTTCAAAAAAGGGGTAAATTAGCACCGAAAAGACATCTATTCAAAACCATTTTAACGAGTGTGATACATACAAGATCACTCGACCATTTTTTAATTTTTAAGGAGTCTAAAAAAAACTTAACTATGGACTCCGTCAGGAATGTTCTTCTGGACCATTTTAACGAGTGTGAAAGAATAAGGTCACTCGACGATCTTTTCAATTTTAGGGAGTCTGAAAAGAGCTTAACTATGGACTCCATGGGGGTTCCTTTTTCGTAAATTTAGTCCCTCGGGCCCGAAAAAGGGTTAAAATTATACATGAGAGTACTCTTCTAGAGAACTGAAGTTCCCAAGAGTATACCTTTGTTCATACAGTTGACCGTCCGGACCGAAAAAGGGGTAAACTACCGCCGGATAGACATGACTTCAAATTTTAGTTTAACGAGCATGAAATGCCACAAGATCACTCGACAATCTTTTCATGTTTAGAGGGTCTGAAAAGGGCTTAAAAGAAGACCCATTATGTTTTTTGGGAGTCCCGAGGGTGAGGTCAAGAGTGAAAAGAAATCATGCAAATGAGACTCAAACTCATAATCAGGAAAAAAATATGGAGGACTCCCGAGCCTATAGTCATTAGTGACAGCATGGACACCGTCATGCAACCAGGATATACCTAGGGCATCCATGTTATGGTAGGCTCTACCACCAAATTACGACACTTATAAAGCAATAATGAGGGTTCTGTGTCACAACTTGGTGGGATCGATCCTATGGCAAAAAGGAAAAGACCATGAGATGCAAAAAGTGGGGGTGGAATCCTGACTTAAATGCAACGAGCTGGGAAAAAATGACTTTTTACCAAAGGACCGTCCAAACGCCCAAATCTCAAAAAAAAATTCCAAATACCCAAATGAATACCTCCCTTGATCATCCAAAGAAAACTCCCAAACCATCTTAAATGATTTTCAGTTTAGAAAAACTGACAAAAGGGCCCGAAAATTGACAAAAAAGGGCCAAAAAACTCTATAAATAGAAGCTGGCAGCTCATTATCACCATTGTTAATTCAGAAATTGACTAAAATCCAAAACTACCCCTTTGTGAAAATAATTGATTCTAGGAGCTTCGGTGGACGAAACAACCATCTGCTTGGACCAAGTAAGTATAAATTGTCTCCTCTTGCAATTTAAATCTTTATTTATGCTTTTAGTTTCAAATTTTGGGGGTCGTTGACCCTCAAAAGGTCGTCCCTAGGTCCACATGGGTTGTCTTATGATAGGCCATGTGTACACTCAGGCAGAGGAAAAATTGCACACGTGTATACAAAACTGTCATCATTACAACCCGCGTGGACCCTTTATTTAATGGAAAAAAATTGAAAAAACCAAGGGTTAACCCTCCTAAACTTGGTTTTTGCAGGTTGTATGTTCATTGGAGGGAAAAAGAGCATGAGGAGATTAGTGAGTTGGTCGGGGAAGACCCCAATGTTGTTGCTGCCTTAATGCAATGTGGGCTGCTCAAGTTCTTCCTATGTCCTTTTATGCGAGCGCAACCTAGGATACTGAATGCCTTGGCTGATTATTGGTGTAACGAACCGCCTGCGTCGTTACGACCACCATTCTAGTAACAGGTGCAAATTTTTTTTCTTTTTAAAGGGTGTGTGTGCATGTAGAAGGAGAAACAAGTAAAACTGACCACAACACGACTGACCACAATCAAGTACAAATGAGAGGAAACAGAAGCACCCCTTTCGAAAGGCGCGTGACAAGGACTCTGACAACGAACATCCAAGTTCACAATTCTAAGGAGCAACCACCCCGGTATACTAGCTTGGGTAAGTAGGTTACGTAAGTCCAGGATATGCCGCCATACTTATTACTCAAACCAATGACATAAACAATACTCAAGATAACATTCACCAAGGTTTACAGACCGGACGGACAAGGATCCATTTGGACTATTTCTTCTTTAACACATAAAGGGAGGGCTTTGAGTATTACTAGTTAGACGTAGAATCGAAGTTCAGCTAACGTTCACACAGGCTGCTGGCCTTATCCCCAGGTTAAAGCAAGAAAGCTTCAAATGGAAGACACTATGGACATAAAGACACAAGGAAGTTTTTAACATCGAACAGATCGAGAGAGAGAGAGAGATGTTCTTCTACCAGACACAATGTGTGAAGTGCCTTCTTACAATAAATGCCCACCCAATAATGTATTAATCATGAACATTGTAGATAATCTATATAAGGATGAAATCTACTATCGTATACACAAGCAACATCAAGTTGGAAAGACACTATATCATCTTAGAAAGGGCATCGATAAATACTAGAATTTTAACATTGCAAACTTGAAAAGGGCAATGTTGGAAAGGACAATTGTCACCATTATGAATGACAGAGATTCAAGATAGCCATTAATTACAATGTGGATATATATATATATATAAATAACATCACCCAAATGGGAGCATCAATTTGAGAATATCAGGGCACGTCCAAATCAAGATGGCAATCTATAAAATGTTAAAGTTTAAAATTATAACAAAAGAAAGGCAATAATGGGGAAGTGCCCAGCCATTAATATTTTTGTTGCCCCTCCTTAGRACAAMTATTAATTTAAGGAGCCACATTTAGACACAACGTCATCATGAGGGAGGGGCAYTAATTTTSAATAWATCYATACACATAGTAAGTAGAAAAAGGCATTMTTTGCATAAAAMAAATTGAGGACGAAWATCAAAGGGCAACTTCTGGAAATGGCMGMTATCCGYATTACAAGATAACAAGTATGGGTCACCATTAAATTAAGGTTAATATAGATTACATCCTAAAMATAAGTGACATCATAGTGAAAACTTCAAATTGCATCATGCTTAGAGGTGGMAATTCATACAAGGTCCATCTCTAAATGACAAGGGTCAAGATCTGAATGATAACTTGACGAGAATAAAAAAATTGACCATACTTGTAATTAAAGTTAATTAAAGGTCTATAATTAGATAATTCTTTTCTAATCATTTCACTGAATGCTTCGTTAGCCTTCTTATAATAATTGTTAGAAGTATTATCTTATATATAATTCTCAATTGCTTTCGGAAAAGTAAATGTATAAAGTCGTTGCTTTACAGTCTRCCATGTGATGTGGCACAGGTACACGGACTGGTGTACTAAGGGTGGTTTTATACCTAAACTCCTTGTTTTTCGGCGATAGAGAAGAAACGTTGCATACACATAAGACAGCTRGTAAAATGGMTTTTACACCACACGGTAAMTGGGTAGTATTATTTTTTATAGCCAAAATAGAAAAATTTAAGGCAGTTCGGAGTTGTAATACGATTTTGGGTAATTATATAAGATATCGCGTTCCATACTGGAAATCGAAATCATCAATTTTACTATCCTTTAAACAACAGTCAACTATACTCATGACGAAATCTTCAGGTTAAGATAACACGAGTCCAAGTCATATTATAACAACACATTACAAAATCGAAATATATAAATAAAACCTGCGAACAAAAAGCGTTTTTTCTTTTTCTCTTTTTTCCCTTCCATACTAAATAATTAAAAGTTCGATTTGTTCCGGTAGCGAAAATATAGGTTTCCTGTTAGCTTTATTGGTAATAATATTTATGAAATATTAAAAAGATCTCACCAATGATCCTTACACACTAGGGTAGATAAGATTTACTATTGCCTTCCTAGAACATGATTTAAAGTAAATTGTTTGTTTTCTCTTTTTCCTTTGCATGCAGGCATCAGAGGGAAACGGTCAGCTGCCATTGATGGCAGAATCGCCAGGGAGAAGATCCCCGGGAGAGAAACGTGCAGTGGTAATAATTAAGGCCAAAGATGAATTTTAATGTAACCAATTACTGCACAACAGTATAAACTAGGGTATTGATTGTGCGGTATTGTATTAGCGCTCACTGTAACATATCAAACGCACGGTGATATATTACGCATAAGGTAAGTTATAAATGCTCTGAGGTAAGTCGAACGCACACTCCCAGGGCGTAAACACTCACTGTGGTATAGTAAAAACGCTCACTTCAAGGCGACTGTCACGCACTGTAATGAATAGAAAAAAAAACACACGGTAATAGATTAATGCCCCGGCAAGAAAGGAGACGCAGACCCTGAAGGGAATCACCTCTGGGATAAATCATTGCACAAGGGAGGCAGGTAACACGCACTGTTATCAATTAAATTAAAATGCATGCTGTCAAACCATAAGGCCCCCTCTGACCGAGAGACGCAGGGAAGGATACACAGACCAGAAGCAGGCGTGTGCAGGCCGCGAGATTCATAGGTAAGGCAACGACATCGACGCCCCATCACAGAGAAGAACAACACAAGGTGAACAACAGACGGCTAAAAACGCAGACATGCCCGATCGGGGGAGTAACGCAGACCTCCAGCGATTTAGTCGTCTGTGAAGAAAATTGAAGGCAGAATGAATTTCAGGCCACTGGTCGAATCACTAATCAGATAGGGATAAAAATATGATGTCATTAATCTAATGGTTGAATTAGGGGCACACAGAACCAGTCAAGGATTACTGGAGAACAATTCATCGATTATAAATTCCAACTAAAATGAAGGTCAAATGTGATAAAGGGATTGTGAGTTCTTAATGTGTGGACCCATTCAATCACGCGAAATAATAAAACTGAAATTCCAGTTAATCCTCCTTACCAGACATAACGAGAATCTTCAACAGGGAAAATATTCCAATTTACCCTGATGTGTATATTTTTAACAGTACGCTGTTATTGGCAGCGAGATAAATGAGAAGTTTCAACCCCAAAAAAAAAAACTGTAGCAAGGTCTCGATACAAGAAGGTCGTTCTCCATTTGATCATTTAATAGTTTACATATCTTGTATAACTTCGCAACATTTTTGCAGCTACCATTCGACTAAGAGAAGACTCCAGAAGGCCGGACACACATTTATATGCAGCGAATAGATTCAAGACTGAGTTATCCTATCAGTGGAAACTACAACAGTTGGTCTAAATTAACATTTGATAATAATGGAGGCCATTAAGTTTACATTTTACAACACATCATATTCGACATACATGTTGTCAATCAATGAAGTCATTACAGTTCAGAATTAATAGACATATTAACAAGTGTACCTTATTCCTTGTGCCGCCTTGTATGATGTTCGCGCCTCGAATCGAAGTCCCACGCTCCTTGCCGCTCCCGCTTGCCAACCGCTGAA
>ML783601.1:377598-388904 GCA_009831015.1 Picea engelmannii
CTGTCTATACCAAGGTAGTAAAAACATTCTGTCATATAACTCAATGCATCATAATGAAAGAAAAGTTTTATCATCATATAAATCCAGATCACTTGCGAGCAAGTGTCCTCAAAGAATAAGTTTGGTATGTGCGCCAGAGCGGGTTGTCTTATGATAGGCCATGTGTACACTCAGGCAGAGGAAAAATTGCACGCGTGTATACAAAACTGTCATCATTACAACCCGCGTGGACCCTTTATTTAATGGAAAAAAAATGAAAAAACCAAGGGTTAACCCTCCTAAACTTGGTTTTTGCAGGTTGTATGTTCATTGGAGGGAAAAAGAGCATGATGAGATTAGTGAGTTGGTCGGGGAAGACCCCAATGTTGTTGTTGCCTTAATGCAATGTGGGTTGCTCAAGTTCTTCCTATGTCCTTTTATGCGAGCGCAACCTAGGATACTAAATGCCTTGGCTGATTATTGGCATCCCAACACAGAGGCCTTTATGTTAGAGGGGCAGTCACGGGTGCATACGATAGAGAACATATATTTTTTGACTGTCCTCTCCATGAGAGGGGAACCAGTCAATTTCTCGACATTTCCTTCGGGGCCTCATAACATATCGGAATTGATAGGACTTTATTGTGAGGCTGGTACAGACCGATCGAGCTCTCAGGTGCCAATAATAAATATCATTGATTTATCACTGTAGGCGATTGTGTTGCTTATTGGGCGGATGACTGGTTCTGTAGCTCTACATCAGGCATCCCGTGCATAGATGAAATGTTCTTTCCAATGCTTAAATGCACAGATATTTCACTAGAGCACTACACTGTTGGATTGAATGAAGAGGCAATTGACAGATTTTCGATTGCAGACGCAAAGGAACTTCAGGTTTGGGACGATTCTATGCTCTTTCTTCTTTGAAAGAGTTCCTAGTTTCATTCCTCGAGCGGTGGTACAAGGACATCAGGCCTCTCTTCATGCAGTTTGCAGATGGGCAGTGTTACTGCCACAACAGGGTGGTGGAAGGACCAATGATTCCTTTGATGATGACTTCTTTTCTTGGTTGTCATGATAGATCCCAGTCATAGAGGATTACCCTTATGCTAGGATTGATTTCTCGAGAGATCCTGAGATACCAGTACCTCCTGGCGAGGAGCGAGGAGAGATGGGTAAGTTTGCATCATTTTTTTTTTGTGTGAAACATATGTAATTTGTATGTTGTTTTTTATATGTATCATTTTTTTTATACCAGAGTATTTGATAGATATGTGTCTATTATGTGTAGATGTGGTACCAGTACAACCTGCGGATTACGTGAGGAACAAGCGTCATCCTCGGCCAGGGGCCGCACCTGCCACCGCAGGGGGACCAACAATAGCATCAGAGCTTCCAACCAGTGAGGCAGAGAGGGTTTTGAGATGAGTCAAGCAAAACCTTACCTCACTCACCCGCACAGTCCCTATGGCAGAGATTGAGGATATGCCACCATCTATGCAGCCTCATGTAGTGGGGGCACCACAGATGTGGGTTTGACTGTTTCGGCGTTTGGAAAACGTTGTTGATCATTACAACAGGGCCCACAGGCCCTAACCTTAGTTAGTCTAGAATTTTCACGTGTCGAGAGCACTACTTGTATATATTTTTTGAGGGCATAAGCTCCATGACTCGTTACTGGTCATATTTTTTAGGCGCTTGCGTCCACCTATGTAATCTGATGATTATGATATTATATATGGACTTTTATGTCTTTTTGTGTCTTATGGATCATATTTTCCTTTAAAAATGTATTTACATGTTATGTGTATGTCTTTTTATATGTGTGCGAGATGCCAGTCTAAAATTTGATTAGGTAGAGTATCTGTAACTTAGTTTAATCTCCTAGGAACATGAAAATATGTAATATAATCAAAGCTTCGTTCTAAGAGACATACCCTAAGGAATCATCAGTGTAAAGTTGGTTCATGAACATGGTAAATTCTATTTAACTGGGACACAACCAACTGAGCGTCTAAATAGACCCAGAGATGAGAGATACCAAGTGACAGGGTGTTACAAAACAAATCAATAATTGCACTGTACTCGATGACATTGTTTGTGGTGTCAGCTAAGCATATACCTCCGGAAGATAATAACTGGCCTCGAGGCGTAAAAATTACCCAAGTTGCAGAGGCAAGCCTCTGAGTGTTCCAGCTAGCACCGTCTGTGTACCCAATGAACACCTCTGATTCACTTGACATCTACCACAATGATGAAAAATAAAATAAAAAACGACACGTCCATAATACTAAAAGAAACTAGAAAGTAATAGTACAAAGACTATACATATGTTACAAAAAGTTACCCAAGGTGACCTACCTATGAGTAATACTTCTTGAGGTAGAGCCCATTTCTAGGCTCTGCCAAAGCTTTTCCCTCAAATTCAACCAGACGATAAGCACCCTTTTTAAGAACCTCTTTTATGATGAAAGGTCCAAACCACATGGGTTTGAATTTTCCCGCCCCCAGGGGGTCCTTATCTTGGTCATAGACTAGGACAAGTTCGCCTTCAGAGAAAACCTGAGGATGAATGGACCGATCATATTGACACTTGACTTTATGTTTGTGAGCCTCGTTGGCTAGGGCCACATCACGACACTGCTCATTGAGCCGCTCAAGGTATAATAACCTTTATTCAAGTGGAGAAGTGTCTAGCAATAATTGTACTGCCAATTTTAGGGACATGATCTGACATTCGATAGGCAAGACTTCTTCCAGCCTGTAAATGAGTTGAAAAGGTGAGAACCTAGTTACAGTCTTAACAGACGTTCGGTAAGCCCATAATTCCGAGTATAACATCAAGTACCAATTTGACTTGGTTGAGTTGATCGTTCGTTGTAGGATGGTCTTAAGAGATTTATTTACAACTTCCACCTGACCATTTTCTTGGGGATAGTAGGGTGATGAATTTTCTTTCCGCAATTGAAGCTTTGATGTTAATTTGGTCATCATCTGGTTCTAAAAGTGACTGCCATGGTCAGTGACAATCTCTCTCAGGATGTCGAACCTTGCGATTATCTGGTTGAATAAAAAGAGAGCCGCAGTCTCCCCATCATATTTAAACATTGGCATAGCTTCGACCCACTTCATGAAGTAGTCTACGGCTACAATGATATAACGGTGCCCCCTTGTTGAAGGAGGGTTGCATGTAGTGTAATCAATCCCCCACTTGCTGAAGGGACCAACTGTGATGATAGGAAACATGGGAGCAGGATGTTCCCTCATCTTCTGAGAGAAGATTTGACATGGGTGGCACTTCTTGACCGATTCGATACAATCTTTGATTAGTGTCAACCATAAGTAACCTGCTCGTAAAATATTTTGGGTTGTTTCCAACCCAGACAAATGACCGCCACATGCTTCGGTATGGCAATCATTAAGCATGATAATTGCTTCTTCGTGAGTGAGACATCGACGCAAGATGCATTCTACACCTCTTCGATACAACGTATCGTCGAGTATGAGATAATTCTTGGCCTGATGGTGTATATGGAGATGCTCATCACGAGAAGCAATGATGGGGCACTTCAAAGTATGGAGATAGATAAGTATATCTCCATACCAGGGATCTGAAGATGTGATAAAAAACATATCTCCTCTAATAGGCGACTCTTCAGGAAAAACATCACCTAACTCAACCGGAAGTTCCAAAATATGTTCTGCGAAAACCAATGACTTTTTTGATTTCGATGAAACAAAATCTAAGTCAAATTCCTGGAGAATGACTATCCATCTACTGATATTTCTGCATATTACCTGTCATCTCAACATGTATTGAAATGGATTCACAATGGCAATGCCGATGGTCTTGTGAAACAAAACATAATGACAGAACCGTTGAACAACATGGACTGCTGCCAACGCAAGTTTTTTGAAATGAGAATAATTATGTTCCAGTCTGACTAGGCCTCAGCTCAGGTAATAGATCACATATTCTGAGAGAAAATCATCTTCTTGAAGTAAGACCATGCCGATGGTGGACTCTACGATAGCCAAGTATAATAAGAAATCTTTGTTATAGTTGGGTGGTTGAAGCAGAGGGGAAGTTGTGAGGGCATATTTCAACACGTTGAAGGAGTGTTGAGTGACATCGTCCCAATGAAAAGGAACGTCTTTCTTCAGTAAGCGCATAAATCCCTTTGTGATCTTGGCATAGTTGGCGATGAAACGGATTAAAAAATTATCCTTTCCCTGTAGACTCTGAAGTTGAAGGATTGTGCGTGGGGGAGGCAACTGAATTATTTCCTCAACCTTGAGAGAATCGACCATGATCCTTGTTGTTGACACTATGAAGCCTAACAAACTTCTAGATGTTATGCAAAAGCTTCACTTTTTTGGATTCAAGCAAATCTGGAAGTAGCGACATCGCTCAAAGATAAGTTGAAGGTGTGTGGGATGATCCGTTATCTTGAGAGATCATGATGCTAAATCATCTAAATAGGCCTCGACTATATGCTTGAGATCGTGGAAAGAAAAAGACATGGCCCACTGAAAGGTCACTCTAGCATTTTTTAGACCAAAGGGCATCTTACGATATGCGAATGTACCCCATGGACAAATGAATGTCATTTTGTGCTGGTCTTCGAGTTTGATTTGTATTGGATTATATCCTGAAAAACCATCCATGAAAGAGAAGGCCTCACAACCTACACATTCATCAATTATCTGGTCGATGAATGGTGTTGGAAAATTATCTTTTTGACAGGCCTTGTTCAAATCATGGGAGTCCGTACATACACGAATCATGCCCTATTTCTTATTGACCGACACAGGATTTGACACCCATTGGGTCAAATGGATAGGATAGATAAACTCGAATTTTAGTAGTTTCTCAACTTCAACCTTAATGGTTGTTGCTTTCCTGGGATTAACTGGACAAAGCTTCTGCTGAATAGGCTTTGCATCCAAATAAGTTGTGATTTCATGTTCGACTATTTTTGGATCGATGCCTAGCATTTCCTCGTAAGACTAGGCAAAAACATCGCATAATTATTTAAATAGATCTATGTAGATTTGAATCTCTCCGAGGGAACAGTCAGCTCCAACGAAAACATTCTCCACGACGCTAGGGGTTCCGGAGATATTAATCGGTATGGTTCCAGTGATAGTTTCCATATTACCCTTGACATAAACCTCATGTGTAGCTAAGGGATTAATAGGACAAGACCTATCTCCAGTCATAGTCAATGTGAATTCTCCGGCTTCAATTCTGCTTAACTCTGGGAGGAAGTATGATCTGTGATGGAGATCATCCCAGGGTTTGTCCGGACTAGTCATTGCCTCAATTATTGCTTCATCAAAAGGAAAGACTAAGTCTAACGAATCATTGTCAGTGAGAGAGCCTTGAGCCCAAATAGGCTCTAGAAGCGGATCTAACTCTTGTGCAGGAGATGGATCTATGTCAGTCGAATCTTGTTGGACTAAAGAGTACGCAACTTCGATTGTGGACAAGGGCATGGACATGCCAGGGTGCCCTGTCCCTTCCATCATGGCCAATGGGGAAGGAAGTATCCATGGATCATCAAAGTAAGTCGTGCGAAACGACGAAACTTGGAAAATATCAACCTTATGGTGGTCGGATATGAAATTGACATCGCCTTGAGGGGGCGGATAATCAAAGGTACCCATCAAAGATGGGCACAAAGAAACCCCTATGTTGACTACACCTGGTTGGGGATTATCAATCATTGGGATCGTGGATACCCCCAATGAAGGGTCAGGTCTAGAGAAAGACAATTGATCAATGGTCACAATCTGGTCCTTGTGTGGAAACAATAAGACCCGAAAAAATGTAGCAACCACTGCTTGCATGGAGTAAGTCCAACTCATTCCTAACAAGATATTGTAGTCAAGGGATGCGTCGACTACTTCTACCTCGATGCAAATGGTCTTCCCTCCTAACTACACGGGGAAAGAGGGAATGATACCATGTGGTTGGAAGGAATGACTATCGAAAGAAGTGAGAAGACTAGGTGACAGAGACAAAATGGGCTGGACAATGGCCTTCCAACATGCCAATGACATAATGAATGTCGAGGCGCCCTCATCAACCACCATGAAAAAAATATTCCAAGAAAACGTTTCCGTGGGGTGAGACACTAGTATCTGAAAAGATACGTGGTAAGGCAGACGAGGTTTTAAGTCGGTTGTATCTAGCATGATTGTACCCGGATTACAAGTCTCAGTAGATCCTAAAGCGGATAAAAAATCTTTCCTCTGGGAAGGGAAGCTTTGGAGGACCTCCAAAGACGACATCGCACAAGGGATTTGAGAAAAATCCTCTACCATAGAATATTTTTGGGTGGCCCTTGCATTTGGGTTGTGAGAATCTTTCTTGAATACACCTTTTGGGATGCGTGTCATTGTTTCGCCCAAATTATTATCGATCTGGAGAGGAAGAAATGGGAGTTCAACTTCTTTTCCCTTCTCAGAAGTTCTTGGTTTACTGTAGTCATGCACTCTAGTCGATATAAAAGCATCACCCTTCATCATATACACATTCACAGATGCAGGATTGTTTGAAGACGGAGAGGGTCCTTGACTGCCCCCTTTCGCACTTGTAGAGGCTTGAGTTAGGTTTTTCCCATGTTGAAATGGATTGTTTAACATGACAGGTTGTTGCTATGTCACAAAATTTTGGGCCTCTGCAAGTCGAGGACATTGGTGGGTTGGGTGGTCTTCCGCACACAGGTTGCATGGATACCTCACCTTTCGTTTCTCAGTGTTGCCCCTGCCAGCATTATTAGTGGGTTTCTTATCCCCCTTACCCTTCTTTCATTGTTTTTTCTTTCCTTCAGATTGCTATGTGGCCTTTGGATATGTCGATTTCACTATGTGTACATCTGACGTTTGGGTAGGGGGAGTAGCCAAAACAGTAGTTTGTCTGGACGTTGTGTGTTGTATAGACAATTGGTGCAGTTTCTTCGTTAGTTGCTCAATGGGCTTTGTTTGTGCTGAACCAACAATACCATCGGCATGTGGTCCAAATCTCTGTCTGGTTTTATCAAGTATTGAGCATGGAACATCTGGCAAGATCTTGTATAATAAACCAGACTAAGAGTAGATTAGTTCAAGTTGTTGAGCTCTCATGATGGCATATTCTTCAGAAAACACTCCCGATGTCGCGACGTCTTTGGATACCTGTGGGAACAAAGACTTAAGGAACCACTCGAGCAATAATACTGGTGGTACTGGCACCTTAATTAAACTCTTCTGGCATATCCATTCTCGGATTTGATCAGAGATATGGTGCTCTTTTGTCTGTGCGAAATTGGCTAGCAATTATGTGCCAGCGTCGTATCTCACAGGTAATTGGAAATGGTTTAGGAAATCCATTGCCAATTTTCCAAAGGAAGAGTATCTTGAGTGGTCGAGCTCAATGTACCATTTCAGGGCACTCCCAATGAGAGTACATTGAAACAATCACAATTGTACGTAGTCATATTTCAATGATTTAGATGAGCACCAAAGATGGAAGGTGGTCACATGATCTCCTGGATCTTCGTTAGGCTTGGCTTCGAACTTTGGTATGTCTGAAGGCAACTTCATCAGCATAGGGGGCCAATGCGGATCGTGACAGATAGGTTCATTCAACAACCTTGTCAAATATGGAAAATGCAAGGTTGCTAGGAAAGCTAGTTTGGGTTGTTGGTGATAACCATGGAAAAAGGGACCCAGAGTTTGACTGGCACTAGGTTGCCAAGAAACGTTCGGTTGTTGGCCTAGGTTCTGGCAAAAACCATGGCCTTGACCAGCGTACGGATTCTGTGTGTGAGGAGACATCATCAGTTGATTCCCAAAATAGGACGTATATGGTTGGGCGTGCATTACATTCGAAGGACTTTGTGAAGGGTTGCCCCATGCCGATCCCATGGGCATAGGCATGATAGTACCCTGTCTGGGGTTCCCTTGGTTGTGAAAATAATTTCCCCATATTAGCATTCATAAAGAGGGAACTGATCCTTGCCAAGAATTCCAAGGTCTTGATGCAGAAGAAGTTCTTAGGTTTGCCCCCTGTGCAGGAATAGTACTTTGCATAGGAATAGGTTGCCCATAACTGGGGTTTCCCCCAGTCGGGAAAGCAGTTGAAGAGAAAGCGTTGTTACCAAATGCACCAAACAAAGAAAACGATGTTGAACTGACTGGCATATTATGAGAAGGGAGCCCTTGACTCCCTGCTTGAAATAAACTATGGTGCGTGGGTGGACCAACGGATTCCTGGTGGGTGCCAGAGAGCAAAGGGGATGAAGGAGGTATATGACCTCCCCCGTAAGGGAAAGTTTTAAAAGGAGATGAAGTGCCCTCCATGTGTCCTTGCAGAGGAGCATTAGATCTCCCTGCCCCCAGACCTAAAGTCTGTGAAGTGGATTAGGAAATTACAGGACTTGTACCTGAGTTAGGCATCCCGTATGAGAACGGAGGGCCTGTCGCACTCGATGTGAAAGGGGCAGTGGCCACCACCATAGACGGGATTGGTCCACTATTCGAGGTAGAGGCAGTCAAGACCATGGTGGCTCGGATCGGTGACGGTGGGTTAGGAGGTGGAAAATCCCCTGTGGTGACAACCGTAGTGGGAATTGAATAATTCCCAGAAGAAGTGGCAACATTTGTTTCCATTGCTACGTCTGACACTATCTAGCACTCGTAAGGGTGAATCGGTACGATGATGGGTCCGAAAGACCAGTGATTGGTGTTTTGGATGGACCAAGAGCTTTCACTCCAAAGTATAAAATGGTTTTTTTCTCCAGATTTTGGTCAGGTACAGTTTCCTGTAACCCGGTCGATTCAAAAGACCCTTGTTGGTCTATCTTTCGCCTTAGCGGTGGCGGAGGTGGCTCCAGTGTAACTGGTGATAGGCCCAGAATCCTTTGCGACCGGCGGAGCTCTTGATCCTCCACTATGTGAGAAGATCAAATACACACTAGGGATTTCTATTCATTCAAAAGCCAACACACACTAAAAATGCCCCTCTAAGATAAAACAAGCAAACACTAAACTAGTTGGAAAAACAGTTACAACAACCAACACTAGAGAAACTTACCAGTGAAAGTGAAACTCAAACACGGAAGCACCCTCTGGGTATACTATGCAAAGCATTGCCTGATGTTTGTCCTAGGAACTGTGGTATACCCCCAGAGTCACCTGTGTATGTCTCTAAAAAAGATAGGCAATTAGGTTGTCAGCGCACAAACAGTCACCAGGCGGGTACAGTCGAAAGTCAGGTAAACCACAATGAGCAGGGTATCGAGCCCGAAACTTGTCAAGGGTATCGAAGGAAAGTGGTGTAGAAGACAACTGAGGACCTCGAATGGATTCGAGACCCATGAAGCTCCGTGGCAAATGAAATCAACGGAATCCCAAGACAAGCCCTCTATATGTGTTCTCCACTACGATTGGTCCAGCTTTGGAGGGGTTATCTTCACTACCTTTCCGCATGCGACCTCGTGTTTAGCCCCTGTGTTAGAGGGGGGTCCCGGATAACTTTCACGATACTGGACTTTGACACTCCCTAACTCATATTCCAACGTTTGATTTAATGACCTTGAAGAGTTTCCTCTCCAACCTAATTCAAGGCCCTAACCCTAAACTAGTTGGTTGACCCTACAAACATAAAAAGTCTAATGCATTTTTAGATTTAGTGTTAATTTTTATGGCTTGTCTTAAGTCAAATTTTATGAAAGTGAAACTAGTGATGTTTGAAAGATGAAAGAAAAATAAACAGAAAGCTCGAAACAAAATAACTTCTCTTGACTCAAATCTTAAACAACTTTTCAAACTAAAAAATTTCTAAGATCTTTGAACAATGAACTCAAAGCAGGATTTCATGAGACTACGAGCTACTTATGATCTAAGTAAACCGTCAAGAATTTATGAAATCAAATACTTTTCCCTGGTTACTAATGCAAAACAACACTATTTAACCAAACAAAGAAATATATATATATATATATTTGAATGCTCACAAAGCAAAAAGGAAAAATATGAACAAGTAAAAACAAAGAAAACTTATGGCCTAAGTGCAGATCACAAAGAGTCACTTTAAAAATCACACACAAGCAAATTAAAACTAGACTCTCACACTTGTCTAAAAACCCTATAAAAAGAAAATTTTGAGGAAAACTTCTTAATGAAAAAGAAAGCTATTGTTGTGATCAAACCTAATTTACTGACTGCTATGACAGAGACCCAAAAACCTGAGAGGTATAACTCTTGTCAAAGGAAAGGATGACTGCCTCACCTTCAACAAAAAATTTCTCCACAAGCACATTATTGACCGTTCAACAGCAAGCGTGTGCACGCGAGTTGTGTAAATCCAGAGCATGTGTACATGCGTGTTGGCCTTATACAGGTTGCGCGTATATTTGAAACTCTAAGACAAATGAAAGGCCAAGCAATCCAGCCCAGGCAAAGACTATTGGTACTGAGAACCAGGATCTCTTGAAGACTCAGACACTTACTTTAACAGGAAAAAGAAAACAATTCAAGGAAAACTTCATAGAACAAACCAATCTTAGGTGAAACCTAAGCTATAGACTACAAACAACAAAGACTAGAAAGAGTTTTAGAAAACCCCTGAGAAGGACTATTTCTGATAGGGGAGAGGATGAATGCCTCTCTAAAAGAAATTTTCTGGAATCGTACACGCGACTGACACTTCCTAAAATAGCGTGTACATACGAGCTGTGAGAAGGTAGGGCATGGGTACATGCATTCAGACCTTATACAGGTCATGTGTACCTCTATGGGTCTCGGAAAAAAAATGCAGTCAAGCAAAGAAACAAAGATAACTGGTATGGAAGACCAAAATCTCTGTTATCTCGGACTTTTGCAGAAACTTTAAAAACAGGAAATGAAACCAGTTCTTAAAAATACCCAAGCAAAAACATTCCCAGAAAACTCTAGAGTTCCCTAGTATGGTCGCCAATTCTATTGTGGGTGGGAAATCCCTCCTACGGACTAGCACTAAGGGTTTTATCATGCATGCATAAATGACCTAAAGATTCTTACTTTTTACCATCATCCCATGCCTAGACCCCCATTACTCATATGTAAATACAAGGCTCAAGAGATTAAGTTGACGTACCTTATTCTTCTTGTTTGATGTCGATCCCTTTTCGTGATTGGTTGTTATTTGAATGCAACTTGTTGGACAACTGAGAGGGGGGGGTGAATCAGTTGTTACCGTTCTTAAACAATTATGCTTCTTTTAAACTCTTTGCTGAAACACTAAATGATGATCACAATAATGCAGGGAAATAAACAATTGCTCATTCAGCATCAGTCAC
>ML783601.1:434574-461256 GCA_009831015.1 Picea engelmannii
ATTGATCAGTTGGAAAATTACACAGGAAGAAGTATATGATTATATTAAGATAGATGGATATTCAACACAACTTGTTCCATACATGCAAATTTTGGTTTACAGATTGAGAAGACTAGTGGAGACAATTGACATTTGATGATTAGTTGGAGCAATGAAGACTTCATGATAGTATAGTGACATATGGGTCAACATTGTGGATAGTTAAGTAGTAGAGTCATGGACGATGTGGACAAATATGGATTAGCAGGTTTGGACAGATATATGATAGTAGACGAGAGTGGTTCATAGATTGATTCAAAGATTGGTTCAAAGAATGTTGGATGATTATTTGAATGCTTAAACTTTGAATGAATAATCTTGAATTCTTTTTATATATGTCAGTTGATTTACAAGAGGAAGCACTAATGGACAATAACTTCAAAAGGAAGCAGGTACAGGAAGACCTACATTGATCTACACAACAACGTGTAGAGAATTCAATAGAGAGAGATATCCAGAAAGGAATATCAATAGCATACATACATGGAGACACACCCATAGGGGGATCTATTCTTTTAACTAGAATTTTTTAGAGAAGGTACAGTTTCATATCAACATGGGGAATTAATCCTTTGTCAAAGGGAGAGAGAGATAGCAATCAAAGGCATGAATTTAGTGGGAGAATCCCCAAGGAGATTTCAGTAAGGGGGAGAATCCCTAAAATGAAATACCCTTTTCCATTGATGTTAAATGGGGAGATATAGAAACATTGATGAGGATTGATGATCACAGGGAGCATGAGCATGAGTATTTTCATGACTAAGTGTTTCCATCAATGTTGGTGTTTCCATCAATGAAAAAGGGGGAGATTTATGGACAATTGGTTTGCATAGTTGCTTGTCATTGATGTCAACCCTTGGAGAGTGATATTGTATATTAATGTCAACCCTGAGTATGTCCGGTAGAACATTCTAATAACACCATAGGTGTGGTTAGGGAACCCGATTTTGTTTGAGGAATTAATATATGAAGGTCAGTTAATTTTCAAGTGAGACTATTTTGGATGGATATTACATGTTGTGTCGTTTTCGGTGATATGTGGTACATCACATAACTCCTCACAGTTAGGGAGTTATGGATTTGTGAAGTTGGATAACCCTTTTGAGTTATATAGAAGACCCTAGAAGGTCAAAGACGTAAATTATTCTAGAAGCTCCTAGAAGAGGTTTATTGGTCAAATTGGTTGTAACTAGGAGTTAATCATGGGTAAATTTGTTTCAATAATAAGTTAAGTAAATAATAAAGTGGTTACAACAAGAAATTAGTTGAGGGTAAAGAAGTTATGATTTGACTAATTAAAGAAAGTGGGTTATCCCTAGAAGATGGAGAAAGGGGTAAAACAGTTACAAGGAAACTTCTAGAGGAAGGCACTTGGAAAGTATAAGTAGGGGAGCAAGGGACTCCTATTATCACCTATTGAAATTAGTTGAATATCTATTTTGTGAAAGGTTATTTGCAAGTATAATTACCAAATATGAGGTTGCATGAAGCTGAGGAAGCGAAGAAAGTTTGACGACAAAGTTTTGAAGCTAAAAAGGTAAAGGGTTTTTAAAAAACACTAATTATTTAGGTCCTTGTGGGTCATCCTATAGGTGTCTATTGAGGCACTCACTTGACAGGTAAAGTTGGGAAAAAGGGATGGAACAAGCTACAGGAGTTGAGTAAGGTATGGAAATCTGAGATCTAATGTTCCAAGTCAATTACAGAGCTACATGTATGAATGTATTCTCATGTTTATGGCTGTATCATGATGGCACATGGTTTAACGTTTATGTATAATCTTGAGGCATATCATAAGTGCATGGTACAAACCCTAGTGTGTGGATTGAGTCATTTATGTTAGGGTATATTGTTGGTTATGGTAAGTAATTTATCAGTGAGGTTATGGAACTTTTTTTATGATGTATATCATGATGATGTGATGCTAGCTAGAGGTATATCATTGCTATATTGAAGCACATCCTTGATACATGTTTAGAGGCACTATTGGCTGCATAGAACATGTTGTAATGAATTTTCTGACATAGATTTGATTACTGGTGCATGTCTAAGTTTTATTGGTATATGTTATGGTGCATTGTGAGAGTCCTTTTATTAGTCATATTGGTATATGATTGTGACACACTTGAGGATATGTAAGAATGAGGTTGTGGCACATGGTTTGATGTGCGAGTTTATGTTATTTAGATCATGGATAGTATGATGTATTCATAGAGGACTTTTGTTGGTTAAATTGGTGTATGTATTTGGTATATGGTTGAGTTACATGTTGGAACATATATTTGTTGAGTTGGCACATACATGAGGTGTATTGTATGGGGATGTTGGTGTATCTTGATTAGGCATAGTTTGAGTTGTTGTTGATACATGATTGGTACATTGTTAGAGGCACTTGTTGGTAATCTTGTTGGAGACATTTGTGAAGTATTGTTGGCACATGTTTTATGGATGATGTGGCATATATGACTTGGTATAATTTTAGATGAACATATTGATTGTGGTACATCTTGTTCATGTTTGTGAGTAGTCCTGGTTGATGCACATCTTGGTGATATTGTGAATATGGTTGATAGTTGTTCTAGTAATTGATCTTGGTGAGTAGATATGATTTGGTTGATGATATTGATGAGACAGGTTGTTGTGATAGGTTGTTTCGACAAGTTGTTGTGACATATTATTTGTACATGTTTAGTGCATAGTTGATGCACTTGTTGATGGTATAGATTGAGGTATAGGTTGATGCATGGTTGTTGCATGGTTGTTGTATGGTATATGTTGTTACTATTGAATTTTCATAAGAGATGATATTGTATGTGAATGAATATCTTATTACAATGATGAGTGTTCTATATATAAAGAACATATGGTGACCATGGTTGTTACAGGATAATCCCCCTGTGGACAAGTGGATTTCCTCTTGGATACTAGACCCCCATGACCAAGAAAAAAAATTTCTATTGTGGACACTGACTTTCCTTTTCATGAAGATAAACTATTCAAAGAAGAAGAAGGAAGAAGGCTAAATACCTTTTATCGAGGTTTGTCCTTGCTCGATCCAGGTTGATCTTCATCTCCAAGTTGTTTAGAAGGTCCTGCAATACAATGAGAAACAAAAACGAGACATACTTCCTACTCTACCATGATTAGCTTCATAATGGATCTATGAAAGAAACAAGTTCATGAAATGTACACAAACTTTAAAGGAAACAGGCCAAGCATAGATTTATATTAATGAAAACAAAGTGATATGCTTACAGCCATGGATGTAGGTGTAGTAGCTTCACCAAGCTCTCTTTTTCCAAACCCTTGATCAAATAATCCACACACAAAATGCCAATGCTTCAATGATATCTCCCTTATGAGATCATAAGTTTGATGCTTCACAATGTCTCCATCTCCTTCCTTATGAGATCATAAGTTATGTGCTTCTCAATTTCTCCCTCCATTTACCATGAGAAGGCCTCCTTATATAATCTTCGAGAGACCCAACCACCTTAGATATTCTTGGTATAGGTTGAGTATATTTATCCATTAGTTATGTATCCTCCCTAATATAGAGCCTTGACCTCAGATTCAAATCCAACAAACTCTAGAGATGAGGGGGATTTTCCCTAATTTTTCTCAACAGTCAAAGATCTCTTGAAATAGCCCAGTGCTCCCTCAAAAGGTTACATAGAGCATTGCAATGATACCCCAAATAAGGCTAGGGATAATTGGCACTCCTTGATAGTGGTTAGGGGAGCACTTCCCAAATTTTCCCTAAAAAATAACAACGCTCCCCCAAATGGGTGCACAGAGTGCTGGAATGCTCCCCCAAAGAAGGCTAGGGAGTGTTGGCACTCCCTGATAGTGGGTAGGGGATAAATGCCCTCCAAAATTTAATTTTAAGTGGTATTCTTCATGGAAAATGCTTTGTACTCTTCATCAGATGATTTCTCTTCCTAAAACCAGTCTTTGAGGGTGTCTTAAGTGTCCCTGTGATGTTGTTAGAGACACAACATAGGTGATATGGAAGTATGATGTTTGTGACACTTAAGACACTTGTGGTCAATATGTGATACTTACGAAACTTGTAATGACGACACTTGGGACACTATTGAAGTGAGTAATTTTGATGTGTAACAGATTGCCCCCCAAAGTGTAACTGATCACTGAAGTACTTTGTAGACGTTTTCAAGCAAGGGTATGGAATCAAAGAACCTGGTAGAAGCTGCACACAACCATCAAAACAATATTATGATATGTTTCAAACCGAAGGCAGGCATACCTATGCTTGGGTGATAAAGACTTGCAAGGTATGGCCGCCATAAAATACACCGCGGATCCATAATTGTATTAACAAAAAGTTATAGCCACACAAGATACAATGCGGATATATACTTCCATGACATGATCTGATCATAGCCACGAAAAATACATAGTGGATCTACGAGATGACAATACATAGCCACAGACCAATACAAAGTGGATCTATGTGATAGTATATGTGTTAATATTCAAGAGAAACTCAGTCACAACCTAGGCAAAGTATATATCAGAGTGATCAATCAACCCAGGGTCTTCTTACTGATCTCAATGCAGTATGAATCTAACCATGTGAATAGATGTCCTGATGTTGAACATGGTAGAAACCACTTGATTACCTATCAATGAGGTAAACCATTAACAAGTGCGAGGGAAATCACCATTGATGTCAATGATTCCCAAGGTACCCTAGTACATTCTAGTGAATGTGAAGAAATGAGCTGAAGTCGAACATTCATAGAATCACTCGATAAAGGGTCAATGATGTAAAGCCATTATCAGAAGCGAGGAGGCTTGCCATTGAGGAAGGCAGGTCCCAAGGTACTAACTGGTTTCTAAGTCTAGTTCCTAGATAATGTGTTGAAGTTTATAGGAATAGACTCATCGAAGGAGGGCCTTGATGTATCCCCCATCAATGACATGAAACTGACACAGAGATGTAAATTGGTAGAGAAAATGAACATGGACTGACACAGGTATTGAAACAGGAAAATTGTGTTGGTTGACTCTCAAGGCAGATACTTTTCTTGAACACTTAGGCACAACAACAAAAACATGACATGGACCAGAGCATGATGATGCAGTGGATACGATGACTTTAATCGGGTGACCCAAAGGAGTAAGAAAACTCAAAGGATTGGTTTAGTGCAGAGGTTCAGTGGAAAAATTGCGTGCAAAGATAAAATTTTGTGTTCAAGGCGACTGTAAGAGTTACTGGTAATGTTCTCAAAAACTTCTTGGCTTGCTTCCTTCAATTTTCCCTCCATCCAGATAGACGAGTACCTCTTTTTGATTTAACGAGCTCGAGGAGGGTAACACATGTTCGATATAACTCACCTTTGGCAAGTCCCTCTTCCTTTATTTAACAAACTGGAAGAAGTAAGGGTTCGGTCCCATATGGGCCCTTCAATGTATGATTATTTAACGAGTCCAGAGAAGGTAAACTCGGTGGTTTTTCATATTTACAAAGTTTGAAAATGACTTAAAGATGACTCCAGGGTTGTCCTTTTTCGTAATGTTAGTCCTGCGAGGCCAAAAAAGAGATAAATTATCACCTGAAAGACGCCCTTTCAAACCTTTTAGTGAGTGGTAAAGGAAGCAAGATCACTTGGAAATATTTTCATGTTTAGAGAGTTTGAAAGGAACTTAAAGATGACTCCAGGGGGTTCCTTTTTGGTATATCCATGCGAGTCCGAAAAAAAAAACAAATTACTTGGTGCATTCTTATGTTTTTCCAAGCATGAGAATGAACTAAGACTATGCTTGTTACTCTGCCCCCAGCTTGAAAGCTAGTGGCTTAAATCCAGAATGATCATCAAAGGCTGGAGACATGCCCCCCCAAGCTTCAATTCATTCACCGACTTCGAGGTTGTCATCAATTTCTATACTAGATGAAGAAAAAGGATAAAGGTGGATGAAATGAAGGTTCAAATATGAGACCTAACGAAAGAATCGACTCAAAATCTATGAGATATAACGAAAGACTCGACCTGACGGGAGAGGTGATTGTTTCATTTTTTAATGAGTTGGACACAGAAAAAGAACTATGCCCAAGGCTCCGGGTTCAATCCCCATATTTGTGTTTCATTTTTTAACGAGCTTGCTATAGAAAAGAAAAACTATGCTCAAGGCCTCTATTTCATTTTTTTAAAGATCTTGCCACAGAGAAGAGAAACTATGCTCGTAACCTCTTCTTGATCACAGCTTCCAAGAAGATAACGCTTGGGAAGGACACCATGTCAAGGCACAAAACTCAATCATGGCTTCCAAGATATCTTCACTGGATGGAAGAACAATGCTCTGGAAGGAACACATGTCAAGGTTCGTGACAGGGGTAAGGAGATCAGGCTCCAATATCCCTACCGAAGAGATCACCATGTCAACTACCGAATATAAGTCATCGGAAGTTGAATTCATGGGAGACAACGCCACATAATTGACGTGTGGCAGGGGTGATACCGACTGCATATAAGACCCGTTTAGGGAGGTCATTGGGTTGATGGTCAACTCAGGGCTAATGAACGAAAGTTGATCAATAGTTACCATTCTTCCATCGTGTGAGAAAAATATCACACGAAAAAGAGTGGACACAATAGATTTCATGGAATATACATAATCTCGCCCAAGAGGTAAATCAAAATCCAAGGGGTCCTAGACTACCATAACATCAATAAAGACAGTTTTCCCCCCCAAAGTTATGGGAAACCGAGGAAGGATACCTAAAGGGTGACTGATTCTTTTTTTAAAAGAGAATAGAGTCTGGGTAATGGGCACAAGCTGAGGATAACCCAAAGCTTGACAAGCAATAGAGGATAAAATACTAATGGATGAACCTTCATCTATCAGTGCATGAGGAATGTCCCGACCAAAAAATTGTACTGTAATCTTGAAAGGAATGTGAGAGGGAAGACAAGGTCCAGTTAGCACACCCCAATAAAAAATGATGGCCTCATTACTTGGAGGGGGTGCCGCAGGAGAGGGAGGAATTCCCCCCAACAAGGTACATTTTGTATCAATGAGAAAAACGTGGGCAGTATCGGGTTTACTCTCTAGAGGGAGAGTAGGATCGACTGATGGTGGAACCAGATTGACCACTTTGGCACTCTTCAGAGGAGGAGTGGGATTGACCGATGATCTAACTGGAGCAACCACTTTGGCACTCCTCAATGGAGGAGTGGGATCGACCGATGGTGGAACCAAATTGACTACTTTGGAACTCTTCAGATGAGGAGTGGGATTGACCGATGAAGTAACCAAAACAACCACTTTGGCACCCCTCAATGGAGGAGTGGGATCGACCGATGGTGAAACCGGATCGACCACTTTGGCACTCCTCAATAGAGGAGTGGGATCGACCGATGGTGGAACCAAATTGACCACTTTGGTTTCACTCTTTTGAAGAAGAGTGGGGCTGATCGATGATAGCACTGGATCAACTACTTGGGTTAGTGGTTCAACCTTAGATGAAACTAGATTTACCACCTGATCAATCAGGCTGACTAGGGATGGAACCAGATTGACCATTCCATCAACTAACGATGGGTTGGGGGAAATATTACGATAACCAGTTGGAAGTTGAAGCTTTTCCAAAAGAGAATAAGCCTCATCCATACGAGGACAAAGGTGAGAATAATGATCACCTTCGCATAACATACAAGGAAATTTGACAATTTTCTTCTTCTTACGAACCTTAACGTCACTAGTTGATGGGGCATTACCAACATTTCTAGTAGAGTCTGATGATGTGGAGGACCACATTGCTAAGACCTTGGAAAGACCAGGGAAATCCCTCAGAAAGTGGTCACCCCTACAAAGACTGCAAGGGAATTTGGGTTTCAGATTCTTCATTTTAATCTTGTTGACCCCATCAACACTCCCAGTAATATTAATAGTAGTTTGTTGCTTAGATCCAACATTTGATGTAGTTAGAGTCTTTGTCCCTTTCTGGTTCCTCTTCTTCTCTTTCATTTTCTTCTTCTTCTGATTAGTCGGGCTACTTGCTTTAGAGATTTCACTAGGTGAAGAAGGAGAAAAGGAAGGAGACTTAATGGGTGAAGAAGGAGAAAAGTCAATAGGAGGTTGACATGTGGGTGGTGTACTAACATATGAAGTATTAGGTGCAACTGAAGCACTGGGAGGATTCAATATCACCGGAGTGGGGAATAACCAAACCGGTAATTTGATTGTGAGTCCCAGAAGACTCAGTGTGGCAATGTACGGAGGACCAAAGTTTCCAAAGGAAGGAAAGGTGAAAAGTTCCCCAGGACAAGGGGTTCCTCCATTGGTACTCCCATGATTTGATTCCATTAACACTAACTCGACCTAAGGTCCACTAAGTAAAACAAACAACACATGCTATGAATCTAAAAGAACACAATCAAACAAAACTTCCCACAATGAAACCACTAGTTGGTGATGAAATCCAACATCGCAAGATCAATATAGGAAAGGGAGGGGATAAATTGGGTGGATCAGTTACGTTAGTGACCTGGTTAATGGACTTATGCCTTGGTGGAAACTTCCATGGAGAAAATGTGGATTTAACCTCCAAGGAGCCCAAGTGAGTTTGAACAATGTTTGTTCCAGGTACAGTGAGATTTCCCTTCACCATCACCTCATGTAAGACCCTGAAGATTATGGCTACTAAGGTCACAAACTCACAGTAATCCCCTGGGAGGGTACAGTCGACAATCCAGTCTAGACGTATGGGTAGGATAACAAGTCTAGCATCCTTCGAGAGAACTGAGGACAAATGGATCGGTAGAACTCCAGAGCGAATGGATTCGGAATTCGCGAAGCACCGAGACCAAATGAAGATAGTTGAACCTCAAGAAGAAGCCCCAATATAAAATCTGACTACTACAGACGGTTGAACCATGGAGGGATAATCTCTATAACTCTCTCAAACGCGACCTCGTGCGTAACCCCTGTGTGAGAGGGGGATCCCAAAAATCCTATATGACAATTGGATTTTCTCTCCCTATCACAAGATGCTAATGTTTGTTTGACATCTTTGGAAACTTATCATTTCAACCTATTCCAAAGCCCTACACCTTAAGATAATGTAGGTTTTCTAAAAGAAAATGTAAAAATGTCTGATGAATTTTAGTTAAGCACTTGATTTTAAGGTTGTTGTTTACTCAGAGGTGTATGAGAGTGAAAATTGATGATATCATGACTCAATTCCCAAAACATGCATAAGAAATGATAAGCAGTATTTTCTTTCAATGAATGTATATTTAAGGGAAGGAGAAGGATTTTCCTTTCACTTTAAAACACTAAGATGCAATGACCTCATGCAATAGTCCTCAATCAAAAATCCAATACAATGCTAAAATGTTTATGTGTGATTGATAATCAGTTTGATGTAAATCTTCCTATGTTAATCAAACTTCAAGATCTGTGAGATTTAAGCAACCCGAAAGCAAACTTCACATAAACAAAAACACACCCTCGTTGTGATCAAACAAGAAAAAATAAAACCAAATCCAGACAGGAGGAAATGTTTGGGGAAAATACCTCAAAGATCAAAACGAAATAGTGAAAAGATCTTTGAATTTCCCTACAACAACTTTCAGTCAATCAGATGAGTGAGAAAGCAGTAGATCAACTCCAAATCTCAGGGAAGAAGAGTGACTCAAAGAAAGGAAAATAGATGTCAATAATCTAAAAAAAATATCATTAATCCTTATAAATCAAATAATTGGGGGCTAAATGAGGACACACTAAGATAGCATAAACCCTGAGCAGATGAATCGACAAAAAGAAGACTAAGAAAAACTACTCCCAAGAAAATTGTTTGAAGAAAAAGGGGCAGTGCTTTGGTGTCAAGGGAACCAGAGCATTGCAAATATCTATGGGAGCCTGCAATGGAGTGTCAATGCCCTAGTGTTAGAGGCATGGGAGCGTTGGCCTCTCAGAACTCAAAATTTTTCCCAGAAATTAAAAAAAAAAAACTTAGGAAAAATGAAAAAAATCAGTGTGTAAGATGAATCCAAGAGCCAAAAACACATCTAAGGATCAGAGACACAACATGGATAAGGTCAAAGAATGATCAAGGGCCAAAACAATACCTAGGAAAGGAAACAAAAATCAAAGTTCCTCCCCAGTGGAGTCGCCAATTTCTGTTACAGAATAATCCCCCTGCGGACAAGTGGATTTCCTCCTCGATACTAGACCCCTATGACCAAGACATAAAATTTATATTGTGGACACTAACTTTCCTTTTCATGAAGATAAACTATTCAAATAAGAAGAAGGAATAAGGGTAAATACCTTTTACTGATGTTTGTCCTTGCTTGATCCAGGCTGATCTTGGTCTCCAAGTTCTTCGGAAGGTCCTGCAATACAATGAGCAACAAAAATGAGACATACTTCCTAATCTACCATGATCAGATTCATAATGGATCTATGAAAGAAACAAGTTCATGAAACATACACAAGCTTTAAAGGAAATAGGCCAAGCATAGATTTATATTAATGAAAACAAAGTGAGATGCTTAGAGCCATGGATGTAGGTGCAACAGCTTCACCAAGCACTCTTTGTCCAGACCCTTGCTCAAATAATCCACACACAGAATGTTGATGCTTCAATGATATCTCCCTTATGATATCATAAGTTTGATGCTTCCTAATGTCTCCATCTCCTTCCTTATGAGATCATAAGTTAGGTGCTTCTCAATTTCTCCCTCCCTTTTCCATGAGAAGGCCTCCTTATATAAGCTTGGAGAGACCCAACCACCTTAGATATTATTGGGATAGGTTGAGGATATTTCTCCATAAGTTGTGGATCCTCTCTAATATTAAGCCTTGACCTCAGATTCAGATCCAACAAACTCCAGAGATGAGGGGGATTTTTCCCTGATTTTTCTCAATAGTCAAAGATATCCTGAAATAGCCCAGTTCTCCCTCAAAAGGGTACACAGAGTGTTGCAATTCTCCCCCAAAGAATGCTAGGGAGCGTTGGCACTCCCTCATAGTGGTTAGGGGAGCACTGCCAAAATTTTCCCTAAAAAATCCCATCACTCCCCCAAAAGGGTGCACAGAGTGCTGGAACGCTCCCCCAAAGAAGGCTAGGGAGCGTTGGCACTCCTTGATAGTGGGTAGGGGAGTGTTGGCCTCCAAAATTGACTTTGAAGTGGTTTTCTTCATGGAAAATGATTTATACTCTTCATCAAATGATTTCTCTTCCTAAAACCTATCTTTGAGGGTGTCTTAATTGTCCATGTGATGTCGTTAGAGACAAGACATAAGCGAGATGGTAGTATGATGTTTGTGACACTTGCGACACTTGTGGTCAAGATGCGACACTGAAGACACTTGCAACACTATTGAAGTGAGTAATTTTGATGTGTAACAATGGTGACCATCCATGAAGAGATGTGTCCCTTGGGTAATAAATATATTTATACTTTATATTATATTATACATATAATATAAATATACTTTATAATTTATTATATATATTTATACTTTATATTATAAATATATTACTACATTAATAATATTATAATTAATAATATTTCTTAATAATTAATAATCATATTATTAATTATCAATCTAGTAGAATGTCTTTCTGATGCTGCCTAAATATCAACAATCCCTCTCAACGAGGGAGACATTCTACGTTAAGCCAAGATTACCTCTAAATATTACCTTTGAAGATTACCTATGGGTGTCTTTCAAATAGCTTCAAAATGTCACCATGACATCCATTACCTTGCAATGCATATGTACCTCATCATGTGCACCCTTGTGAATTCATAGGAAATGAATCCAAGGCCCGTGGGTAGTTCTCAAATAACTACAACATGTCCCCATGACATCCACTACCCTACAATTCATCAATACTTGATCATCTGCACCCTTGGTCTAAGTGCCAACCCTTTTTCATGTTGGATGAGATCCACCTATCTTAGTTCCAACCCTTTTTCATGATGGATGAGATCCACCTGTCTTAATTCCAACCATTTTTCATGCTGGATGAGAACAACCATTGCCAACCCTTTTTCGTGTTGGATGAGAACAATCAATGCCATCCCTTTTTCATGTTGGATGAGTTCCACCTATCTCAGTGCCAACCCTTTTTCATGTTGGATGAGAACACTCAGTGCCAACCCTTTTTCATGTTGTATGAGTTCCACATGTCTTAGTGACAACCCTTTTTCATGTTGTATGAGAACACTCAGTGCCAACCCTTTTTCATGTTGGATGAGTTCCACATGTCTTAGTGACAACCCTTTTTCATGTTGTATGAGAACACTCAGTTCCAACCCTTTTTCATGTTGGATGAGTTCCACCTGTCTTAGTGCCATGTCGTTTTCATGCTGGATGAGAACACTCAATGCCATCCCTTTTTTATGCTAGATGAGTTCCACATGTATCAGTGATATCCATTTTTTATGGTGGATGAGAAAAATCCCTCTGAAGAGGGACTACAACAATATTGTCTCTGAAGTACTCAAACTTCATCCTTGACAATGGATTGGTAAACACGTCCGCAACTTGATAATTTGTAGTCACGAAACTAGAGCCACATTGCTCCCTTCTACACCATATCCTTGATATATTAATAGTTGATCTCGATATGCTTCGACCTGTCATGGACCACGGGGTTCTTTGAAAACTTCATGAAACTTTGGTTGTCACACCAGATGCAGGTCACTAGTTCGAGACCAAATAACCTAGACAACATTTCTCGAAGCCACACTTCTACTACACATGCTTCCAAATACTTAGCTTCAACCATATTGATCACCACACATGAGTTCTTCCTACATACGATAGAGCCTCTTATTCCTTATTGTAGTACATATATCCCTCTGGAACTGAGCTCCCATCTCCCTCTCGAGCAATGAATATCAATTGAATATTCAACCTACTGACTTCATCACTTGTCCTCCAAAACAAGTATCATCATCCTCTTCCTGTAGGTCTTACCTACAAGTCAAATTCAGTCCAATAGTATGAAAATTATGAAGCCACAGGGCTTCATGAATTTTTGCACATGCTTCCACATACTCATCTTTAGCCATACTGATCACCACACTTTACTGCTTCCTGCATCTGAAGGAGCCTCCTTCTCCTTACTGTAGTAACTAGCTTCCTCTGAAACTAAATTTTCGACTCCCTCTCGAGAACTAAATATCAACTAGATATTCAACCTATGGACTTCATAAATTGTCTTCTAGAACACGTCTTGTCATCCTCTTCTTGTAGGTATTACCTACAAGTCAAATTTAGTCCAATATTTATCAATTTCTGAAGCCACACTACTTCTCCACTTGCTACACATGACGGTATATACTCTGCTTCAGTCGTACTGAGTGGTACACACAATTGCTTCATGTTGCTCCTTGAAACCATACTGGAGCCTATAATGAAGTAATATGCTGAAGTAATCTTCTGATAGACTGAATCTGAATATCCATATAACATGAACTCATGGTCTATCATATACCTAAGACCATAATACAATGTGCCCTTAAGGTACCTCATCGCATGTTTTGTTGTGACCAAATGAACCTACCTGGGATGCTCCATATATTGACTCAGGGTTTTCACAAAAAAACTCATATCTGATCTTGTGTTCATCAAATTCATCAACGAACCCACCATCTCCCTGTATAAAGTAACATCCATAGTCTTTGAAGTCATATCTTGCAAAAACTTCAGATTTGATACCATAGGTGTAGTCATTTTCTTGCAATCCAAAATCCTGAACCTTTTTCAGGAATTGTATGGTATACTTCCCTTGATTTAGAAAGATCGCATCCTATCTCTGCCATACGTTGGGACACAAAAAATAATGCATCGTCCTGAGATATTTCATCTCAAAATCAACAACCAGTTTTTCTCTTACACTCTGAAATGAGATTTTCCACACTTGTTAGAAATAGTTCATGCACATACAACAATAGTATTAATGGACCATCATCCACAACCTTAAAGTAAATGTTAGGATCTGTACTTCTCTTTGTAAATCCTATGTTCGTCAGAAAATTGTCGATCCTGCCATACCATGCTTTTGGTTCCTGCATTAATTCATACATAAAATCCATAGTGACTTCACAACATGCATCCAGGGTCGGTGGGTAGCTTTATAATAGATACATGTCATCATGAGACTATCTAGTTTCTTGAGAAAACTTGGATATCTTATGCATGACATATAGTACCGTGCAATAAAATATGTGCCTCCTCTCTTCAACATGCATCTAGGGCTGGTGGGTAGCTCTCCAATAGCTACAACATGTCATAATGAAATCCACTACCCTTCAATAACATATGAATCCATCACTCCCTCTAAGGCTATATAGTATTTGGAGTAATCTTCTCCCTCTGCATGTATTGATATCCTCTTCTTTTTCATTACATGGATCTACACAACTTTCTGTCTAGATAGTATTGTTTCGTGTTTCTTCCTACGAATTTCATTATGACGCAACACCCCTACCTCAGAAAGTTTTGCGTGACCTTCTGGTCTTGGATCTTTCTATTTCCCTGAGCCGGAATGCCTCTTCGATTCCCAGCTGAAATCTTCAACTCATATAACCACAGTTCCTTCTAGGGTTTACGCCTACGCAAACAAGCACAAGGCGCGAACCTCCACCCCACATGACCAACTGATGTGACCACGGTCTTCACCCGAAAAGGTTTTTTTCATTTCACGACTTCGTGATTCCTATTGTTGATTTCCTTTCACTCCTTTGACTCCTGAAACCCCAAAATGGGCTAACAGATCTTTAACTCCTCCCTTATGACTCAACCATATGACCTCAGTCACATCCTAGGGCCCACCTCTGAGCACGTCGGGATTTCATGACTTACGAGTTCGTGATGTGACTCCTCTCTCATATCCCAAAGTCTGAAATCGCGACTTCTTCTCCTCAGATCGACGCCCCTAAGCTTCCCACGATATGACGGTCCAGATTATGTCGGAATTTCACGTATCGGAATTTTGCGACTCAAGACCTCCAAGTCATGACCTTCTCCACACTCTGACTCCCGAAGTGCCAAAATCCAAAAATCACAAGATCAACGACTCCCTTTGATCCAGATATAACGATGACTATTCCTCCTGAGATCAATTTCTATGAGGTGACTCCGACCTCATATTCCCTTCGAACTCTTCAAAGTCTCTATCCCTCCTGAGTTTAGTTCTTGCTACAAACTCAAGGATTCCAAGGCATCTTGCTCGCACTCCTTCTGGCTTCACAATAATCTTTGATTACCTGAGCTTCCCAGTTTTGCGCACTCCTTACAACAATAACTCTTCAACCACTAACTCGGTTGGAAAATTCTAGGACTTCAACTCTCTTGCACACACCTTGCATGACTCTATGCTATACTTGCACTTCTTTTAGTATGAGAACAATGTTATCTCTCCTGAGCTTTTCTGAGATAAAAATCATAATCTTGTCAACACACTCCTTGCGGACCTTCTCTACACTCCTTACAGGAATTCTCAGGATGAGAAACAATTGAAACTCATACTCTCCCTCTGACAGACTTCTTACATTCAACATGAAATCATACACACACATATCATTGAAACAAAATGCATAACATAGCATATAAGAAAACTGTAAACATACTATTCAATAGATGCAAACAATATTCATCACAACCCATGAAATTGAGTCAGATCATTCTTATATTAACTCAAGTTCCTTTGTACATAGGTTCAATATCAACAAGTATCTCCTTATACAATCTTCTACAATCTCTGTTCTCCTCTTCTCTTACTCTACATCTCTATTATTCCTATTGAGAACAATGATAGAATACAATACATACGAGGGAGATTTATAGATTTTTCCCTCCTACAACTATAACTATCTAATCGAATTAAAGTCTACATCTACTTTGCATTTATTACATTAATTGCCTCCAACAAACAGATGAGAGAAACCGCTCAAGATCTGCGTTACAATCTCTAAACCATAAAAGAAAAAATATATTTTCTAGATATTACATTAATGCTTCATCCTTTTAAATTAAAAACATCCTCAAAATGCGTGTTGGTGCATATCTAGCTGTCCTTTCACTTTTGTGATTTCTTTAATGGAAATGCTCCTGCATCACATTATGGCTCCTTCTCGGATATAGTACCCATGACCTTCCTGGAACAAGAAACAAGAACACGAAAAAGAATCTCCTAGAGGAGATCAATTTATCTCGTCCACAACTATATACAGTGACCCTCTAAATGATATGTATTCTACTATGACCAACACACATCCATAATATACTCGATGTCATACGCCTAACAATGTTGATTTTCTAGTGTTACATTAGACACGCACAATTTTCCCCAAGTGGTAATTACTTCCAACAATATTACTTTAGTTAACTCTAAAACATCACTAAGTAATTACACTCAGAAAATTCCAAATACTTAGAAACTTTGGTCTCTTCCTTAGATCACTTCCCACATGCGAGAGAGAATAAATGTGTGTCTATTGTTGTGTATTTTTAAAGTAATATTAAATTGATCCAAAGAGACATGTCTCTTTGAAAAATAAATTTTATTTTCTTTCTTATAAATAGTTGGAGAATACCTCCCGTAAATACCCAAAGATTAATTTGGTTATAATCCATCCACATAGTATTTGACTTTGTTAAATTGTTCCTCCATAATTCATGCGATTCTTTGCATAAATATAGGTAGATGTAAATATGCAATACATTCCTCACATTTAGGTAATTAGACATTTTTACTAGAAATTAATTCCCACCATAATTTGTGGAAATATTTCTATAATTTTGGTAGGAGTAAAAAGTAAATATGTTGTACATAAAGATTGCAACAACCCCATAAATTTAACACTCCCATGACTTTAATCTCATTTTCCTAGGCCCTCCTCTGAGGGAATCAAGCCCAGAACTACTCTTATAGCATGTTGAATTTTCATAAGAGATGATATTGTATGTGAATGAATATCTTATTACAATGATAAGTGTTCTATATATAAAGAACATATGGTGACCATTGTGACCATCCATGAAGAGATGTGTCCCTCGGGTAATAAATATATTTATACTTTATATTATAAATATATTATTACATTAATGATATTTATTAATAATTAATAATCATATTATTAATTATCAATCTAGTAGAATGTGTTTCTGATGCTTCCCAAACATCAACAGTTACAAGTTGTTGGTACAGGTTGACAATGACAAAGTGACAGTGGGAGTGGTTTATTCAATGATAGTGACATGTTGTCTGCATTCAGAATTTATATTTCAGGGCAGTTGGATGGGGAAAGGAAATGGGGTTTGTAGCCTCCTTCCGGTTGGTGCCAGAGAATCAGGGATTTGGAGCTTCCTTTGGGTTGGATATTGAGAACTAGGTGGTTGTAGCCACGTTCTAGTTGGAGCCGTAGAGCCAAGGGGGTTGTATCCTCATTCCAGTTGGTGCTAGAGAATTAGGGAGTTGGAGCTTCCTCCGGGTTGGATCCTGAGAACTAGGTGGTTGTAGCCACCTTCTAGGTGTAGCTTCCTTTTGGTTGGAGCCAGATAATTTAGGGAGTTGTATCTTCCTTTAGTTTGGAGCCTGAGAAACTATGGGGTTGGAGCCTCCTTCCAGTTGGAGTTGGAGAATTGGAATTTGTTTCTTCCTTGAATGTAATTTTTTGACATATAAGAAAAACATTTTGTGGTTTTCTCCAACGTTGGGTTTCCACATAAATATTGTTGTACTTTGTATTGTGTGGATGTGTTTATTATTGTAAATTATGCACTAATGGATTTTAGTTTGAACGATAAAATAATATATTGGTGATGAATTGATGAACATGGTTGAATAAGTTAAAGGAATATAAACTATGGTTCAAAGTGGTATAAATTTCTCATTACTTATTCACCCCCCCTCTTAGTAATCCAACAAGATGAGGACCAAGAAAGAACAATCAGATCTAAATGACAGAGTCCTCAAGACATCAGTCAAATCATCATCATCTCAAGATCGTAAGTCATCAGAACACTTCTTATATGAAGAAGAAGCTAAGTTAGTAAGGAAACTGAAGAGGGGATCTGAAAAGTATCAAGGTATTTTACCCTTCAAATTCTTTCATGGTGGTAAAGTTGGTAATTTTTCATCTAAATGTCCCTTCAAAGAATAAAACACCAATGAAAAAGAAAGAAAAGGTAAGGATAGCAGTAGCTCTTCAAACATTGAAGAAAAATAATATGAGCGAAATACAATTCAAGATGAAAAACTTCTCATGGATTTGGAGAAACACAAATATTATCAGTAAAAAATAGACATTGGATAATGTGATGTTGTAGTAGACATGGAAGGAGAACTCATTAGTGCTCTGGAGGAAATCTCTCAGCTCAAGAAAAAGAATGGACTAAGAAAAGAATGGTTATAGATATAGAAATAAAAAGACAATGAGATTAATGAAGAAATAATCATCTTAAAAATTTAACTAGAAGAGGATAAGACAAGGGAATAAATATTGATGAATTGGATAAAATAAAAAGAGAAAATTTGTGAAAAACTATAAGCAAAAATAGTTTCCTTAAGAAAGGATATAGAGAAATACAAGACTCAAATGAAATTCAGTAAAGGATCTGAAACTATACATAATATTTTCAGCAATCATAGATCACTAGATGACAATATAGGGCTAGGATATAAGGAAACTCTGAAACTTGTCAAAGGTGAATCAACCACTAGAATGTCAACTAGTGAGAAGCCTACAAGTTATGAAAGTGATATCAAGGGAAACAACAATCAGCCTAAAAAATAAAGAGATGAAAAGAAGAAGCAGTCAGAACTAGATCAACCCAATTATGCAAACAAATATCAAGCAAGGAAGCAATAGATGCTTGAATCTTATCAAGTTGGCACACAAAGACTAATTCCTACAAGTAAGTTTTTTCAAAGGCATCCAGATTTTTTCTATGGATATTGTTTCTCTTGTGGAAAATTTGGACATAAGATTTTTAGTTGCATGACTTTAGACATAACAAAAATATGGGAATTGGATTTAATAAACCTCAAATGGCTATGTTTCAAAATTACTTCAATAATGTATGCTTCCCTCTTCTAAATGATTCTAAGTGCCACATATGCAATCATTTTGGACACAAGGAAAGTGAATACAATAGCAAGATGAAGCAACCCCCTATGGGCCTACACAATCTACCGGTCTAGGATCAAACTACACAGGAGTCGGAGTGGCTCTTAGGATTCCACCAACCCCTACAATTAACTTACCCATACACTTCACAAGATACACAGGCGCAAAATTTAAATTCAAAAGGGTTCCTTTGGTCCAGGAAACCTGAGCATGCGACCACAGCTTGTGACCGAGCATTTGGCGAAAGGCATATTCAGTGCTCCAAGGCTCTAGGCTTCAGGATTTTCCCCGCTCCAACAACAATCAACTCACTTTCCCTGAACAATTGAACCACCAAACTCACAAAGAGTCCAAGGATCAACAGTCCACGCTTCTTCATTGGATCAACGGTCCATATTTTCTCTAGGACTTTGAAGGTTCAAGAGATTATTCACCCCATGCAACAATGACCAAACTTCCCTAGAGTTATGAATCACCGAATCACTCAGGGATCCAATGGCTCACACTCACCCACAAATATATGGTGGAGATTCACTCTGAGACTTTGTAGCTTCGGGGCTCTAGGCCTACTTTGCAAAAAACAACTTAGAAACTGCCAGAATAGTGAAGTCCAAAGGAATTAACACTTCACGACTTTTGTCCTTCTCCCTATCAAATGAATGTGAGGCATTCCGAATTCTTCCTACCATATCTCATCTACTCTACCTTAAACAAATGGATTATCATCTTTGGGAATTACACTCTCTATCCCTACTCGATCTTTGTCACTTGAATGACTCAAATTCTGGCACACATTTTGCACTTCTCTCCTGAGATTGGGACTTGAAAAATTCACTTGCACACTCCTTGCGCTAACTCTCCTAAAATTTATCAACACTTAACAAAATTTTGGCTCCATGCACTCCTTGCACTCCATATCCCCTTTGATATTTTACACTGCTATGAGTGTAGGAGCACTCCTTGCACTTGCTCTGTGAAAAACTGCACTATCTCTCTTGAGCTTCTGAACCTGTAAATGGTTCAGCCTCCACACTCCTTGCGTTGGCACTATGCACTCCTTGCACTGTGATTCTCAGAACATAAACAATTTAAACTTATAACTAAATTAAGGAATCATTCAATACAAAATTTATATGCACACACACAAACACAGAGATAAAAACATAACATTTATCTAGTTTCATAGAGATAAACAAATTTAGAATCTCATAAATGTGTGAGCAATTCTCTTCTTCTATATTTCCTCAACAACATTTTTACAAAAGTTTCAATTATCTTCAGCAGTAGCCTCTTCTAGGCATAGAATATATTGATTTATACATGAAGGGGATTCTTGAGCCTTCCCTCCATACTATTCTAGTGCTTTCATATCACAATTAAAAGCTTCCTACCACTAAGAGGATTACAATAAATGAACAATTACAATTCAGATATGAGTCGGCGCTCAAAATATGTATAATACTATAGGAATTAAAGTTAATTACATTATATAAGAGCATATTCAATGGATCTAGCCTAAATATCTCATGGGATCTTTAATTATAACATTCTCAAAATTAAATTGGTGTGCTCTCCTTGGGATCCAAACTGGTTTAAAGTGCATTGCGTTGGATGCTGAGTGATCTTCCACCAAGCTTCATTAATGATGACGATGATGCTCCTGCATCATAATCCCCTAGCAAAAATATTCATGGGATCCTGTCCATGAGCTCCTCAAATTCCTTTCCATGCTTCTGGATGTCTTCTTCAGTTATCCAACTAAAATCTTCTGCTGGATGATTCTTCCATTTCACTAGATATTCATAATAAACCTTTCTCCTGGGTCTCTTAGAAATTCTTTGGTCTAAAATATTTTCTATCTGAGGCTTCTCTACTATGGGAATCTATTGTATCCACTAAATATCCTCTTTATCATATTTCCCTCCTATGTCATCCATCTTGTAAGGATATAAGTCAGCTACGTTAAATATCGGTGAAATTCCAATGTCCTCTGGCAACTCAATTTCATAAGCATTGGCAGCAAATTTTATAACAATTTATAAGGTCCTATCTTCTTCATCTTCAGTTTATTATATTTCCATCTTGGAAATATTTCCTTCCTCAGGTGTTGTTACGAGGAAAATCTCTCTATGGTTAGGGGTAAACCACAACAAAAGAAAATGACTGCATAAATAAACTCTAATCTCAGATATGCTATGTAAACAAATATGCTAACAAGACAAGATAAAAGGCCTACCTCGTCCAGACATTTGATGAAGTCCACTGTTGATCACTTGACTTAAATAAATACACCTGCAACCTGTCCTCAACAGCCAAGAAACACAAGTGTATGGTGATAACATATAATGTTAGCACATTCAATAACATAGTCCATCAACATTCATAACAAATACGCCCATGGAATAACAATTCAAATATTTGCAAGATATTAATTGGATGAGAAAAGAGTATTTCTATTAAAATGTAATCAACAGAAGTGAATGAATTGCAAACTTCCTTATCGACATGGTTCGGAATTGAGAAACTAAGTCCCTTCCAGTTATGCCTCCACCACTTCAATCATCCACCAAAGGAAAACTCATATAAGAGAGACAATGAGGTTCTCAATCATGTAGGGAAGAGATTGGGGGTTGAACAATGTCTTCGGACTTAAAAGGATAAAGGGATGCAAACTCAATATGAAGTGAACAATTTCTCCAGAGTAACTTTTCTATAAAAGTTGAATTATTCTCTCCTTTTCCATAGCTCGGATTTGGTCCATTTATAGCCTTCATGTGGAACTGAAGGGTTGATTCAGAACATAGTATATGGAAGATCAAGGATCATGGACCTTGTAACGTGAAATGGAAACCCGAAACCATTTTTAAAATTTGTCCACAAAACCCGATGTACATGGGATGTAGTGGTGCAACCTATGTATATGTATGATGTATAATAGATATGGCACGTATATGTGGAAAAATAATGTTTTTTTCTCTGGGATTTGCAAAAAGGTTCTTCAAGTCTGCATAGGGAAATGGAAATATCCCTCTGTGCAAGTTTTCATAGGGTGAGGAAAATATTTCTATAAAATATGTCCCCTAATGTGTGAGGTCAGAGGAGTATCTGTGATGGCTGAAATACATTATAATACCCAGAAGTGGAGTAATGGAGACCCAACTAGATGAACTAGTTGCTCATTACAATCTGCATTGACTTTGTGCACATGGATGCTAATTTGAATTACACTATAGATCCATGTGAAAATATACCAAACAATTGTTCATGGCCATGTATAGGAAATACAAAGGTGGATACATACCAAAATTTGTCACAGTCATGAACAAGGCCCAGCAAAAACAGTCCCAAAATCAATCTGAACATATATGTATACAATAGAGTACAATCTAAACATATATGTATACAATGGAGTACAATATCATCCCCCATGATCGTTGAATCCATATAGGTATTGGTCCGATGAAAGATAGAAACAACTCAAGAAAGCTGCGACTATAAATTGGTGTCTTCAAGTCTTCTACACAATCTACCAAAGGTGCAAGTCTACATCGTGTGAATAAATGATTTGAGGTCGAACATAATGAGACTTCGTTTGATTATCGGTCATTAAAGTATACCGTTAACAAATTTGAGACAACCTACCGATAATGAAAGTAGGTATCAAGGCACCAAGTACATTCTTACAAGTGTGAATAGAGGTGTCGAGGTCGAACACTTGAAGAATCCATCGATCAGGAGACATTGATGTATTCCCAACTATTGATGGTGAGAGAATCTTCCACTAATGACTGCAAGCCTCTAGGTACTCATAGGATTCTAGGTCTCGTTTCCAGAATAGATGAGTTGAAGTCGATGGAAGGAGACCCACTAAAAGGAGAGAATTGAGGCATCTCTCATTATTCAGCATGAGGTACAAAGCAAGAGCCTGATGATTTGGAGGAAATTGGGCAAAGAACATGTTCACGAACCAATGACCCTGTGCGTCTTTCACATGTACCAGATGCAAGCGATACACGAAAAATATGCTATGAATAGAATACAATAAGGAAAACTATTGACAAAGGATAGGAAACCACCAATAAGGATAATGGCATCCAAGACACTACAGGAATCCTAATGTGTGAATAGATTTCTTGTCGTCGAACACAAGGGAAACCACCCAGTCAACGACCAATGATGAAATGTCGACTGTTGGGTTCAAGGTTACCTACTGTTGGGATAAATATATGCACTATTAATTCCCACATTTAATTATCAACCATGGAACGTAATATTCAAGGTGTAGGCACAAGAAATGCTAACCTAATCTAAAGTCGACAAAACAATCTTCAAACCCACACTACAAGAAATTAACACTAAGGATTCATCACTGAGACGTAGGCATAACTTACTGTTATAAATGCTTAGATCACAGTCTTTCATGGAATCAGGGTGATGTTCATGTGATTAATCATGAGTAGCTTACTTAAGTTTTATGTCCTTCAGTGATTATTTCCTATAGAGGATCCACACTTAAATGCAATAAAAGAAAAAGGGAAACATAATTGAATTCAATTGATATGAAATAAACTATGGGAAAGACAAATCACAATGAAAGAAAACTAATAATGACCAATAAGTGAAATTAATCTAAAATTGGATCTCAAGAACAATTCTTCAAATGGTTATAAGTGTCAACAAAAATAAGAGTTCTCTACAGAAAATCCATGAAAGAAGAATGGATATCTGATTAATGAAAAGATTGGACAATGAGAAATGCACACCTTTATGTTCACTCGAATTGCGGATTTGAAAATTTCTCACAAACAGTAAAAGAAATCAGAATTTAAGAAAATGGTGCAATGGTATTAGAACAATTTCTTGTATATTGATTTATTGGATTTCCAAGCATAATTTTACAAATGAATGTCAATGAATGGAATGGTAATGAAACACTTCAATATCCAATGGTGGAATGAGCAAGAAATGTCAAATAAAATTATAAAAATAAAACACTATTACACCAACTAAAGAATGATTCCTAAGTATGTGCTAATATGAATATACTAAATTTAAACTGAACTTGCATCTCTACAAAAATTGAATGAAAATCAACAAGATAGCAACTAAACTAGAAATGAAATTTATACAAAAATAAACACAAGCAATCTAATCTATGAGAGTAAAAGAGGGTAGCAGGATATTACTCAGAATCAGGGGCCCTTCCCATGATGAATAACCTTTCTTAAAAGACAATCAAATCAAGTGAAGAAGATGCACAGTAAACCAACAACAGTCAATCCTCCATTTTGATGAAAGACTATGTTTTTACATGGTAGTTAACTCCTTAAAGCTTTCTCACAAGAACAAACCTCTTACTTACAAAAACCTCATCAAACTAATGGCTCTTTCTCATAGCCCTATGAGGCTTATTTATACATGAATAATCATTAAGGAGTGGATGGGACTGAATACCAATGCTCAGATTTCAAATTTTACATTTATAGGCATAAATCCCAAAAATTTGGGTTTTAATGTAATTTGGGCAGATTTGATTTAGGGATCCACCCATATCTTCCAAACTAATTCACATTTTGATAAGGTTCTCGCACCTTACTCAATTTTCCATATTCTAGACAAAACTCATTTCGTAGAATTTCTAGATCTGATCCCATCTACATGAAAATCGAGGCAGAAGTTGGTAGTTTGAGATTTTTGCTAATTTTTGCAGAATCATTCCCTCTGTGCTGGAGGTCAACACTTGTGAGATGCATAAAATTTTCCCCATGTGTATGATATAAACGTCGCTCTGGACAAAACCCATGTCCCCGATTTTCCTCTAGAAGCTTTCCAAAATTTCAAACTATATCTGGTACTGGACGGTTGTTGATGCTGGTACCAGATGAGCACAACATTCATACCGGATGAGCACATAATTGGTACCGGAAAAGAACAAAATTCATACAGGGTGAGCGCATAATTGGTACCAGATGATTTGAGTACTAGATGACATGTAGTGTGGGTACCAGATGACATGGATTGTGGGTATCAGTGACTGTGCAGGTACCGGTTGACTGTAGAACCTTCTGCTACTAGATGACCTCCAGTGCGGGTACCAAATGACTTCCGGTTTGGGAACATATTATTTGGACATAGAAACACAGGATTAAACCATCATCAATAAAATCTTGTTAAAAGAATCTTTAATCACTTAAAAAGACAAGAAAACAACAATAATTAACCATAAGGTAGAATGGATGCAATTGGTGCTAAGTGACGGGATAATGGCTATAGAATGTATCAAGAGTGCGGGAGTATAGATTATGAATGGAGACTTTACATGGTAGAAACTATGACATATTTGGATCCCAACACTCCCTCATGCTTGTTGGTTTGCATGTCCTCATGCAAACACAAATTGTATACACTCTATTTAATCATTGATTTCTTTGACTTAATTTCTTTGTGCATGTGTTGGTTCTTATGGAGCAATGTCCTTTTTCATTTGATATTATCACAGGCTTTTAACTTGATTTTTTTTACAATAGAGCAATGAAATTTGAGAACAAATGATAGATGGGCAATGAAGGGATGGTGGATGGGATGGAAATACGAATATGGACTTAGGAGTTTGTATACTATGTTGTTTTTCTTTAAAACCAATGTTTATTTGTGGTTTTTAGGCAAAAATGACTTCATCCTTTTTGTGTGATTTCTTTATGAAATGTATAAAGGGAAGACACTATAGGTGTTGCATTGGATTTATGTACCACGATAATTTTCTTTTCATACTAATGGCCTTATCAGAGTATTATGCATTTTATTATGAATTGTAGATGGAGATTGAATGATAATGGTTTACGAAAGATAAAATGTATGGTGTGGTTAATCATCAAGTTCCCTTAAAAATTTTAATCTATCATAGAGTCTTAAATTTTTTTTACCTCAAGTTTACCTTCACTTTAATTTGCGTTGTTGGTTGATGAATGGGAGTACATGTTGGCTGGAACTGAAGATTAAACCAAGAAAGACTAAGAGTTTCCAGATATCTAGGAGAGAGTTGATGAATGATGATATGCTAAGATTCCTTATGTCTCTCTCTCCCCCACGCCTGTTGGTTTGCATGTCCTCATGCAAACTCTCATTAGCACAAAAAATTGTTGCAAGATGAAAGTGGACTATGTGGAACCGGTGCATGTTAACTGAAGGAGGGATATAAAGTATGTCAGAGCTAAGAGCTGCTAAAAATATCCTGCAAAAAGTACCCTCGAAAAAGATTTAAATTTTTGTACTGTTGGTACAGGAACCTACTAGTTTCTGTACTAGTAGTAATGGAACAAAAAAATCTAAAAGAACTAAATCAATGATGTTATTATGAGAGACGAAATAAGCATTGATGTTATGTCAAATAAACAACCAAAACTTAAACTTTATCCATGCTTGTAAATTTAGAAATGAAATTAATTTTAAAACGTTACAAACATAAAGGAAATTCCTAAATTACTTATTACATACGATTTCATTAATCATTAACAGTTGTATG
>ML783601.1:463808-535207 GCA_009831015.1 Picea engelmannii
TTTATATTATATTATACATATAATATAAATATACTTTATAATTTATTATATATATTTATACTTTATATTATAAATATATTACTACATTAATAATATTATAATTAATAATATTTCTTAATAATTAATAATCATATTATTAATTATCAATCTAGTAGAATGTCTTTCTGATGCTGCCTAAATATCAACAATCCCTCTCAACGAGGGAGACATTCTACGTTAAGCCAAGATTACCTCTAAATATTACCTTTGAAGATTACCTATGGGTGTCTTTCAAATAGCTTCAAAATGTCACCATGACATCCATTACCTTGCAATGCATATGTACCTCATCATGTGCACCCTTGTGAATTCATAGGAAATGAATCCAAGGCCCGTGGGTAGTTCTCAAATAACTACAACATGTCCCCATGACATCCACTACCCTACAATTCATCAATACTTGATCATCTGCACCCTTGGTCTAAGTGCCAACCCTTTTTCATGTTGGATGAGATCCACCTATCTTAGTTCCAACCCTTTTTCATGATGGATGAGATCCACCTGTCTTAATTCCAACCATTTTTCATGCTGGATGAGAACAACCATTGCCAACCCTTTTTCGTGTTGGATGAGAACAATCAATGCCATCCCTTTTTCATGTTGGATGAGTTCCACCTATCTCAGTGCCAACCCTTTTTCATGTTGGATGAGAACACTCAGTGCCAACCCTTTTTCATGTTGTATGAGTTCCACATGTCTTAGTGACAACCCTTTTTCATGTTGTATGAGAACACTCAGTGCCAACCCTTTTTCATGTTGGATGAGTTCCACATGTCTTAGTGACAACCCTTTTTCATGTTGTATGAGAACACTCAGTTCCAACCCTTTTTCATGTTGGATGAGTTCCACCTGTCTTAGTGCCATGTCGTTTTCATGCTGGATGAGAACACTCAATGCCATCCCTTTTTTATGCTAGATGAGTTCCACATGTATCAGTGATATCCATTTTTTATGGTGGATGAGAAAAATCCCTCTGAAGAGGGACTACAACAATATTGTCTCTGAAGTACTCAAACTTCATCCTTGACAATGGATTGGTAAACACGTCCGCAACTTGATAATTTGTAGTCACGAAACTAGAGCCACATTGCTCCCTTCTACACCATATCCTTGATATATTAATAGTTGATCTCGATATGCTTCGACCTGTCATGGACCACGGGGTTCTTTGAAAACTTCATGAAACTTTGGTTGTCACACCAGATGCAGGTCACTAGTTCGAGACCAAATAACCTAGACAACATTTCTCGAAGCCACACTTCTACTACACATGCTTCCAAATACTTAGCTTCAACCATATTGATCACCACACATGAGTTCTTCCTACATACGATAGAGCCTCTTATTCCTTATTGTAGTACATATATCCCTCTGGAACTGAGCTCCCATCTCCCTCTCGAGCAATGAATATCAATTGAATATTCAACCTACTGACTTCATCACTTGTCCTCCAAAACAAGTATCATCATCCTCTTCCTGTAGGTCTTACCTACAAGTCAAATTCAGTCCAATAGTATGAAAATTATGAAGCCACAGGGCTTCATGAATTTTTGCACATGCTTCCACATACTCATCTTTAGCCATACTGATCACCACACTTTACTGCTTCCTGCATCTGAAGGAGCCTCCTTCTCCTTACTGTAGTAACTAGCTTCCTCTGAAACTAAATTTTCGACTCCCTCTCGAGAACTAAATATCAACTAGATATTCAACCTATGGACTTCATAAATTGTCTTCTAGAACACGTCTTGTCATCCTCTTCTTGTAGGTATTACCTACAAGTCAAATTTAGTCCAATATTTATCAATTTCTGAAGCCACACTACTTCTCCACTTGCTACACATGACGGTATATACTCTGCTTCAGTCGTACTGAGTGGTACACACAATTGCTTCATGTTGCTCCTTGAAACCATACTGGAGCCTATAATGAAGTAATATGCTGAAGTAATCTTCTGATAGACTGAATCTGAATATCCATATAACATGAACTCATGGTCTATCATATACCTAAGACCATAATACAATGTGCCCTTAAGGTACCTCATCGCATGTTTTGTTGTGACCAAATGAACCTACCTGGGATGCTCCATATATTGACTCAGGGTTTTCACAAAAAAACTCATATCTGATCTTGTGTTCATCAAATTCATCAACGAACCCACCATCTCCCTGTATAAAGTAACATCCATAGTCTTTGAAGTCATATCTTGCAAAAACTTCAGATTTGATACCATAGGTGTAGTCATTTTCTTGCAATCCAAAATCCTGAACCTTTTTCAGGAATTGTATGGTATACTTCCCTTGATTTAGAAAGATCGCATCCTATCTCTGCCATACGTTGGGACACAAAAAATAATGCATCGTCCTGAGATATTTCATCTCAAAATCAACAACCAGTTTTTCTCTTACACTCTGAAATGAGATTTTCCACACTTGTTAGAAATAGTTCATGCACATACAACAATAGTATTAATGGACCATCATCCACAACCTTAAAGTAAATGTTAGGATCTGTACTTCTCTTTGTAAATCCTATGTTCGTCAGAAAATTGTCGATCCTGCCATACCATGCTTTTGGTTCCTGCATTAATTCATACATAAAATCCATAGTGACTTCACAACATGCATCCAGGGTCGGTGGGTAGCTTTATAATAGATACATGTCATCATGAGACTATCTAGTTTCTTGAGAAAACTTGGATATCTTATGCATGACATATAGTACCGTGCAATAAAATATGTGCCTCCTCTCTTCAACATGCATCTAGGGCTGGTGGGTAGCTCTCCAATAGCTACAACATGTCATAATGAAATCCACTACCCTTCAATAACATATGAATCCATCACTCCCTCTAAGGCTATATAGTATTTGGAGTAATCTTCTCCCTCTGCATGTATTGATATCCTCTTCTTTTTCATTACATGGATCTACACAACTTTCTGTCTAGATAGTATTGTTTCGTGTTTCTTCCTACGAATTTCATTATGACGCAACACCCCTACCTCAGAAAGTTTTGCGTGACCTTCTGGTCTTGGATCTTTCTATTTCCCTGAGCCGGAATGCCTCTTCGATTCCCAGCTGAAATCTTCAACTCATATAACCACAGTTCCTTCTAGGGTTTACGCCTACGCAAACAAGCACAAGGCGCGAACCTCCACCCCACATGACCAACTGATGTGACCACGGTCTTCACCCGAAAAGGTTTTTTTCATTTCACGACTTCGTGATTCCTATTGTTGATTTCCTTTCACTCCTTTGACTCCTGAAACCCCAAAATGGGCTAACAGATCTTTAACTCCTCCCTTATGACTCAACCATATGACCTCAGTCACATCCTAGGGCCCACCTCTGAGCACGTCGGGATTTCATGACTTACGAGTTCGTGATGTGACTCCTCTCTCATATCCCAAAGTCTGAAATCGCGACTTCTTCTCCTCAGATCGACGCCCCTAAGCTTCCCACGATATGACGGTCCAGATTATGTCGGAATTTCACGTATCGGAATTTTGCGACTCAAGACCTCCAAGTCATGACCTTCTCCACACTCTGACTCCCGAAGTGCCAAAATCCAAAAATCACAAGATCAACGACTCCCTTTGATCCAGATATAACGATGACTATTCCTCCTGAGATCAATTTCTATGAGGTGACTCCGACCTCATATTCCCTTCGAACTCTTCAAAGTCTCTATCCCTCCTGAGTTTAGTTCTTGCTACAAACTCAAGGATTCCAAGGCATCTTGCTCGCACTCCTTCTGGCTTCACAATAATCTTTGATTACCTGAGCTTCCCAGTTTTGCGCACTCCTTACAACAATAACTCTTCAACCACTAACTCGGTTGGAAAATTCTAGGACTTCAACTCTCTTGCACACACCTTGCATGACTCTATGCTATACTTGCACTTCTTTTAGTATGAGAACAATGTTATCTCTCCTGAGCTTTTCTGAGATAAAAATCATAATCTTGTCAACACACTCCTTGCGGACCTTCTCTACACTCCTTACAGGAATTCTCAGGATGAGAAACAATTGAAACTCATACTCTCCCTCTGACAGACTTCTTACATTCAACATGAAATCATACACACACATATCATTGAAACAAAATGCATAACATAGCATATAAGAAAACTGTAAACATACTATTCAATAGATGCAAACAATATTCATCACAACCCATGAAATTGAGTCAGATCATTCTTATATTAACTCAAGTTCCTTTGTACATAGGTTCAATATCAACAAGTATCTCCTTATACAATCTTCTACAATCTCTGTTCTCCTCTTCTCTTACTCTACATCTCTATTATTCCTATTGAGAACAATGATAGAATACAATACATACGAGGGAGATTTATAGATTTTTCCCTCCTACAACTATAACTATCTAATCGAATTAAAGTCTACATCTACTTTGCATTTATTACATTAATTGCCTCCAACAAACAGATGAGAGAAACCGCTCAAGATCTGCGTTACAATCTCTAAACCATAAAAGAAAAAATATATTTTCTAGATATTACATTAATGCTTCATCCTTTTAAATTAAAAACATCCTCAAAATGCGTGTTGGTGCATATCTAGCTGTCCTTTCACTTTTGTGATTTCTTTAATGGAAATGCTCCTGCATCACATTATGGCTCCTTCTCGGATATAGTACCCATGACCTTCCTGGAACAAGAAACAAGAACACGAAAAAGAATCTCCTAGAGGAGATCAATTTATCTCGTCCACAACTATATACAGTGACCCTCTAAATGATATGTATTCTACTATGACCAACACACATCCATAATATACTCGATGTCATACGCCTAACAATGTTGATTTTCTAGTGTTACATTAGACACGCACAATTTTCCCCAAGTGGTAATTACTTCCAACAATATTACTTTAGTTAACTCTAAAACATCACTAAGTAATTACACTCAGAAAATTCCAAATACTTAGAAACTTTGGTCTCTTCCTTAGATCACTTCCCACATGCGAGAGAGAATAAATGTGTGTCTATTGTTGTGTATTTTTAAAGTAATATTAAATTGATCCAAAGAGACATGTCTCTTTGAAAAATAAATTTTATTTTCTTTCTTATAAATAGTTGGAGAATACCTCCCGTAAATACCCAAAGATTAATTTGGTTATAATCCATCCACATAGTATTTGACTTTGTTAAATTGTTCCTCCATAATTCATGCGATTCTTTGCATAAATATAGGTAGATGTAAATATGCAATACATTCCTCACATTTAGGTAATTAGACATTTTTACTAGAAATTAATTCCCACCATAATTTGTGGAAATATTTCTATAATTTTGGTAGGAGTAAAAAGTAAATATGTTGTACATAAAGATTGCAACAACCCCATAAATTTAACACTCCCATGACTTTAATCTCATTTTCCTAGGCCCTCCTCTGAGGGAATCAAGCCCAGAACTACTCTTATAGCATGTTGAATTTTCATAAGAGATGATATTGTATGTGAATGAATATCTTATTACAATGATAAGTGTTCTATATATAAAGAACATATGGTGACCATTGTGACCATCCATGAAGAGATGTGTCCCTCGGGTAATAAATATATTTATACTTTATATTATAAATATATTATTACATTAATGATATTTATTAATAATTAATAATCATATTATTAATTATCAATCTAGTAGAATGTGTTTCTGATGCTTCCCAAACATCAACAGTTACAAGTTGTTGGTACAGGTTGACAATGACAAAGTGACAGTGGGAGTGGTTTATTCAATGATAGTGACATGTTGTCTGCATTCAGAATTTATATTTCAGGGCAGTTGGATGGGGAAAGGAAATGGGGTTTGTAGCCTCCTTCCGGTTGGTGCCAGAGAATCAGGGATTTGGAGCTTCCTTTGGGTTGGATATTGAGAACTAGGTGGTTGTAGCCACGTTCTAGTTGGAGCCGTAGAGCCAAGGGGGTTGTATCCTCATTCCAGTTGGTGCTAGAGAATTAGGGAGTTGGAGCTTCCTCCGGGTTGGATCCTGAGAACTAGGTGGTTGTAGCCACCTTCTAGGTGTAGCTTCCTTTTGGTTGGAGCCAGATAATTTAGGGAGTTGTATCTTCCTTTAGTTTGGAGCCTGAGAAACTATGGGGTTGGAGCCTCCTTCCAGTTGGAGTTGGAGAATTGGAATTTGTTTCTTCCTTGAATGTAATTTTTTGACATATAAGAAAAACATTTTGTGGTTTTCTCCAACGTTGGGTTTCCACATAAATATTGTTGTACTTTGTATTGTGTGGATGTGTTTATTATTGTAAATTATGCACTAATGGATTTTAGTTTGAACGATAAAATAATATATTGGTGATGAATTGATGAACATGGTTGAATAAGTTAAAGGAATATAAACTATGGTTCAAAGTGGTATAAATTTCTCATTACTTATTCACCCCCCCTCTTAGTAATCCAACAAGATGAGGACCAAGAAAGAACAATCAGATCTAAATGACAGAGTCCTCAAGACATCAGTCAAATCATCATCATCTCAAGATCGTAAGTCATCAGAACACTTCTTATATGAAGAAGAAGCTAAGTTAGTAAGGAAACTGAAGAGGGGATCTGAAAAGTATCAAGGTATTTTACCCTTCAAATTCTTTCATGGTGGTAAAGTTGGTAATTTTTCATCTAAATGTCCCTTCAAAGAATAAAACACCAATGAAAAAGAAAGAAAAGGTAAGGATAGCAGTAGCTCTTCAAACATTGAAGAAAAATAATATGAGCGAAATACAATTCAAGATGAAAAACTTCTCATGGATTTGGAGAAACACAAATATTATCAGTAAAAAATAGACATTGGATAATGTGATGTTGTAGTAGACATGGAAGGAGAACTCATTAGTGCTCTGGAGGAAATCTCTCAGCTCAAGAAAAAGAATGGACTAAGAAAAGAATGGTTATAGATATAGAAATAAAAAGACAATGAGATTAATGAAGAAATAATCATCTTAAAAATTTAACTAGAAGAGGATAAGACAAGGGAATAAATATTGATGAATTGGATAAAATAAAAAGAGAAAATTTGTGAAAAACTATAAGCAAAAATAGTTTCCTTAAGAAAGGATATAGAGAAATACAAGACTCAAATGAAATTCAGTAAAGGATCTGAAACTATACATAATATTTTCAGCAATCATAGATCACTAGATGACAATATAGGGCTAGGATATAAGGAAACTCTGAAACTTGTCAAAGGTGAATCAACCACTAGAATGTCAACTAGTGAGAAGCCTACAAGTTATGAAAGTGATATCAAGGGAAACAACAATCAGCCTAAAAAATAAAGAGATGAAAAGAAGAAGCAGTCAGAACTAGATCAACCCAATTATGCAAACAAATATCAAGCAAGGAAGCAATAGATGCTTGAATCTTATCAAGTTGGCACACAAAGACTAATTCCTACAAGTAAGTTTTTTCAAAGGCATCCAGATTTTTTCTATGGATATTGTTTCTCTTGTGGAAAATTTGGACATAAGATTTTTAGTTGCATGACTTTAGACATAACAAAAATATGGGAATTGGATTTAATAAACCTCAAATGGCTATGTTTCAAAATTACTTCAATAATGTATGCTTCCCTCTTCTAAATGATTCTAAGTGCCACATATGCAATCATTTTGGACACAAGGAAAGTGAATACAATAGCAAGATGAAGCAACCCCCTATGGGCCTACACAATCTACCGGTCTAGGATCAAACTACACAGGAGTCGGAGTGGCTCTTAGGATTCCACCAACCCCTACAATTAACTTACCCATACACTTCACAAGATACACAGGCGCAAAATTTAAATTCAAAAGGGTTCCTTTGGTCCAGGAAACCTGAGCATGCGACCACAGCTTGTGACCGAGCATTTGGCGAAAGGCATATTCAGTGCTCCAAGGCTCTAGGCTTCAGGATTTTCCCCGCTCCAACAACAATCAACTCACTTTCCCTGAACAATTGAACCACCAAACTCACAAAGAGTCCAAGGATCAACAGTCCACGCTTCTTCATTGGATCAACGGTCCATATTTTCTCTAGGACTTTGAAGGTTCAAGAGATTATTCACCCCATGCAACAATGACCAAACTTCCCTAGAGTTATGAATCACCGAATCACTCAGGGATCCAATGGCTCACACTCACCCACAAATATATGGTGGAGATTCACTCTGAGACTTTGTAGCTTCGGGGCTCTAGGCCTACTTTGCAAAAAACAACTTAGAAACTGCCAGAATAGTGAAGTCCAAAGGAATTAACACTTCACGACTTTTGTCCTTCTCCCTATCAAATGAATGTGAGGCATTCCGAATTCTTCCTACCATATCTCATCTACTCTACCTTAAACAAATGGATTATCATCTTTGGGAATTACACTCTCTATCCCTACTCGATCTTTGTCACTTGAATGACTCAAATTCTGGCACACATTTTGCACTTCTCTCCTGAGATTGGGACTTGAAAAATTCACTTGCACACTCCTTGCGCTAACTCTCCTAAAATTTATCAACACTTAACAAAATTTTGGCTCCATGCACTCCTTGCACTCCATATCCCCTTTGATATTTTACACTGCTATGAGTGTAGGAGCACTCCTTGCACTTGCTCTGTGAAAAACTGCACTATCTCTCTTGAGCTTCTGAACCTGTAAATGGTTCAGCCTCCACACTCCTTGCGTTGGCACTATGCACTCCTTGCACTGTGATTCTCAGAACATAAACAATTTAAACTTATAACTAAATTAAGGAATCATTCAATACAAAATTTATATGCACACACACAAACACAGAGATAAAAACATAACATTTATCTAGTTTCATAGAGATAAACAAATTTAGAATCTCATAAATGTGTGAGCAATTCTCTTCTTCTATATTTCCTCAACAACATTTTTACAAAAGTTTCAATTATCTTCAGCAGTAGCCTCTTCTAGGCATAGAATATATTGATTTATACATGAAGGGGATTCTTGAGCCTTCCCTCCATACTATTCTAGTGCTTTCATATCACAATTAAAAGCTTCCTACCACTAAGAGGATTACAATAAATGAACAATTACAATTCAGATATGAGTCGGCGCTCAAAATATGTATAATACTATAGGAATTAAAGTTAATTACATTATATAAGAGCATATTCAATGGATCTAGCCTAAATATCTCATGGGATCTTTAATTATAACATTCTCAAAATTAAATTGGTGTGCTCTCCTTGGGATCCAAACTGGTTTAAAGTGCATTGCGTTGGATGCTGAGTGATCTTCCACCAAGCTTCATTAATGATGACGATGATGCTCCTGCATCATAATCCCCTAGCAAAAATATTCATGGGATCCTGTCCATGAGCTCCTCAAATTCCTTTCCATGCTTCTGGATGTCTTCTTCAGTTATCCAACTAAAATCTTCTGCTGGATGATTCTTCCATTTCACTAGATATTCATAATAAACCTTTCTCCTGGGTCTCTTAGAAATTCTTTGGTCTAAAATATTTTCTATCTGAGGCTTCTCTACTATGGGAATCTATTGTATCCACTAAATATCCTCTTTATCATATTTCCCTCCTATGTCATCCATCTTGTAAGGATATAAGTCAGCTACGTTAAATATCGGTGAAATTCCAATGTCCTCTGGCAACTCAATTTCATAAGCATTGGCAGCAAATTTTATAACAATTTATAAGGTCCTATCTTCTTCATCTTCAGTTTATTATATTTCCATCTTGGAAATATTTCCTTCCTCAGGTGTTGTTACGAGGAAAATCTCTCTATGGTTAGGGGTAAACCACAACAAAAGAAAATGACTGCATAAATAAACTCTAATCTCAGATATGCTATGTAAACAAATATGCTAACAAGACAAGATAAAAGGCCTACCTCGTCCAGACATTTGATGAAGTCCACTGTTGATCACTTGACTTAAATAAATACACCTGCAACCTGTCCTCAACAGCCAAGAAACACAAGTGTATGGTGATAACATATAATGTTAGCACATTCAATAACATAGTCCATCAACATTCATAACAAATACGCCCATGGAATAACAATTCAAATATTTGCAAGATATTAATTGGATGAGAAAAGAGTATTTCTATTAAAATGTAATCAACAGAAGTGAATGAATTGCAAACTTCCTTATCGACATGGTTCGGAATTGAGAAACTAAGTCCCTTCCAGTTATGCCTCCACCACTTCAATCATCCACCAAAGGAAAACTCATATAAGAGAGACAATGAGGTTCTCAATCATGTAGGGAAGAGATTGGGGGTTGAACAATGTCTTCGGACTTAAAAGGATAAAGGGATGCAAACTCAATATGAAGTGAACAATTTCTCCAGAGTAACTTTTCTATAAAAGTTGAATTATTCTCTCCTTTTCCATAGCTCGGATTTGGTCCATTTATAGCCTTCATGTGGAACTGAAGGGTTGATTCAGAACATAGTATATGGAAGATCAAGGATCATGGACCTTGTAACGTGAAATGGAAACCCGAAACCATTTTTAAAATTTGTCCACAAAACCCGATGTACATGGGATGTAGTGGTGCAACCTATGTATATGTATGATGTATAATAGATATGGCACGTATATGTGGAAAAATAATGTTTTTTTCTCTGGGATTTGCAAAAAGGTTCTTCAAGTCTGCATAGGGAAATGGAAATATCCCTCTGTGCAAGTTTTCATAGGGTGAGGAAAATATTTCTATAAAATATGTCCCCTAATGTGTGAGGTCAGAGGAGTATCTGTGATGGCTGAAATACATTATAATACCCAGAAGTGGAGTAATGGAGACCCAACTAGATGAACTAGTTGCTCATTACAATCTGCATTGACTTTGTGCACATGGATGCTAATTTGAATTACACTATAGATCCATGTGAAAATATACCAAACAATTGTTCATGGCCATGTATAGGAAATACAAAGGTGGATACATACCAAAATTTGTCACAGTCATGAACAAGGCCCAGCAAAAACAGTCCCAAAATCAATCTGAACATATATGTATACAATAGAGTACAATCTAAACATATATGTATACAATGGAGTACAATATCATCCCCCATGATCGTTGAATCCATATAGGTATTGGTCCGATGAAAGATAGAAACAACTCAAGAAAGCTGCGACTATAAATTGGTGTCTTCAAGTCTTCTACACAATCTACCAAAGGTGCAAGTCTACATCGTGTGAATAAATGATTTGAGGTCGAACATAATGAGACTTCGTTTGATTATCGGTCATTAAAGTATACCGTTAACAAATTTGAGACAACCTACCGATAATGAAAGTAGGTATCAAGGCACCAAGTACATTCTTACAAGTGTGAATAGAGGTGTCGAGGTCGAACACTTGAAGAATCCATCGATCAGGAGACATTGATGTATTCCCAACTATTGATGGTGAGAGAATCTTCCACTAATGACTGCAAGCCTCTAGGTACTCATAGGATTCTAGGTCTCGTTTCCAGAATAGATGAGTTGAAGTCGATGGAAGGAGACCCACTAAAAGGAGAGAATTGAGGCATCTCTCATTATTCAGCATGAGGTACAAAGCAAGAGCCTGATGATTTGGAGGAAATTGGGCAAAGAACATGTTCACGAACCAATGACCCTGTGCGTCTTTCACATGTACCAGATGCAAGCGATACACGAAAAATATGCTATGAATAGAATACAATAAGGAAAACTATTGACAAAGGATAGGAAACCACCAATAAGGATAATGGCATCCAAGACACTACAGGAATCCTAATGTGTGAATAGATTTCTTGTCGTCGAACACAAGGGAAACCACCCAGTCAACGACCAATGATGAAATGTCGACTGTTGGGTTCAAGGTTACCTACTGTTGGGATAAATATATGCACTATTAATTCCCACATTTAATTATCAACCATGGAACGTAATATTCAAGGTGTAGGCACAAGAAATGCTAACCTAATCTAAAGTCGACAAAACAATCTTCAAACCCACACTACAAGAAATTAACACTAAGGATTCATCACTGAGACGTAGGCATAACTTACTGTTATAAATGCTTAGATCACAGTCTTTCATGGAATCAGGGTGATGTTCATGTGATTAATCATGAGTAGCTTACTTAAGTTTTATGTCCTTCAGTGATTATTTCCTATAGAGGATCCACACTTAAATGCAATAAAAGAAAAAGGGAAACATAATTGAATTCAATTGATATGAAATAAACTATGGGAAAGACAAATCACAATGAAAGAAAACTAATAATGACCAATAAGTGAAATTAATCTAAAATTGGATCTCAAGAACAATTCTTCAAATGGTTATAAGTGTCAACAAAAATAAGAGTTCTCTACAGAAAATCCATGAAAGAAGAATGGATATCTGATTAATGAAAAGATTGGACAATGAGAAATGCACACCTTTATGTTCACTCGAATTGCGGATTTGAAAATTTCTCACAAACAGTAAAAGAAATCAGAATTTAAGAAAATGGTGCAATGGTATTAGAACAATTTCTTGTATATTGATTTATTGGATTTCCAAGCATAATTTTACAAATGAATGTCAATGAATGGAATGGTAATGAAACACTTCAATATCCAATGGTGGAATGAGCAAGAAATGTCAAATAAAATTATAAAAATAAAACACTATTACACCAACTAAAGAATGATTCCTAAGTATGTGCTAATATGAATATACTAAATTTAAACTGAACTTGCATCTCTACAAAAATTGAATGAAAATCAACAAGATAGCAACTAAACTAGAAATGAAATTTATACAAAAATAAACACAAGCAATCTAATCTATGAGAGTAAAAGAGGGTAGCAGGATATTACTCAGAATCAGGGGCCCTTCCCATGATGAATAACCTTTCTTAAAAGACAATCAAATCAAGTGAAGAAGATGCACAGTAAACCAACAACAGTCAATCCTCCATTTTGATGAAAGACTATGTTTTTACATGGTAGTTAACTCCTTAAAGCTTTCTCACAAGAACAAACCTCTTACTTACAAAAACCTCATCAAACTAATGGCTCTTTCTCATAGCCCTATGAGGCTTATTTATACATGAATAATCATTAAGGAGTGGATGGGACTGAATACCAATGCTCAGATTTCAAATTTTACATTTATAGGCATAAATCCCAAAAATTTGGGTTTTAATGTAATTTGGGCAGATTTGATTTAGGGATCCACCCATATCTTCCAAACTAATTCACATTTTGATAAGGTTCTCGCACCTTACTCAATTTTCCATATTCTAGACAAAACTCATTTCGTAGAATTTCTAGATCTGATCCCATCTACATGAAAATCGAGGCAGAAGTTGGTAGTTTGAGATTTTTGCTAATTTTTGCAGAATCATTCCCTCTGTGCTGGAGGTCAACACTTGTGAGATGCATAAAATTTTCCCCATGTGTATGATATAAACGTCGCTCTGGACAAAACCCATGTCCCCGATTTTCCTCTAGAAGCTTTCCAAAATTTCAAACTATATCTGGTACTGGACGGTTGTTGATGCTGGTACCAGATGAGCACAACATTCATACCGGATGAGCACATAATTGGTACCGGAAAAGAACAAAATTCATACAGGGTGAGCGCATAATTGGTACCAGATGATTTGAGTACTAGATGACATGTAGTGTGGGTACCAGATGACATGGATTGTGGGTATCAGTGACTGTGCAGGTACCGGTTGACTGTAGAACCTTCTGCTACTAGATGACCTCCAGTGCGGGTACCAAATGACTTCCGGTTTGGGAACATATTATTTGGACATAGAAACACAGGATTAAACCATCATCAATAAAATCTTGTTAAAAGAATCTTTAATCACTTAAAAAGACAAGAAAACAACAATAATTAACCATAAGGTAGAATGGATGCAATTGGTGCTAAGTGACGGGATAATGGCTATAGAATGTATCAAGAGTGCGGGAGTATAGATTATGAATGGAGACTTTACATGGTAGAAACTATGACATATTTGGATCCCAACACTCCCTCATGCTTGTTGGTTTGCATGTCCTCATGCAAACACAAATTGTATACACTCTATTTAATCATTGATTTCTTTGACTTAATTTCTTTGTGCATGTGTTGGTTCTTATGGAGCAATGTCCTTTTTCATTTGATATTATCACAGGCTTTTAACTTGATTTTTTTTACAATAGAGCAATGAAATTTGAGAACAAATGATAGATGGGCAATGAAGGGATGGTGGATGGGATGGAAATACGAATATGGACTTAGGAGTTTGTATACTATGTTGTTTTTCTTTAAAACCAATGTTTATTTGTGGTTTTTAGGCAAAAATGACTTCATCCTTTTTGTGTGATTTCTTTATGAAATGTATAAAGGGAAGACACTATAGGTGTTGCATTGGATTTATGTACCACGATAATTTTCTTTTCATACTAATGGCCTTATCAGAGTATTATGCATTTTATTATGAATTGTAGATGGAGATTGAATGATAATGGTTTACGAAAGATAAAATGTATGGTGTGGTTAATCATCAAGTTCCCTTAAAAATTTTAATCTATCATAGAGTCTTAAATTTTTTTTACCTCAAGTTTACCTTCACTTTAATTTGCGTTGTTGGTTGATGAATGGGAGTACATGTTGGCTGGAACTGAAGATTAAACCAAGAAAGACTAAGAGTTTCCAGATATCTAGGAGAGAGTTGATGAATGATGATATGCTAAGATTCCTTATGTCTCTCTCTCCCCCACGCCTGTTGGTTTGCATGTCCTCATGCAAACTCTCATTAGCACAAAAAATTGTTGCAAGATGAAAGTGGACTATGTGGAACCGGTGCATGTTAACTGAAGGAGGGATATAAAGTATGTCAGAGCTAAGAGCTGCTAAAAATATCCTGCAAAAAGTACCCTCGAAAAAGATTTAAATTTTTGTACTGTTGGTACAGGAACCTACTAGTTTCTGTACTAGTAGTAATGGAACAAAAAAATCTAAAAGAACTAAATCAATGATGTTATTATGAGAGACGAAATAAGCATTGATGTTATGTCAAATAAACAACCAAAACTTAAACTTTATCCATGCTTGTAAATTTAGAAATGAAATTAATTTTAAAACGTTACAAACATAAAGGAAATTCCTAAATTACTTATTACATACGATTTCATTAATCATTAACAGTTGTATGCTCAAGAAACCATGTAAATTATGATGGGAGATTTTTCCTCTTATCATTAAACAAGAGAACATGAGGAGATAAGTGGTCTTTAATAAATGAGAAACTGATAGGAAACCAGTCATCCATGTTTGAATTTTCAGAGAATTTATGTCATTCAAGTGATATTGATAAAGTTCGCATTTGAGTTTATTAGCATCCTACACTTATGGTTCTCATATCTAGGACAATGACATCCCAGGTATGAATGACACGGTATTAAGACCATCTTACGAACATTCTCAAATGGAAATTAGATGAGGTTCTTTAGTCTTTTCCTCAATCATGCATGTTTCTTCTTAAGAATTTACACAAATATATTGTTCATACAGACAAATATAGATTAGGCATAATGAAATAGATCAAAAGGAGAACCCATTTCCAGGAAGCATGTTCAGTACTCCGATGGGGTAGTTTTGACATCTAAGAAATATCCTTCCCAGGTAGAATGCCCCATTTCCTATGAGCATGTTCAGTACCCTGATGGGTTTTCCTAGTTATACCAGAGGACGATACCCGTTACCAATAGACATGTTTAGTATCCTGACGAGTTAGCCACTTACACCCATTTTCCATCAAAGGCTCTTGTCCCAATATTTACACTTAAGATAAAATTTATAAATTTCTTTTGAATGGGTGAATGGGGAAGCATATTTTAAAACCTTTTTACAGTATGAGATGGTATTGAGTTGAATGATATTTTATAGATTTCCCATAAAATATTGTTCATATGAAAAATAGACTTATGTATTGAGATTAGTCAAAATACATATCATGGTCAAACTTACTTAATGTGTGGTGGATGAGGGTATTGGAGAATGACCTAAAGGTGCCTCTAGTAACCATGTGTGTAACAGGTGTAGAAATACATTCATACTCAGGTTAGAAAGATAAGATTTAATGAATACCATAATACGAAGAAACAACTTCTTTGATGATGATGTGAAGATTTGTTGAAGAAGAGAGTGGTGCTCCAATCTGATGGTCATATGGAACCATAGCACAATGTAATCTTGATGTTCTTGGTTCACATCCTTATTTAGACAAATATCAGTGTCTCCCTCTATCATGCCACACAGATCATCTTCTTTCAAATATTTGGTTTCTTCAGTGCATGTAGGACCTTCAGAAAGGCATATCAAAAACTCCTCGATCTCATGTTCAAATGGTGGCTATCCATCGAATGTGGTCCATGATTCTTTAGTCTCTCCTATAGGTGGGAAAGGGTGATTTAAAAAGGCTTTTAGATATTCTTGTGGATGTAGCTCATGGAACTCTCCTTTTTCTATAACTTCCAGAGAGGCAGATAGGTTCTTGACTATTGTCAAGATTTTCTCTTCCTGAGAGGCAAAGATCCCACCTGCTACTAGGATTTGAGAAAGTTCTTCCAAAATATTTATCATCTTTGAGTTCTTGTTGTTGGTTGATGGGTCCTGTTTCACACATGGAATAGTGTAGAGGGGGGTTCTTACAGTGCCTAAAACCGTTATAAAAATCCTAAAGAAATAAAACAAGGAAAACTAAAAGAAAATATAAGAAAACCAATTATATACTCAAAGTGCCACTATGCTACTAGGACCCATCTAGCACCAAGTTATCTATTCACACAAGTTAGCTTCTCTTCTCATATATATAAAAAATGGCTAATGCTAATAAAACACAAGTTCTAACTACTAAAAGGAAGAAGACAACCTAAATTTGGAGGAACCCCACTAAAGTGGATGTGTGGGATCTTCCCTCATGTCTTATCGTCTTCTCTCCGTCCTTAGTTCATCCTTAAAAGCACACAACACTTTCATGAAAATAAACATGCTCGCATGAAAAGAAACACACTTGCATGAAAGGAACATTCAAGGCTTTGGAGAAATAAAAGAAACCTACCTATGCTCTAATTCATTTAGCACCTCCCCGGCAACGACGCCAAAATGTTGGGAAAAATATATGCACTATTAATTCTCATATTTGATTATCAACCGGGGCTCGTAAGCTTCGAGGTGCGGAAAAAGGAAAAACAAGATCAAAGCCTAGGCTAACCTAATCTAAAGTTGACAAAACAATCTCCAAACCCACATTGCAAGAAATTAACAATAAGGATTCATCAGTGAGACATAGGAATAAATTAGTGCTATAAATGCTTAGATCACAGTATTTCATGCACTCAGGGTGATGTTCCTGTGATTAATCGTGACTAGATTACTTAAGTTTTTTGTCCTTCAATGATTGTTTCATATAGAGGATCCACACTTAAATGCAATAAAAGAAACAAGAAAACAAAAATGAATTCAATTGACATGAAATAAACAAAGGGAAATCCATATCACAATGAAAGTAAACTAATAATGACCAATAAGCAAAATTAATCTAAAATTGGATCTCAAGAAAAGAATTATTCAAATGGTTACAAGTGTCAACAAAAATAAGAGTGCTCTATAGAAAATGCATGAAACAAGAATGCATATCTGATTAATGACAAGATTGGACAATGAGAAATGCATTCCTTTATGTTCACTCGAATTGTGGATTTGACAATTTCTCATAAACAGTAAAAGAAATTAGAATGTAAGAAGATGGTGCAATGGTATTAGAACAATTTCTTGTATACTGTTTTATTGTATTTCCAAGCATAATTTTACAAATGAATGTCAATGAATGGAATGGTAATGAAACATTTTGTTAGGGTCCTAACCCGCACATAGGTAGATCAATATATTCGGATGTAATAAAGGTCAATATTAATAAGGACTTTCAATAAAATAGAATAAGGAGGATGTAGGAAGACCTAATAGAAGCTTCCACTTCTAGAAGGATCTTCCTCTAGATGCTTCTCTTGATAGACATATTTAGTATAAATAAGGGTCGAGGGTATGAAAACCCTAGCTTGGAGATTATTGTAACAGAGCACTACTCGACTGGAGGTTGCCCCCTCGAAGAGGCCCATGAACATTGCTTTCTGAATCAAAGTGCTATTTCTGTTGTTGTTCTTATATCATTTATGTGTTATTGTGGAGATTATGCTGGTTATATTATTCTTATTCTACCATTTCTAGAATTTTATTTTTGTTCTGCATACTTTTTATATCTAGTATATTACAAGTGGTATCAGAGCACTTTCCTTGTCAGAAATTGTGGGAATTTTTTTTCCAGGGTAGAGACGTATTCCAGTGTCTTTAAGCCACAGAGATCTGTCGTTATGCGCATAAACCCACGGTTGAGGGATTCATACATGCAGGAAATACAAGTGGTTCTTAAGCGCACATCTGTTGGCCACCCTTGTAACCCCTGTTGGCACCCCTTCGAGTGGTAGCACATCAGACAGCACATGTGTACGGATCAACCTAGATTTCTTGAAGTCCTCTTTAGATAAACCGATCGGCCGCCTGACTACTATAGTGCCACTGAGAATAGAACTCGGGAAGATACTCTCTAGTACCTGGGTATTCGGGTAGTACGGGTAATGGTATGGTCTATCCTCCTTAGTTAGTTCCCTGAGACATTGGACCGAGTACTATTGTTGGTGTTATAACCCTAAATTGCACCACACATGCTTATTTGGCATCATGCCAACTCATATCCCTTCTTTTCCAAAACACTACTGAACAACTCTTTGAAAATCCTCTTGAATAAATGCACATGCGCCCTAACTCATTACTGCATGCATGTACATGCTGGCTGACCCAAAACAACTAGTGTGGACCAACAAAAGCATGAAAAAATGAAAGTTGCCGACGGAACAAAAAGCTATGGGTGAGTTAACTGAAACTCCCGGCCATGCATGGCCGAGGGTTCGTCCAAATACCTAGCTCCTTCTAGCCTATAAAAGAAGGGGTAGGGGTACCATTTGGAAAAGGAAGAATATAGCAAAGAAACTCTGCCCATTTACATATTCCCATTGTCCCAACCCTTTATCCTTTCCTAATGCCAAAGGAGATTTAAAGAAAAGCAGTTGAAGGACAGAAGAAGAGGAGCCCAGGATTAGGTTCAAGGAGCGGTGGCCGGTCTCAACTTTTGTAAGTTGACTCATTTTAAGTAATAAAGAGAATTATTTTCCCATCCCAATTCATGAACTTTTTATGGTTTGATTAGTTTATGTTTGATTTCTAACCCATTAGTATATAAGTAGTATGCATGCATAGTTGTTGCTCGTCTTGAATGCAGGTCAGCTTTGGAAGGAGTATTGCGAACAAGTAATCAAGCACAATGGAGGATCAACATCAAACGTCGGTAACGAGGTAGGTTGATCTTTCCATGCATTTACTAAGAAAAGGGGATTTAAATCTAGGGATGAGGGTAGAAAGTAATTTCTATTCGGTCATATCTGCATGCAAAGTCTGAACTCTATTTGCTAGTCCGTAGGGTGTTTTTCCCCAACAACAGAATTGGCAACCATACTGGGGAAGACTCTCTAGGGTTCCTGGAATTTTATTTAGTTTATGGGTAGTTTAAAGACTAGTTTGTCTTCCTTGTCTTTTCTTTTCATTTCTGTAAAGTCTAAGCTAGCAAGGAGTCTGGTTTTCCATACCATCTTTCCCTGACTTTTGCTTGACTTTGTTTTTCGGGACCCATAGAGGTACACGCGGCCTGCACAAGGCCTGCACGCATGTACCCGCGCCCTATCCTCGTACATCCTGCATGTGAATGCTTTCTCTAGAGGTAGCAGTAGCATATAGGAGTTCAGAGAACCTCAGAGGAAGTCCTCCTCTTCCCTGTCAGAATCACACATTCTCAGGGGGTTTTCTGGAATTTTGTCTGAGTCTTGTTTGCTAACAGTCCTATCTTAGATTGTTTTGCCTTATTATTTTTTCCTTGCATCATTTGTTTTTCTGTTAGAAAGAGTATCCAAGCCTTCAAGGGATCCTAGTTATCAATATCAATGGTCTCTTCTTGATTTGGTCTGTCTGTTTTTCATTTTTTCTTAGAGTTTAGATATACACGCGCCCTGTACAAGGTCAACCCACATGTACACGCCCTCTGTCTCTGTTCAGCAAGCGTTCGCACGCATGTTGTTTAAGTAATAGTCACATGCTTGTACAGGATACTTTTTGTTAAGGGTAAGGCAGTCATCCTTTCCCTTGATAAGAATTATTCCTCTCAGGTGTTTGAATCTTTGTTTGAACAGTCAGTAGCTTAGGATTAATTTTACCCTTGGCTTGCTTTTCCTCATTTAAAACATTGTCAGAAAAATAAAAATAAAATTTACGGTTTTTAGAAAAGTGAGAGAGTCATTGTTTTTACAATTGCTATTGTGTGATTTTTAAATCTGATTCTTTGCGATCTTCGTTCTAGGCCAAAATTGTTTTTCTTGGTCTTTTTGCTTGTCGGTATTTTCCCTTTCTTGCTTTACTAGCATTTAAATAAAAACAATAAAAAAAGAGTTTTTGCATCATTAGTTAGGGAAAAGTCTTTTATTTCATAAGTTTTTGCAGTTCCCTTAGATTATAAGTAGCTCGTAGTCGAGTGAAATTCCTTTGAGTTTGTTGTCGAAAATCTTAANAAAAAAAAAAAAAAAAAAAAAAAAAATTCTTTAGAAAAGTTGTTGAAATTTTGCATTCAGTAAAAGTTTTGTTTCCATCTTTTTCATTCATTTTTTTATTTCGTCTTTTACACATCATCATTTTCACCCTCATACCCCTTGACGTAAGACAAATCCATAAAAGTAATGCTAAATTTAAAATCTACTAGACTTTTATGTTTGTAGGGTTCACAAACTAGTTCAGTACTAGGGCCTTGGATTAGGTTGGAGAGGAAACTATTCAAGGCCATCTAAAATCAAACATAGGAGTCTGAGGTAGGGAGTGTCTAAGTCCAGTTTTGTGGAATTTATCCGGGACCCCCCTCTAACACAGGAGATAAACACAAGGTCGCGTGTGGAAAGGTCGTGGAGATACCCCCTCCAAAGCCGGACCAATCATAGTGGAGAACACATATAGAGGGCTTGTTTTGGGATTCCGTCGTTTGCATTTTCCACAGGGCTTTGTGGGTCTCGAATCCGTTCGAGGTCCTTAGTTGTCTTCTGAACCATTTTCTCTCGATACCCTTGACAGGTTTTGGACTCGATACACTGCTCATTGTGGTCTACCTGACTTTCGACTGTACCCGCCTGGTGATTGTTCGCATGCTGGCAACCTAGTTGCCAATCTTTGTTAGGAACATACACAAGTGACTGTGGGGGTATACCGCGGTACCTAGGATAGACATCGGGCCACGCTTTGCAAATTATACCCAGAGGGTTCTTCCGTGTTTGATTTTCACTTGCACCGGTAAGTTTCTCTAGTGTTGGTTGTTGTAACTGTTCTTCAAATTAATTTAGTGTTTGCTTGTCTTATCTTATAGGGACTTTTCTTTTTCTTAGTGTGTGTTACTTTTGAGCGTTTAGACTACCTTAGAGTGTCTTGGATATTCTCACATAGTGGAGGATCCCGATCTCTGCCGGTCACGAAGGCTTCTTGGCCTGCCGTCGGTTACATTGGAGCCACCCCCGCCACGATTAAGGAGAAAGATAGACCAACAAGGGTCTTTTGAAGCGACCGGGTTACAAACCTTTGTGCTCGAACAACCCCTAGAGGAATCAACTATTTTGGACATTGAAGCAACCGCTCTTGGCCAGGTTGAAACCCCAACCACTGATTTCTTGTCACCTTTTATTGTACCAATTCAATTTCACGAGCGCCAGATAGTGTCTCACACAGCAATGGAAACAAATGTTGTTACTCCTTCTGGGAATTCTTCAATTCCCACCATGGTTGTCACCATAGGAGAGCTGTCATCTCCTAACTTACCATCATCGTTCCGAGCCACGATGGCCTCGACCGCAACTACTTCGCACACTGGTCTGAACCCATCTTTGGCAGCGGCCACAACCCCTTTCACACCAAGTACGATAGGCCCTCCGTTCTCATACAGTATGCCTAGTTCGGGTACTAGTCCTGTACTTTCCTACTCCACTTTACAAACTTTGGATCTGGGGGTAGGGAGCTCTAGCACTCCTTTGCAAGTTCACATGGGGGGCACTCCTATCCCTTTTAATGTTTTTCCTTATGCAGGAGGTCATATCCCTCCTTCGTCCCTTCACTCGGTGGTTCGCATTATCAATCCGTCGGGCAACCTACACACAATAGTTTATTTGGAGTGGGGAGTCAAGGACCACCTTCGCATAGTATGCCGATAGGTTCGACATCGTTTTATTGGAACAAAACATTTGGTAACAACACCTTCTCGTCACTCGCTTTCTCGACTGGAGGCAACCCCATTTTTGGACAATCTACTCCTAGGCAAGGTACTATTCCTGCACAGGGGGCAAACCTAGCAGGACCTTGGAATTCAGGGCAAGGATCAATTCCCTCCTCCAAAATGCTGATCTGGGGTAATTCTTTCTACAATCAATGGAACCCCAGACAAACTACTATGCCTATCCCCACGGGACCGGCATGGGGTAATCCTTCCCAAAGTCCTTCGAATTCACAGGCATGCCCAACAATCTATGTCCTATTTGGGAAATCAGCCGATGATGTCTCCACATATGAAAAATCCTTACGCTGGCTAGGGCCATGGTTTTTACCAGAATCCGGGCCAGCAGCCAAACTTTTCCTGGCAACCTGGTGCCAGTCAAACTCCAGGTCCTTTTTTCCCAGGTTATCAGAAGCAACCCAAACTACCTTTCTTGGCGACTTTACACTTTTCAGATTTGACAAGGTTGTTGAATGACCCCATTTGTCACAATCTGCATTGGCCTCCTATGCCGACGAAGTTGCCTTCGGACATTCCAAAGTTTGAAGCCAAGCCTAATGAAGATCCAGGAGATCATTTGACTACCTTTCATCTTTGGTGCTCATCTAACTCATTGAAAGATGACTCCATACAGTTGCAATTGTTTCAACGTACTCTCATTGGGAGTGTCGCGAAATGGTACATTGAGATCGATCGCTCAAGATACTCTTCTTTTGGCGAACTGGCGATGGCTTTCCTTAACCATTTCCAGTTACCTGTGAGATACAACATTGGCACAGAGGTGCTCGCTAATTTCGAACAGACAACAACGGACCATATCTCTGATCACATCTGAGAGTGGAGACGTCGGAAGAGTTTAATCAAAGTACCAGTCCCACTAGCATTCCTACTTGAGTGGTTCCTTAAGTATTTGGTCCCGTAGTTATCCAAAAATGTCGCGACATCCATAGTTTTCTCTGAAGAAGATGCCATCATGAGGGATCAATAGTTTGGGCTCATCTATTCTCAGTCCAGTTTATTATACAACATCTTGCTAGATGCGCCACATTCAATACTGGATAAAACTAGACAGATAGTTGGACCACATGCCGATGGTATTGTCGGTTCAGCACAAACTAAGCCCACTAAGAAATTTACAAAGCAGTTGCAATAGTTATCCATTCAACACATAGCGGCTAGCCAAACTACTTCTTTGGCTGCTCCCCCTACCCAAACGTCGAAAGTACACACAGTGCATTCGACTAACCCGAAGGCCACCTAGCAGCCTGAAGGGAAGAAAAAACAACGAAATAAGGGTAAGGGGGGATCAAAAACCCAATGATAATGTTGGTGGGGACAACACTGAAAAATGGAAGGCAAGGTATCCTTGCAACTTGTGCATGGAAGACCAACCGACCCATCTATGTCCTCGACTTGCAGAGGCCCAAAAGTTTGTCACATGGGAACAACAAGCAGTGTTGACTAATCCTTTTCAACATGGGAAAAACCTAACTCAAGCCTTTGCAAGCACGGACGGGGGCAACCAAGAAACCTGCCCACCTCTGAACAATCCCTCATCCGCGAACATATATATGGTTACGAGTGATGCTTTCATATCGACTATAGTGCACGATTATAGTAAACCAGGCACTTCTGAGAAGGGTAAAGAAGCTAACATCCCATCTCTTCCTCTACATATTGAGAAGACATTGGGAGAAACAGTGACACACATTCCAAAAGGTGCATTTAAAAAATATTCTCATAACCCAAATGCAAGGGCCTCCCAGAACTACTCTGTGGTGGAAGATTTATCACAAACCCCTTGTGCGATGTCTACTTTGGAGGTCCTCCAAAGCTTCCCTACTCAGAGGAAAGCCTTGTTAACCGCTTTGGGCTCTACTGAGACTTGTAATCCGGGTACCATCATGTTAGATACAACCGACTTAAAACCTCGTCTGCCTTATCACGTAGCATTTCAGATAGTAGTGGCTTACCCCACGAAAACTTTTACACAGAATATCTTCTGCACGGTGGTCGACGAGGGTGCCTTGACATGCATTACGTCATTGGCATGTTGGAAGGCCATTGGCCAACCCATTTTGTCTCCATCACCTACTCTCCTCACTGCTTTCGATGGTCGTTCGTTCTTACCACATGGCATCATTCCCTCTTTCCCTATGCAGTTAGGAGGGAAGACCATGTGTGTCGAAGTAGAGGTATTCGATGCTCCCCTCAACTATAACCTCTTGTTAGGATGGAGTTGGACTTATTCTATGCAAGATGTGGTTGCTACAATTTTCTGGGTCTTGTTGTTTCCACACAAGGGCCGGATAGTGACCATCGACCAATTGTCTTTCTCTAGACCTAACCCATCTTTGGGGGCATCCACGGTCACGATGATTGATAATCCTCAACCAGGTGTCGTCAACATAGGAGTTGTTTTGTGCCCATCCTTGATGGGTACCTTTGATTACCCACCTCTTCACAGCGAAATCAAATTTATATCTAATCACCATAAGGTTGAGATTTTTCAAGTTTCGTCGTTCCGCACGACTTACTTCGAGGATCCATGGATTCTTCCTTCCCCATCAGCCATGATGGATGAGACAGGGCACCCAGGCATGTCCATGCCCTTGTCTGCCGCTGAAGTAGCGTACTCTTTAGTTCATCAAGCTTCATCTAACACTGATCCAACTCCTACACAAGAGTTAGATCCACTTCTAGAGCCTATTTGGGCCCAGAGTTCTCTCGCTAACGTCGATTCGTTAGACTTAGTCTTACCTTCTGATGAAGCAGTAATCGAAGCAATGACTTGTCCGAACAAAACTTGGGAATATCTTCATCACAGATCATATTTTCTCACAGAGTTAAGCCAAATCGAAGTAGGAGAATTCATCATGACCATGACGGGATATCAGCCATGTCCTATTAATCTCTTAGCTACACATGAAATTTATGCTGAGGGAAATATGGCGACTATCGTTGAAACTATACCAATCAACATCTCTCGAAACCCTGGCGTCATGGAGAACATCTTCGTTGGAGCGGATTTCTCCCCCAAAGAGATTCAAATCTACGCGGATCTTTTCAAAGAATTCCGTGACATTTTTGCTTGGTCTTATGAGGAAATGCCAGGTATTGATCCAAAAATAGTTGAGCATGAAATCACAGCATATCCTGATGCCAAGCTTGTTCGATAGAAACTCCATTCAGTTAATCCCAAGAAAGCAGCAACCATCAATATTGAGGTTGAGAAATTGCTAAAGGCAGGTTTTATTTATCCTATCCATTTGACTCAATGGGTTTCCAATCCTGTGCCGGTCAATAAAAAACAAGGCATGATTCATGTATGTACCAATTTTCATGATTTGAACAAGGCATGTCCCAAAGTTAATTTTCCAACACCATTCATCGACTAGATCATTGATGAATGTGTTGGTTGCAAAGCCTTTTCTTTCCTGGACAGTTTTTTGGGATACAATCAAATCCAAATCAAACCCAAAGACCAACACAAAACGACATTCATTTGTTCGTGGGGTATATTCTCATATCGTAAAATGCCTTTTGGTCTTAAAAATGTTGGAGCCACATTCAAGCGGGCCATGTCTTTTTCCTTTCAAGATCTCAAGCATATAGTTGAGGCCTATCTAGATGATTTAGCATCACGATCTCGCAAGAGAATGGATCATCCCACACACCTTAAACTTATCTTTGAATGCTGTCGCTACTTTCGGATTCACTTGAATCCAAACAAGTGCAGATTTTGCATAATGTCAGGACGTTAATTAGGTTTTATCGTATCAACAATAGGGATCATGGTCGATCCTCTCAAGGTGGAGGCAATAATCTAGTTGCCCCCCCCATGCACAATTCTTCAACTTTAGAGTCTACAAGGCAAGGCAAACTTTTTACGATGCTTCATCACCAACTATGTCGAAATCACCAAGGGCTTTATGCGCTTACTGAAGAAAGACGTTCCTTTTCACTGGGATGAAGCTGCTCAACGCTCTTTCGATGCATTAAAACACACCCTCACAACTGCGCCTCTGCTACGACCACCTAACTATAACAAAGATTTCTTATTACATCTGGCTGTCGCAGATTCAACCATTGGCATGGTTTTAGTTCAGGAAGATTATTTTTTCTCAGAATACGTGATCTATTACCTGAGTCGAGGCCTCGTAGAACCAGAACTAAATTATCCTCATATTGAAAAACTTGCATTGGCAGCAGTTCATGATGTTCAACGGTTTCGTCATTATGTTCTATTTCGCAAGACCACCATCATTGCTGTCGTGAATCCATTCCAGTACATGTTGACACGATGGGTTATAGGCGGAAAAATCAGTAGATGGATAGTCATCCTCCAAGAATTTGACTTAGACTTCGTTTCAGCAAAGTCCAAAAAGTCACTGGTCTTCGCAGAGCTTATTTCGGAACTTCCGGTTGAGTCAGGTGATGTTGTGCCTGAAGAATCGCCTATCCAGGGAGATATTTTTTTGATCACATCTTCAGATCTCTGGTAAGGAGATATACTTATCTATCTCCAGACTTTGAAGTGCCCCACTTCTACTTCTCATGATGAGCGTCGGCGTATACGCCATCAGGATAAGAATTATCTCATACTCAATGATATGTTGTATCAGAGAGGTGTAGACTGCATATTACGTCAATGTCTCACACATGAGGAGGCAGTCATCGTGCTCAACGATTTCCATACCGGAGCTTGTGGCGGTCATTTGTCTAGGTTGGCAACAACCCAAAAGATTCTATGAGCCGGTTAATTCTGGCCAACACTTATCAAAGATTGTATAGAATCGGTCAAGAAGTGACATCCGTGCCAAGTCTTCTCTTGGAAGATGAGGGCACATCCTGCTCCTATGTTTCCTGTCATCACAGTTGGTCCCTTCACCAAATGGGGGATTGATTACACTACTTGCAACCCCCCTTTAGCAAGGGGGAACCGCTATATCATCGTAGCTGTCGACTACTTCACTAAGTGGGTCGAAGCTATGCCAACGTTTAAAGATGATGGAGAGACTGCAGCTCTCTTTTTATTCAACTAGATTATAGCAAGGTTCGGCGTCCCAAGAGAGATTGTCACTGACCATGGAAGTCACTTTCAGAACCAAATGATGACTGAGTTAACATCAAATCTTGGGTTACAGCAAGACAATTCATCTCCCTACTGCCCCTAAGCCAATGGGAAGGTGGAAGCTATAAACAAAACTCTTAAGACTATTCTATAGCGAACTATCAACTCAGCCAAGTCAAACTACCATTTGATGTTATACTCGACATTATGGGCTTACCGAACATCTATTAAGACTGCAACCGGTTTCTCACCTTTTCAACTCGTTTACGGGTTGGAGGCAGTCTTTCCCATCGAATGTCAAATCCCATATCTAAAATTGGCAGTACAATTATTGCCAGACACTTCTCCACTTGAAGAATGGTTAGTACACCTTGAGCAGCTCAATGAACAACGTCTTGATGCGGCCCTGGCCAACGAGGCTCACAAACATAAGTTCAAGTGTTAGTATGATAGGTTCGTTCATCCTCGGATTTTCTCTGAAGGCAACCTTGTCCTAGTCTATGACCAAGATAAGGACTCCTTGGGGGCAAGAAAATTCAAACCCATGTGGTTCGGACCCTTCATCATAAAAGAGGTATTAAAAAAGGGTTCTTATCATTTTGTTGATTTTGAAGGGAATGTTTTGGCGGAGCCTAGAAATGGGCTCTACCTCAAGAAGTATTACTCATAGGAAGGTCATTGTGGGTAACTTTTTGTAACATATGTATAGTCTTTGTACTATTACTTTTTAGTTTCTTTTAAAGTGTTATGGACGTGTCATTGATGTTATCTTTCGTCAATATGGTAGATGTTAAGTGATTCTGAGGTGTTCGTTGGGTATGCAGACAGTGCTAGTCGGTACACTCGGAGGCTTGCCTCCGCAGCTTGGGTAATCTTTACACCTCAGAGCCAGTTGTTATCTTCTGGAGGTATATGCTTAGGTGACACCACAAATAATTTCGCCGAGTATAGTGCAGTTATTGAGTTGCTTTGTGATGCCTTGTCATTGGGTATCTCTCATCTCTGGGTCTATCTCGACGCTCAATTGGTAAAAGATAAAAAAAAAACCATATATAACATCATAAAAAAACTAGAGTACATAGATGGATGCAAGCGCCTCAAAAATAGGACTAATAACGAGTCACAGGGCTTATGCCCTCAAAAAATATATACAAGTAAAGTGCTCGTGGCACATAAAAAGTCTAAGTAGATTCAAGGCCTATGGGCCCTATTATAATAGTCCACAACATGGGCTAAACACCTAAACAATCGGACCCACGTCTGAGGTGCCCCCACTACATGAGGCTGCATGGATGGCGACAGGTCCTCTATCTCTGCCATCGGGACTGTGTGAGTGAGTGTAGTGAAGTTCCGCTCAACTTGTCTTAGGACCCTCTCAGCCTCCCTGTTTGGGAGGTTCTCTGCTACTACTGCTCCCCCAGTGGCGGCAACTGCGGCTTATGGACGAGGATGATGCATGTTTCATGCATAATCGACAGGTCGCACGGGTCCCACATCTGCATGCAACAAACGTATACCCGTAAAATACTCTGGCATATAAAAAAATGATATATATAACAAAAATGACATAAAAATTACATATACAAACAAAAAAAAAACTACAAAGGTGGAGACTTACCCATCTCCCTTCGCTCCTCACCAAGAGGCACGAGTATCTCAGGATCTCTAGAAAAATCTTTCCCTGCATATGGGTAATCCTCGATCACAGGGATCTGTTGTGACAACCATGCAAAGAAATCATCATCGAAGGACTCATTGGTCCTTCCACCACCCTGTCGCGGCAGTAATACTTCCCATCTACATACTGCAGGGAAAGAGGCCTGATGTCCTCGTACCACTTCTCGAGGACTAAATCTTGGAACTATCTTAAAGAAGAATGAACACAAAATCATCCCGAACCCGAAGTTCCTTTGTGTCTATTGTCTGCAATCTGTCAATTTCCTTTTCATACACTCAAGTAGTGTGGTACTCCAGTCAAAAATCTATGCATTCAAGCACTGGATGCAAGGCTGCTGAACCGGTAATCCGCCCAATCAGTAATAATATCACCTGCAGCGATAGGTTAGTGATCTTACTGATGGGCACTTGGGATCTCACACAGTTAGTCCCAACCTCACAGTGCTCGGCTATCAGTTCCGCTATGTTATGCGGTCCCGCAGGAAACATCCTGAAGTTGACTAGTTCCCCTCTCCTTGAGAGGCCAGTCAAAAAGTAGATATCCTCGGTGGTGGGCACCAGTGATTGCCCCTCTAGCATGAAGGCCTCTGCATCAGGGTGCCAGTAGTTAATCAAGAAATTCAGTAGCCTTGGTTGTGCTCGCATAAATGGACACAAGAAGACCTTAAGTAAACCACATTGCATCAACAGGGCCACGACTTTCGGATCTCTCGCGACCAACTCACTAATTGCTTCATGCTCCCGTTCCCTCCATTGAACATACATTCTGCCAACACAACAAAGTTCAGGAGGGTCAGTACTTTCCTTTTAGTTCTTTTTTTGCTACAAAAGGGGGGTCCACGCGAGCTGTAGAGGCGACAGTCGTGTGTACATGTGGGCAGCCTTTACTTTGCCTGTGTGTACCTAGGGACGACCTTTTAAAGGTCGACGCCCACCCAAAAAATGAAAGAAAATGAAAAATTGAAGAATTGAATAGCTAGATAAGGGAGTTTGTACTTACTTGGTCCAAGAGAAAGTTCTTTTCGTCCACTGTAGCTCCCGAAATCACCGTTTTTAGCAAAGGGGGTCTTTTGGCTCCACAGTCAATTTCCAAATCAGCAATGGTGATAATGAGCTGCCAGCGTCAATTTATAGACTTTCTGGCCTCTTTTTGTCACTTTTTTGGCCTCCCTTATCAGTTTCTTTATACCAAAAACCATTTAGAGTGATTCAGGAGTTATATGGGAGGGATTTGAGTTTTGAGAAAATTTTGACGGTCCATGAAATTTTTTCCAAGAATCAACTTGAGCATATAGGTTAGGTAACTACCTTGACTTTTGCGTCTCGTTGTCTTTTGCCTCTGCTATAGGATCGATCCCATCAGGTTGTGACACGAAACCATCATATCTGCTTTAGAAGTGTCACAACTTGGCTGTAGAGCTTACCAGAACATGGATGCCCTAGGTAGGTCCTGGTTGCATTATGGTGTCCATGCCGTCTCTAAAACACTGTAGGCTCGGGAGTCCTTATAGTCTTTCCTGAATATGAGTTTGAGCCTCATTTGCATGATTCTTCTTCACTCTTTGTCTCACCGTCAGGACTCCCAAAAAATAACGGGTCTCTTTTTAAGCCCTTTTTAGACCCTCTAAACATGAAAAGATTGTCGAGCGATCTTGTGGCCTTTCACGCTCATTAAACAGAAATTTGAAGTCACATCTGTCCGGTGGTAGTTTACCCATTTTTCTATCTAGACAATCAACTATACGAACAAAGGTATAGTCTATAGAACTTTCATTCTTTAGAAGAGTACTCTCAGGTATAATTTTATCCCTTTTTCGGGCCTGAGGGACTAAACTTACGAAAAAGAAACCCCCACGGAGTCCATAGTTAAGCTCTTTTAAGACTCCCTAAAATTGAAAAGATCACCGAGTGACCTTATTCTTTCACACTCATTAAATTGGTCTAGAAGAATATTCATGACGGAGTCCATAGTTAAGCTTTTTTCAGACTCCTTAAAAGTGAAAAAATGGCCGAGTGATCTTGTCCTTGTCACACTCGTTAAAATGGTTTTGAATCAACGTCTGATCGGTGCTAGTTTACCCCTTTTTCGAACTGAGTAGACTATCTTCGAAAAAGGTCCCCCAATGGAGTCTTCTTTTATGTTTTTTCAGACTCTCTAAATATGAAAAACCACTGAGCTTACCTTCTCTGGGATCGTTAAACTTACATTGAAGGATGTTACCATTGTGTTTTTTATCAACCGCATTTGCATACCTTATCCACCAGCCTTGTGACAGTTTGCTTCTGCATCTTAACACCTTTGGCCGCCAGAGGATTTTTCCCAAGTATCATTTTACTAGAACATCAGTCTTTTCCTTATGTCTTGAGCTTGTATGTTTGCAATACTCGTTCCTCCATTGTAACGTAATATTCCTTTATTCTTTTTCCACAATTATCGAAAAGAAAAAAAAAATCAAATATACCCCAAAAAGAGGAAGGGAAAAGTATTTTCTTTATTGGCAGCATAATGAGTCACCCTTGGATAAAGCACATCTGTCCATTTGTTCATTAGACTATGGGACGTAGTACGACCTTAGGAATATTTTCTCACTATATAGAGTTGTGTCCTCCACTTTTTGGTTATTCTTCCAAACATATGGAGAGTTTGCGTTGCCTCCTGCTTCGTAGACTTATGATTAACATACATGCTGCCTGAGTCTCATCACTTGTCGTGACATTGTCCAAGGGAAGTTTTTCACTAAGCCTGAGTCGACCCCTCTGCAATATGTCTCTTGTCCGCATACCCGGCCATCCTGAATATCCAATCAAGTCCTTGTTCGAAATCACTGAAGCCTTCAGTCATATCATCGAGATTATCAAGTCCATGACCGACGAGCTGTCGAAGACCTCTGGATAGTGAAGTCGTACACCCATATTACACTCCTACCCAAGTTTTGGAAGATTTTGAAGTTGGTGCTCGAGCTCTGAAGATCTCATCTCCAACCATCAGACCGAATCAGCTTATGGAAGGTGGATACTCTATATGTATATCTTTTTGATTTCGAGATGTAGCTCCACTGTGTATTGTCCGCGGCTACTCTTTATAGTTATTTGACATGGATCTACAGTGTATTTGATTGGTAGCCATGGTTATAATTTTATCCCGAGCATGGGTATGCCCGCCTCAGTGAGACATTTTTTATTTTTCATATGGCACCTCTCGGTTCCTGATACTTGGGCTCAATCGTTCGGCACATCAGTAAAGATTGGTAATGTATTTCGGCCATTAGATGCTCTTCTGACCTCACACATTAGGGGGCATATGTTATAACCCTAAATTTCACCACACATGCTTACCTGGCATCAGTCCAACTCATATCCCTTCTTTGCCAAAACACTGTTGAACAACTCTTTGAAAATCCTCTTGAATAAAGGCCCACACGCCCTAACTCATTACTGCACACGTGTACATGCTAGCTGACCCAAAACAGCCCGCGTGGACCGACAAAAGCATGAAAAAAGGAAAGTTGCCGACGGAACAAAAAGCTATGGGTGAGTTAACTGAAACTCTCGGCCATGCGTGGTCGAGGGTTCGTCCAAATACCTAGCTCCTTCTAGCCTATAAAAGAAGGGGTAGGGGTACCATTTGGAAAAGGAAGAATATAACAAAGAAACTCTTCCCATTTATGTATTTCCATTGTCCCAACCCTTTAGCCTTTCCTAATGCCAAAGGAGATTTAAAGCAAAGCAGTTGAAGGACAGAATAAGAGGATCCCAGGATCAGGTTCAAGGAACGGTGGTTGGTCTCAACTTTTGTAAGTTGACTCATTTTAAGGAATAAAGAAAATTATTTTCCCGTCCTAATTCATTAACTTTTTATGGTTTGATTAGTTCATGTTTGATTTCTAACCCATTAGTATATAAGTAGTATGCATGCATAGTTGTTGCTCGTCTTGAATGCAGGTCAGCTTTGGAAGGAGTATTGCGAACAAGTAATCAAGAAAAACGGAGGATCGACATCAAACGCCGGTAATGAGGTAGGTTGATCTTTCCATGCATTTACTAAGAAAAGGGGATTTAAATCTAGGGATGAGGGTAGGAAGTAATTTCTATTCGGTCATATCTACATGCAAAGTCTGAACTCTATTTGCTAGTCCGTAGGGTCTTTTTCCCCAACAACAGTTGGACACCGCACGTATATTAGAGAGCTATAGCACAGGGCAAACCCTTGTCTGTAGAACCCTTGAATACCTAACCTTTGGGGGACAGAAACATAAACAAATTAAAATAGACAATATCTATTACCGCGCAAGTGTGTTCGGGTTGCCAAGTAAATACACATTTCTTTCTGGTTAAGCATTTGGGGATTTCATCGCTGTAGTATTCCTCGGACCGGAGTATAACTCTGCAGGTGTTAAAAAAAAAACAAGTCTGGAAATTTTTTCACCATTATTTGAGACCTATTCCATTGGATTCATCTCTTTGTCCTTATCACATTCATCCATATCATTTTTCAGCAAAATTTTTGACCCCGCCCGCCCCTTTTCAGTTCACTCATCCTCATGGCCCATACCCGTAGCCTAGACCTAGAAGCTCGCTTCAACACCTTGGAATATGGTTTCCTCGAGACCCAAAAAGAAGTGAAACAACTCAGTGCTACTATTGCCTCCATCGATTCATCCATAAACACAACCATAAATACAACCATGCAGTCCTCAATGGAGGAAGTCAAACAAGAACTGACCATCCAGCTTGAATCTGTCTTTGCATCACTCTGCACCAAACTGAAGATCCCTATAGATGACCCTTTCTATGATGCACCTCCAAATACTGAAGGTGAACATTCCTCCCATTCCCATACCTTTCATCCCCATCACTTTCAACGTGACCTACACTTTTCGTGGGTGGATGTGACCAAATTTGATGGCTCAGACTGCACTGGTTGGGTCACCCAAATGGAACATTATTTCTCTTTATATGACATTACAGATGGCTTGGACAAACTCCGATATGGTGTTCTCCATCTAGGTCAAGAACATTGGCAATGGTGGCAATGGAGAAAAACTTCCCATCAAGGGTATATTGCTTGGACCCAATTTGTGACTGAGCTTTATGAACGCTTTGACACTAACACCAACCATTTGGTCCATTTGACAAAGTTGAAACAATCAGGAACAGTAGAAGACTTCATAGATGCCTTTGAGCACCTGGCTTTTAGAACAGAGGGCATGACTGATGCTTTCTTTCGAGAGTGTTTTATCAGTGGGCTCAAGGAGGCAATTCGAGCCCATGTCCTCATGGCTCAACCTTCGAGTTGGGTGGAGGATACTAAAAAAGATAAAGAAGCACAACAGGTTGTATCCTCTCAAAACTATAAACCCTCCTTTATCCCTCGCCATAAACCTGTAAATCCCACTACTCCCTCCACCCCATTAAAGATCCAAAAATTGACCAGGGATGAAATGGCTGAATGCCAACTCAAAGGCCTTTGTTATAATTGTGATGACAAATATTTCCCAGGCCACAAGTGTAAGGAACAAAATATTTTTATGGCCATCTCTGAGGATATTTCGGAAGAGGATGTTGAAACTCCCCTTGTGCCCGAGTCACCTGAAATCAGTGACATAACCCCTCCCTCAGACCCTTCCGAAGTGGAACCGATCATTTCCCTCAATGCTCTCATTGGCTTCTCTGCCCCCCAAACCCTCAACTTAATCGGTTACATCAAGCATCAAAAGGTCATCATTCTGGTTGATAGTGGAAGCACCCATAATTTTATTCATCACTGCATTTCCCAAGAAACTCATTGCTACATCCATGCCGTCAACAATTTCCAAATCATGATTGCTAATGGTGGTTCCATGAAAAGTGGAGGGCGCTGTGAAAATGTGTGTCTCCAAATCGGTGACTACCACCTAAAATCCCATATGTTTGCTATCGACATGGGCGGTTGTGACATTGTGTTGGGTGCAGACTGGCTAAGGAATTTGGGTCCCATTCTCATGGATTTTAAGGCATTAACCATGCAATTTGACCAGGAAGGCCACCAATATAAATTCCAAGGCATCACAACTGGTTCACCTGAGGTCATTAGTTCCCATCGCATGGAAAATCTGCTCAAAAAAGGTCATTCTGGTGTCATTGCCCAACTCCATGCCATACAAGAAACAAAGACACGTCTGTTGCCAGAAGACCTCCAAGCCCTCCTTTCTAAACACCAAATGGTATTTTCCACTCCCCAAGGACTATCTCCTTCCCGCAGTGTTCATGATCATTCCATTCCCCTTGTACCCAGAAGCCTTCCTCCCAATATATGTCCATATCGCCACCCCTTTTCACAAAAAAATGAAATTGAGAAAATGGTCCAGGAGCTCCTTACTGCAGGCATTATCCTCCCTAGTACAAGCCCTTACTCTTCTCCTGTATTCATGGTCATGAATAAAGAAGGTTCTTGGAGAATGTGTCCTGACTTCCATGCCCTCAACAAACTGACCATTAAAGACAAATTTCCCATTCTTGTCATTGATGACCTCCTGGATGAATTGAGTGGCGCCCAATTCTTTACTAAACTTGATCTTCACTCGGGCTATCACTAGATACGTATGAAGGAGGCAGACATTCTCAAGACAACCTTTCGAACTCATGAGGGCCACTATGAGTTTTTGGTCATGCCTTTTGGCTTGTGTAATGCCCCCTCCACCTTCCAAAGCCTCATGAATCATGTCTTCCATCCTTTTCTCTGTCATTTTGTATTAGTTTTCTTTGATGATATCCTAATCTATAGCAAAACTTGGACAGACCATCTTACTCATGTGGATTGAGTTCTCCATCTACTCTCTTAGCACAAAATTTTCTTGAAACAGTCTAAATGTGCTTTTGATGCCTCAGAAGTAGAATACTTGGGTCATCTGGTTGGGAAGGATGGTGTCAAGGTGGATCCAAAAAAGATTGAAGCTATGCAAGACTGGCCGCACCCAAAGACTCTCAAAAGCTTTCATGGATTTATGGGCTTAACAGGGTATTATCGCAAGTTTGTTAAGAATTATGGCAAGATTTAGCACCTCTCACGGCTCTCCTCAAAAAGAACTCTTTCACTTGGAATCCAGCCACTGCTCAAGCTTTTCAAACCTTGAAGATGACCATGTGCACCACTCTGGTTCTGGCCCTTCCTGATTTCACAAAGACCTTTGTGTTGGAATGTGATGCCTTAGGGAAAGGAATCAGTGTTGTCCTTATGCAAGAGGGTCGACATTTGGCCTTCACCAGCAAGCAACTATCGGAAAGGAATTTGGGAAAACCCATCTATGAAAAGGAAATGTTGTTTATTCTCCATGTCGTTGATCTGTGGCGCCCTTATCTCTTGGGGAAACGTTTCCAAATTAAGACAGACCATCAAAGCCTCAAGTACTTTCTAGAACAACGCATTTTCTCCCCGGATCAACAAAATGGGTGACTAAGCTCTTTGGATATGATTATGAGATCATTTACAAGAAGGGAAAAGACAATGTGGTGGTGGATGCACTATCCCAAAAATATGAAGAAGAAGGATCCCTTTTTTCTCTTTCCTTCATTGTACCATATTGGCTCCAAGTTGTGTGCCAGGAATGGCTACAAGATCCCAAAAGTTCGCATTTGATCCAGCAATTGTAGAATAATGCTCCAACTTCCTCAAGGTACTCTTGGCTCTAGGATGATCTTCGATACAAAGGTTGTTTGTATTTAAGTAAGCAATCAAAGCTTAAATCCATGGTACTTTCTGAGCTTCATGCTACACCCATAATGGGGCACTCCGGGTTCACCAAAACCTATGATAGGGTCAAACGTTCTTTCTTCTGGGATGGTATGAAACAAGACATCTGTAATTTTTTCGCTGAATGTGAGTTGTGTCAATGCAACAAGGGAGAAATAGTCAAATCTCCAGGAACACTACAATCACTTCCAATTCCACCTACTATCTGGAAGGATATCTCTATGGACTTTATCATCAGCTTACCCAAATCGGAAAATAAATCAGTCATAATGGTGGTTGTGGATTTCCTTTCCAAGTATGCTCATTTTTGCACTCTTCAACACCCATTTACTGCATCCACGGTGGCTCAAATTTTCATGGACCAAGTCTTCAAGCTTCATGGCATGCCGCACTCTATTGTTTCTAATCGTGACCCAACTTTCACAAGAAATTTTTGGCAAGAACTATTTAAGATACAGGGCACCCAATTGCATCTAAGCACATCTTATCATCCCCAGACTGATGGTCAAACGAAATTTGTCAACAAGTGTTTGGAAACATATCTAAGGTGTTTTTCCTCTGAAAAGAAAAATCAGTGGGCTCAATGGTTACCCCTAGCTGAATGGTTGTACAATACTTCCTACCATACAACAACACACATGACTCCTTTTGAAGTGGTATATGGAAAGAAGCCCCCTTCAGTTCTCTCATACTTACCGGGTACCTCGAAGGTCTAGGCAGTTGACCAAACACTTACAGTTCGAGAGGATATTTTTCGTACCCTTAAAGAGAACTTGGTCATGGCACAAAATCGCATGAAGAAATAAGAAGATCAAGGTCACTCTAAACGTCAATTTGCAAAAGGGGATCAGGTGTTTCTACGACTACAACCATACAAGCAAACTTCCCTCGAGGTCGAGCAGTGTCAGAATCTAGCGCCCAAATTTTATGGTCCTTACACATTTCTCAAGCGTGTGGGACAAGTTTCCTGTCAGTGAGCTCTTCCCAGTCAGTCAAAGCTACATCTTGTTTTTCATGTTACATGCTTAAAGAAGGTGATTGGAACTAGGTGCCAAATTCAAACCAACCTTCCCAAGTTAGCTGAAGAAGGATCCATTTGGCTACAACCAGAAGTAGTTTTGGACCAGCATGAGCGTCACTTGCATCAGCGAACCATCAAGTAAGTGCTAGTCCAGTGGAAAGATTCAACTCCAACAAATTCCACTTGGAAACCAGCTACCATTCTGCAATAGTTTCCACATCTCAAGCCTTGAGGACAAGGTTGTTTTTAAGGGGGTGGACATGCTAGGGTACTAACCCGCACATAGGTAGTGTTGGAGTCACATTTTTCAACTAGTTTAAATGTAATTCTTAAAATCAAAGGTTGGCCTTTAAGTTGTCTTTTACTTCATGACCTTTACCCACTGAAAATCTCAGTAGTCTTGATATGCAGAGTGGCGATGGTCGTTGCAATCCTAAGCCATTTACTTTTAACCATTGAGTGAGATTTTTCACTTTTCTATACCTCGGGATATCGCGTTTCGGGAGTTACAAGTCATAATGTTTCCAAGCCCCGATACGCGAAGTCGCGAAACAACCTTGAAAGATTACCCAAGTTAGCGCAAAAGTAAAGTTCCTTAAACCTTAGTTAAGTGTTGTCGGGATTTCGCGTCTCGGCATTCGCCCTCCCCAAAATTCTTACCTTCATAACTCAGATAGATGAAATCGTGAGACTTTTTCACAAGTTAACCGGGTTAGGGTCAGCGATGAATAGTTTTAACCATAGTTAAACTCTGTCGGGATTTCGCGACTCGTCATATGCTCTTCCAAGAAAATCTACCTTCGTAGCCCCAAGTCGCGAAGTTGCGATATTAATTAAACATGATTAATTAAACACTTAATCCGGATTACGTTTTTGCTTAACTAGATCGCGTCATCGCGATCTTGGGTTTTAGGGACTCGAAAGGTAGGAGTGAAATCTCCCGATACGGCGAACACCGAAAGGGTGATTAAAGTTTCAAGAAAATCTAATTAAAGAACCTAAGCTAGACTAATCAGTGTTTTAATACAAATATTAATATGCATAGTCTACGAGGTAAATTTAAATGTTTCTTGCGCCAAATTGTGTCACGACCCGTCGAAACTTATGGAATTAATTGGAAATAAGGTGAAGTGACAGGTAAGCATATGGTTTTTATTCCTAAATATTTCTCTAAAAATGATTTGACCATTATGTTCATAAGGGCGTCGAGGTTTTAAATGGCTGAGATATAGATCTCTTTCTCTTAGTGTTTCAAAGATCATTTCTATCTTACGCAGAGAAGATTTTCTCATCAAGCTAATTTCTGTATGTATACATATTTTTACTACAAGAGAGCTAAGTCAGATTCCTCTATCATGGCCCCATGAAAAGCATCCAAGGAAATTGCTGAGAGTTCAGGGAAAGGCTCAGATAATGTTTTTGATACTTCACCTCGAATTATTGATTCTGTCAGAACCTGGTCATACGTCTCCGAGGTTCTACAGTCCAAATTAGTGAACTGTTCAGACGATTCCAGTGATAATGAGAGGGACGATTTGGCCACCAAATACAAGATCGTTGTTCAAGTAGAGATGCATAAGGTAGCATCTAGGTCACGACTCCTTCCCTACTATGATATGATCTGATGGGCACTAGATCACGTGGATATCCTGACCAGAACTATTATCAGCGAGCAGAAGGTGACCATTGGGACCTTTAGACCAGAACATTTGCAAGCAATGTACCAATTGTCACCCAAATCAAACTTCTCACACAATGCTGAGTTTCTGGAAAGTTTTAAGTGGAAGGAATGTGAGCAATATGAAATAAACTTGTCTGATTTGATCAAGGATTGGGTCTCACACCCCGCAAAGTTTAGGGTAGATGGTAATGGAGTTTATTCAATCTCTTCTTTGGAACTGCAATTCAAATACATAGCAATGATGACCTATAGATTGTATGGGAGGGAGGACACCACACATTTATTTCTCCCTTGGGTTCCTCTGATTCATACAGTCACTGAAGGTTGTTCCTTCGACTGGGCCAAACTGTTTTCAGACAGTCTAACCAGTCAGATTATAGAATATTGGACACAGAGGGAAAATGGGAAGGTTGCTTCATTTTTTATGTCTGCATACATCATCGACACTGTTTGTTTCATGACACCTTTTCCCCTAATGAGATGGAGCTGGACTCCATATGATACTAAGCCTATCCATGTCTACCATTCAAAACTTTGGGAGGATAAGGCCGCAGACTTCATATACGATATTTTTAATTGGGTAATGGTGTTGATGCATGTCATCATCTTTGGTAATACACCGCCCAGGATTTCAGATATCATTGTGGCTAACTTGAGCAGCATGGCCGACTGGTATGTAGAGGCATAATTTTCCTATATCAGGGTTTTCGGTGCCTCTGTTCCTCCATATTCTCTACCATTATTTATACCAGATAGGCTAGTTTGTCGCGAAATCGCTAGGCAAACCATGATTGGTGGAATAAGCAAAGAGCTTAAAGGATTTTTGAAAAAGGTATGGTCACCCTTCCCCATTCATTTAAATACCTATTCTTTATTATATTTTGGACATGAAAAGGATGACGCAACAACCTTGCAAGATATTAAATTCGTCCACATTGAGTTCAAGAAACACGACCCACATAGGGTCGTGAGTAATCACATGGCTAGTTGTGGCCTTAAAACATATGAACATTAGAATTCACCTCATGATGATATTTTCTGAGGTGTGAGATCCTACGCAGAGGTCTTGAATCGGATACAAGCCTTGTCGCCCGAAGAGATGGCCAATTTTCTCAAATTCCAGGAACACCGGTGGAGCTGCCTTCCCCCAGTCTTACAGGGTAAGAACCTGATGACCCGAGATGTACAACAAATGGAAGCCAAGGGCTCCAAAGATTCAGCACCTGAACAACAAGAACACCAAGAAAAGAAGAAGAAAATTGGGGCCCTGAAACAGGAAGTCGAGACCCCCAACCCTACAAGAAATCCAACTTCGGTTGTTACTCTGGGGAAATCATCCAAGAAGATCGACAGTCCCATCATTTCTGTTACTCCCCTACAATCCACAAAGGGGGTCCTAGATGTTGGATGGATTTTCGGCGAAGAACTATCACCCATAACTGTGGAATAATTGCCTCCGAACAAATTTTTCTTCGATAAGAAGAGAAAGGTCGTTGTAAAGAAAGATCTTTATCAAGAGGCAGGCAAGGTAGCCAAGAACTTTAAAATCTTAGTTGATGGAAAAGACATGAAGAAGAAATAATTTGCAACTTAGATAACAAGGACATTGGGGGCTTTTGCTACATCCAACCAATATTCTGTTGAGTCCCTAAAAGATCAGTTGAAGAGAAAAAACCTCTTAATCAAAACGTTGGAGGCTAAACTAGCTACAACAGAGACAACTGCCAGAGATCAGGCGAATTCAGGTATAGAGCAAGCTAGAGCAGTTGATCAAAAGGAAATCAAGCAGCTCAAAACCAATATCGAACAAACACAACAGATGGCCCAGACCAACAAATCATAGATAAGTCAGCAAGAACAATTGATAGAGAAACTACAGGCAAAATTAATTTTTTTCAAAATCCAGGTGATAGATATTGGGATATTTCAATCCCAAGCTATAGAAATTTGAAAAAGAGTATCGACAACTCAACAAGATTTACTTGCTAAGGTGAAAACTATTCAAAACAACTGCCAACTCATTGATCAAGTACTAGAAAACATTTCTTTTAGAGAAAAATAAGATGGGGTGGCTCGGGTCTCTTTCCAAGAGGTTGTTATAGCCACAACAAAAAGGGAAATGGGCAGTAGTTTCAGGTTTTCCATCCCAAAGTAGACTCGAGGTAAAATATTGTTGAAAGAATGGGAGCGTAACATATCAGAAAGCAGACAACAAGCTAAAGAGGTATGAAAATCTTGTGAAGAAACTTTCAGCTTCGTATATGGAAGTTCGTTGGGTCTCGATAGTGAAAGCGGTACTGAGACACTGGTCCAGATCAATATAGTTGAACACTTGCTCAATATCAAGGAGAATGAGTAAAGAGAGTTGGCTTAAATATCATAGACAGCCCAGACAGATATAGTTCAAGTAGACAGATGGCTAATAAAACCAAGTGTACTTTTATGTTCTATTAGCACCGAAGACCGACAGGTAGAAAGAAAGTTTCCAGAATTAGTGAAGGATTGTTACACTTTTGAGGCAAATAATCAAGCAAAACTTTCCAGGGTGATAGCCCAGATGGTGGAGAAGTGAATCACTTGCACACAATAGGAAAAGGGGTAGTCTTCAGGTACCAAATAATGACATGTGTCTACTTGTTCTATTTTTAGAACCGAAGTTTAAAGAAAGGAAGGTGATCCATCTTCCTGAAAGAGGACAAAGGCAAAGAATTGAAATGCATAAATCTCCTTTTTGTAACAAAAAAACTGTTGTGACGATTGAGATCCTAGCATGCAAAAGTTGTATAAATATTCAATTAGAAGAAAGAAGAAAGGTTGGACCTTTTTGGTCGATTGTAATAGAGACTATGTCCTTTTGAGAATTAATACAAAGCAATCCGAAGACTCCTGATTCCGTCAAGACTGTGTTATGAGTTTGTTTCCTCTGTGATTTCATATTCAATTTCATTTCACTTATATATGTCTGATGAATGTTTCATTGCAATTTAGTAAAAACTCTACTGTGGTGATCAATTTTTAGCCATCTATATCATTTACAGTTTTTCCTCTGTATCGGCTATTAGCAGGTACAAGACCTGTGAACCCTTTAGATTGTTATATGTTATGCTTCGTCAGATTCTTTCTTATCTTATTTTCTTCTTCTATTTACAAGGTGAGATTCTCCCTTGATAGGAGCCTCGCGTTATAGACAACTTAATGTTTTTCTCACATTTCACACACCATCTATTTAAAATATAACTCAATTATGAGAAAAGGCCTTTGGTTTGCACTTTATGTTTAATATTGGATTCAAAAGTTCTCTTTTATAAGATCAAATTGATACAACATCAAAAACCTCGAACTCTTCTTAAATTTTCCTGTTCCTCTATGACTTTCCTCGTTGTAATATAGCCTAATATTGAACCTGGCTTATCGGACCAAACCCATATCGTTTTAAAACTTTTCGATACCATACTTAAAACAACCACCACCCGTGTAGAACTTGAATGTTCATGGGCCGTGATTGAACAAGATATGAACATCCAAGAAGAGTTGGAAGTGAGACAGTGAGAACCTGGAAATCAGCCTTAGCTTCCTTTCCTGAAGGTTGACTCTTCTCTCTTTTTATCCTTTACTCACTTTTGGATGCCTAGACACTGTACTTTCTAAGCCTTAAGTACAAACTCTGGAACAACATCCTTTTGGAACCGTTTCCAGGGACGAAGTTACAAAACCTTTTCCCTGGGAAGAACGACATTTTTTGCAAGTTTCTCCCTTTGATAGTGAACAAAGAGTGAACACCTTCTAAATGATTTTATTATATTTCACCTAGCGACTGCACATTTGAATAAGCTGGCATCTAGTCGAAGGAATACCAGACAAAACCCAGAGGGTAAACAGACCACTCCCATTTTCAATCCCAAAAAATTACTGAAAACTAGAGGTTCCCTTAAGCCAAATACTACAGTCTACCAGCTTAAGTAGCCACAACCCAATACCAAGATTTTTGTTGAACCTTCAACTTCGCATAATACCCTCCCTGAAGCCATCAACCCAACTCTAACTCTCTCTAAGGTTAAAAATGAAATACGTCCGACAACCTCTGGCGTACACAAAGGTAAAAACCCCGCAGTGAATTTATCAGAGATCGATATCCCGCCGAATCTTCAATTAGACTTCCCGACCTCACCAAGTCTCGAAGAATATAGCATATATTCAAATTCTACACACGTGGTTTCCCCTGATTACATCTCTTGCAAATCCGAGGAGCCAAGTCCTCGTATTTCTTTCTACCCGTCTTCTCTTTTCTCGTCTCTCGAAGAAGCTAGAAATTTTCTTTTAGTCTTCCAAAACCCTCTTTATAACACACATTTTCCCTATTTGGTAGTACCGATGGCAGACGTCGGAGGAGGATGTGGAGTGGCTCCAGGAGGAGTAGTGGGGGGCCAAGGGCCTCCCCCACCTCCCAGGGTTTTCGCTAAATTAGCTACGAGATATGCACCTTTGTTCCTACCCGTCCCTCTCCATGACCTTCCTGAAAATTACATAAAAAAATTACCTAAGTTTACAGGGGAAGGGGACTTGACCGCCGCCAAAAATATAAACTTCTTTGATCAGTTTGTCGATATCCTAGGCCTCGAAAACAAAGACGTATATTCGAGAATGTTTGTTCAGACTTTCGAAGGACAGGTACGAACCTAGTTTCTAAGTCTACCCGCAGTATCAATATTATCCTATGATGCCCTGGAAGACACTTTCCTTAGACAATGGGGTGAAAGGAAAGACCATTTATATTATTTGAGAGAGTTTGGCTCTTTAAAGAAAAAGACTTCATAAACCATTATGGAATTAATTCAAAGATTTAACAAATTATATAATAAGATATCAGTTGAAGTTAAACCATCCCAACCTGCAGCCAAGGTAACCTTTGCGGGAGCTTTTGAACCCGATTCCGCACTTCTTTTGAGAGAAAGGAGGGGGCCTACCCTAACCCGAATGCAATATGATGTCGTAAAAATAGAATCTAATATGATGGCTTCTGGAAAATTGAAAACCAAGGTAGAAATGGGAAACAGAGAAAAAAAACGTTTTAGGGAATAAGCAGGACCCTCAGGGTCAAATAGATCCACAGACGACAAAATGGATGATATGGCTAGGATAATTAAGGAGTTATCGAATACGATTTCCAGAATGGAGCTAGATCAATCTAAAGTCGATCCTCTCACTAAGAGGGAATTCAAAAGAAACCCCAATCCTCAAAATCAACAAAGGCAGATTAAAAATGAAGACCAGAAAATTCAAACCCCTTTAAAAAATGAAAATTTTATAGGAGGAAATGACATACAAGATTTCAAAGATTTGGATGAAGATGTGAAAAATTTGGGTGACGACTATATACAACCTTACTTAACTAAAGAATATTACGAGAAGTCCTTGAACACTCAACAGTCGTCAAATAAAGATGAGGACATAAACAACACCGATTTCGTTGTATGTCAAGAAACGACTGATTCTATAATGGTTGAAGTCCAACTGAGGTATAACCTGAGGTCTAAAAACAAACCTGCGTTGACTCTTCAACCAAAGAAAATTCTCCCTAGGGGTGAAGTATACGATCCCTCCTTGAAAGAGACCGATACATCCAATAGAAAAATGAAAGGGGCAGACTCGCTAAATCCCATAGTAAAGGAGGTTGAGACCCAAACAAAGGAAACCAAGACAGCTGAAACGCATATACCAGTAGATAAACTCACGGGTGATAAATCAGCACAAACAAATAAATTTGAAAAGAAGTAGTCTGGGGTTTCAACCAAAGAAATAGACAAAGGTGGTGGAGGGTTCAACCTCGAAAATGAGATAAATAAGATAAAAATACCAATCCCTCTGGTGGAATTAGCGAAGAATCCTATATATCAAAAGCAAATGACCAAAGCGATAGGTTTTTCGAAGCCAGAAAGTCACTCTGACATGACAAACCTGGAATATGATAAGCCCAATATAACTTTTGGTCCACATTTCGAGGGTGCCAGAGACACTATCGCTCCCTTCTATATCACTTTGAATGTGCATGATCGACTGCTACATAACTGCATGTTAGACTCTGGGGCCTCACATAATGTGATGCCCAAAACTATTATGGATAGATTAGGCCTCGAGATCACCAGGCCTTATGGGTATCTCTACTCTTTTGATTCCAGAAGAGTTAATTTCCTGGGTATGATAAAAGATTTAGTAGTCACTCTTGCACAAGTCCCAGTGAAAAGCATCCTGATGGATGTAGTTATTGTTGATATACCCCCGAAATATGGCTTACTGCTATCTAGGTCATGGGGAGCCAAACTTGGTGGGTCTCTTCAACTAGACATGACCTATTCCACAATTCCTGTGTTTGGTGGAAAACTTACTCGGTTATACAGGGAAACAAGGTTATCCTACACAGTGAGCGACCCTCAGAATCCTAATAATTTTCCTGTTTATATTGTTGATCAAGATCTAGGAAATTGTATTTTGTCTTTTGATGATGATGTAAATATCCATGCAGAAGAGAATTGCTTAGAAAATAATGAATCAGGAGAGACATATGAAAATATGTATAGTACTGGGATTTGGAAAATGTTTTATGATGGTGCTCTGTTATGTGAAGGAGCGGGTGTAGGAGTACTTTTTGTGGCACCTAAAAACGATTTTGTTATCCCTTTCTCTTACAGGCTTCAGTGGGACATAGATTACACCAATAACGTCTGTGAGTATGAATCCTTAATCTTAGGGTTGGAAGTTGCCAGGAAGTTGAATATAAAGAACCTGGAAGTTTACGGAGATGCAAAATTGATAGTGAAGCAGATAAATCGGGATTACCATTCCAATCACCCAAGATTGAGATCTTACAAAAATTGCACCTGGGACCTTATGGAAAATTTATTTTCATCCATAAAGGTACATTTCATCCCCCAGGATGAAAACCAACAAGTCGATTCACTGGCCTAAGTGGCTTCAAATTTCGTACCTCCCACCACTTTCAAATTAAAGTACCACATAGAGGTAAGGCACAGACCATCCATACCAAACAATATACAACACTGGCAGGTTTTCGAGGATGACGAACAGATCAGAAAGTTCCTGGAAATGGTAGGTGATTTATCCAAAACCCACATTGACCAGGAGGACCAAAATGATCATACCTAGATTATGCAAGAGGGGGAGGATCCTTAGGAGTTCTGAGAAAAAAATGCTAACCATCGCATGTTGGTTTTAAAGAATAATCAGATACCAAAGGGACTAATCCCCCTGGAGAGACTTTTTGATAAAAATGACATGACCTTAAAATCCACTCTGCAACCTTAACCATAAGAGGTTGAAGACTGTGACGTAGGGACGAAAGAGGAGCCTAGGATGGTTAAAATATCAAATTACCTTCCTCCTGAGGTAAAAATCAAGTATAAATACTTACTCGCACGGTATAAAGACTTTTTTTCTTGGTCGTATGAAGAACTGAGAACCTACGACACCATTGTGATCAAACACAAGATACCTCTAAAGCTGGGTGTCAAACCCTTTAGAAAAAATCTTAGGCAAATCAACCCTATCTTATTGCCCGTGGTCGAAAGGGAAGTTAAAAAAGCTCTTAGACATGAAAATAATAGTACCATTGAGATACTCCGATTGGGTAGCAAACCTGGTCCTGGTTAGAAAAAGGAATGGGGAGATTAGATTGTTTGTCAATTTTAGAAATTTAAATAAGTCATCCCTCAAAGACAACTATCCTCTGCCTAAAATGGATCACGTTTTAGAAAAGGTACTTGGGGCAAATAGGATGTCGATGATCGACGGTTTCTCCGAGTACAATCAAATTGTCGTAAATGAACATGATAAAGAAAAAATAGCCTTCACTACCCCTTGGGGTACATTCATGTATGATAAGATGCCTTTTGGTCTAATGAATGCAGGTGCCACCTTGCAACGTGTTATGGATATCGCTTTCATCGGGAAAAGAGACAAGTTCGTGGTTATCTATCTCGACGATCTAACCATTTTTTCTAAATCTGACTAAGATCATTTAATACATCTCAAACAGACTTTCGAAAAATGCTCCAAGATTGGTCTGTCTTTAAACCCCAAAAAGTCTCACTTTGCCATGCAAGAAGGTAAACTTCTGGGACATATTGTGTCTCGAGACGGAATTAAAATTGATCCTAGTAGGGTTGAAGCTATAGACACAATAAATATTCCTAGAAATGTAAATGAAATTCAGTCATTCTTAGGAAAGATAAATTTTTTGAGGAGGTTTATCTCAAACTTTGCTGAAATTGTGAAATTGATCACAGATATGTTAAAGAAAAACAATGAAGTGAAATGGACAGCATAGGCCAAAGAATCGTTTGCACGCAACAAGAAGGTTATAAGCGAGGCATCTATACTAGCAAGCCCTGACTATCTAAAGGATTTTCTTATTTTCTTGTTTGCCTCTGAGGATACAATTGTCATGGTACTCCTCAAGAAAAATGAAGAAGGTTTTGAACAACCGATAGCCTTTTTTAGTAAAAGTCTCAGAGACGCATAACTCAAATACGATATAATGGAAAAACAAGCATATGCTATGGTGAAGGCATTAAAGGATTTCATAACTTATGTGTTGCATTCCAAGATAATCGTGTACGTACCCACTAGCTCTGTAAAAGACATTCTGGTTCAGTCCGACAGTGATGGAAAAAGGGGATGGAGGCTCGCTAAAATTCAAGAATTTGATCTGGAGATAAAACTGATGAGACTAGTAAAGGGTCAAGGTTTGGCTAAACTTTTAGCTAAATCAAATTTCAGAGCCCTCGGTATAAATGGCCTACAGAGAAGTGAAGAGGATGTGGACTTGAATGAGCTCGATGAGAAAACAAGTGCAATCAAAATCGAAGAAAAGTTCATCTCATCTAATTGGTACAAAAACATAGTGTCCTACTTGCTAACATTGAAATGCTCGAGTGAATTATCCCCATCCAAAGCCAGGACTCTAAAACTGCATGCGGTCAAGTACTGTATATCGGAAAGTCAATTGTACTGGAAGGATCCGCTTGGTTTTCTGTTGGTCTGTCTGGTTGAATGAGAAATAGATAAGGATATAAGCGAATTTCATGAAGGGGTGTGCAGGGGACATCACGCTTGGAGGGCGACAACTTATAAGATCCTAAGGGTAGGGTATTATTGGCCAAGACTTTTCTCATACGTCAATGCCAAAGTCAAAACTTGCAAACATTTCCAATTGTTTCGCAGGCAAGCATAAACTCCCATCACTACCGTTAGTCTCGGTCAAAACAAAGGATCCTTTTCAGCAGTGGGGACTAGATTTTATAGGTGAAATTAACCCCCATTCTAGTGCTCAACACAAATAGATCCTAACTGCCATAGATTACTTCACTAAATGGGTGGAGGCTATTCCAACTAGAAGGGCAACATATTTGGTGGTAATATATTTCCTAGAAGAAAATATTTTGTCTAGATTCGGTTGCCCCCGAAAGATAGTCACGGATAACGCCCAGGCTTTTAAATCTATGGCTATGATCAGTTTTTGCAAAAAATACAATATCGTGCTCAACCATTCCACAACATATTACCCCTAAGGAAATGGATTGGCCGAGTCTTCAAACAAGAGTCTGATTAATGTAATTAATAAAGTGTTGAATGAGAACAAAAAATCTTGGCATGTACATTCAAAATATGATTTATGGGTGAATCGGATAGGCACAAAAAAATCCATCGACACTTCTCCTTTCCAAATGGTGTATGGGACTAACATGGTATTACCCATAAACTTGGCACTTCCCGTAATGAAACTGTGGCAAGATGAGAAAGAAGAACCAAATCATGTCACAAGAAGGATAAACCAGCTGATCGAAGTACAACAGCACAGGGTCGAAGTGGATGAAAGGTTGCAAAAATACCAAGACGACATGAAAACGTTATTTTACCATAAGGCAAAAGACAGAGAGTTTCTCCTTGGCGATTTGGTCTTGAAATGGGATGTTAGAACGGAAGATTCGGCGAAACACGCTAAATTTTATCATATCTGGTACGAACCATTCAAAGTCGTAGCTCCTGAAGGAAAAAATTTGTTTCTATTAGAAAACCTGGATGGTAAAATATTTAACGCCCTTGTCAACGGGCGTTATTTAAAACACTATATGCAATAATTAGTTCCCAAAAAAAAAAAAAAATCATTGTATATACCGGTTTGTATTTTCTTTCTATTTCATAATTCCTTTTGGGTAAGTTTACTTTCACCTTTAATTAATTAGGTCAGTGATTTTTGTGGAAGAAGAGATACAAAATTTTCAATACATTCAGCTCTTTTAAAAGGCACTCTTCGTGTCTATAGGATTTCGGCTTGCAACCTAAACGAGCGAAAGGAGAAAACAAAAAGTCATATATATGAGACTAAATTCGCCAAAAATAGGTGATAGAAAAGGTTTTCGGTTATTTTAAAATGGTAAGGCAAAGGTATGAATTCCTGAGAATTTTGTTTTTTAAAAATGAAGGTTTCCAAAGCGCCGTAGTGGTCCCATAAATATAATGTTTTCGCTTGACTGTTATTAAAAAGAACAACTAATTGCTCTAGGTCCTAGGAATCTAACTTAAAATAAAGATAGGAGGTAGTTAAAATAAGTAGAGAAAGTAAAGCATCTCCGAAAAAAGGGTTTCAAGAGTCAGTTTTAATTTTTGACCCTTGTTTCTCAGTTTACAGATCTCTATCCATCACCTTTCTTTCTGTCTTCAGATTTACCTTCTTAAAAAACCAAGCATCTTTCCGGGTTTGCATACATGGGGAGAAGACATTACGTTTTAACTTTGAAAGATGTAAAGAATATTTTGGAAAGTAAGTTGGTCTTCACAACTCCTCGGTCTCTTACTAAATAAAGTTATGCGTAGGTTGATCCTAACTATTCTAGGTTTTTCAACAGTTTCGAAGGATTGAGGCTTGCTCGAAGGAAGACCCCTAAAATTAATCTTTCCCCTTTTTCCCTGCGGGCTAAGGTGTTGTGAAAGTTAAAGGAAGGTTGGTATCGAGTAATCAAAGTAAGTTGATAGACCTCCACTGCAAAATATTACACAGATATCACCCCTCATACAAACTGATTGCCCCCACTTCGTGTTCTAAAAAGTAAATTTTAAGACAAATGGTGAAAGGAAATTCAGAAATGATTGCCCCCATCTAGTCCAAAGAGACGATGAAAGGAAATTCAAAAATGATTTCCCTCTTCTCAGCATTTAGATGCATAAATATATTTCAAAGTGGTGAAAGGAAATTCAGTAAAGAGGGCCAGATAACTTCACATGGGTACTGAACGGGCTCGCTAGCATTGAAGCAATATCTCAGATATATGTAAGGCTGTTATACATGAATCTCACTCTACTCTGGTAATCAATTTTCTCGAAACCGGATCTACATCTTAAGATCAGACAGGGCTCCCCGATTAAAAACATGTCATAAACTTCGTTTGATGCAAGCCAAAATCCACAAGATCTGTTAAATTTCCTAGGATTGTTTTGATTATCTTAAGGCAAACCTGAATTCAGTAAAGAGAAAGATAAAGTCATGAAAGGGACTGCAGCTGAGTTTGAAACGTATTTGAGTGTTGAAAAGATTTTCAGAAGTAAAAGACGAAATCTCTTCTTCCCTCTTTATCCCTTTTCCTTAAGAAAGTTTCACAAAAGTAAAACCAATGAATCCATTTACCCAATACAGGAACGTGGTCTACTGTTCTTCCCATCTCACAGGGAGACGGGATCCCTAGTTGGAGCCTATGTCGGAGCCGCCTTTTTCAACTAGTTTAAATGTAATTCTTAAAATCAAAGGTTGGCCTTTAAGTTGTCTTTTACTTCATGACCTTTACCCACTGAAAATCTCAGTAGTCCTGATATGGAGAGTGGCAATGGTCGTTGTACTCCTAAGCCATTACCTTTTAACCATTGAGTGATCTTTTTCACTTTTCTATACCTTGGGATATCGCGTTTCGGGTGTTACAAGTCACAATGTTTCCAAGCCTCGATACGCAAAGTCACGAAACAACCTTGAAAGTTTACCCAGGTTAACGCCAAGAGTAAAGTTCCTTAAAACTTAGTTAATTGTTGTTGGGATTTCACGTCTCGGCGTTCGCCCTCCCCAAAATTATTACCATCATAACTCCAATAGATGAAATCACGAGACTTTTACACAAGTTACCCGAGTTAGGGTCAAGGGTGAATAGTTTTAACCATAGTTAAACTCTGTCGGGATTTCGCGACTTGGCATATGCTCTTCCAAGAAACTCTACATTCTTAGCCCGGAGTCGCGAAGTCGTGATATTAATTAAACATGATTAATTAAACACTTAATCCAGATTATGTTTTTTCTTAAATAGATCACGTCATCGCGATCTCGGGTTTTAGGGACTCGAAAGGTAGGAGTGAAATCTCCCGATACAGAGAACACTGAAAGGGTGATTAAAGTTTCAAGAAAATCTAATTAAAGAACCTAAGCCAAACTGATCAGTGTTTTAATGAAAATATTTATATGCACAGTCTACAAGGTAAATTTAAATGTTTCTTGCGCCAACTTGTGTCATGACCCGTCGAAACTTATGGCATTAATTGGAAAAAAGGTGAAGTGACAGGTAAGGATATGGTTTTTATTGCTAAATCTTTCTCTAAAAATGATTTGACCATTCTTTTCATAAGGACGTCGAGGTTTTAAATGGCCGAGATATAGATCTCTTTCTCTGAGTGTTTCAAAGCTCATTTCTATCTTGCGCAGAGAAGCTTTTCTCATCAATCTAATTTATGTATGTATACATATTTTTACTACAAGAGAGCTAAGTCATAGTCCTCTAACATGACCCCATGAAAAGAATCCAAGGCAATTGCTAAGAGTTCAGGGCAAGGCTCAGATAATGTTTCTGATACTTCACCTCGAAGTATTGACTCTATCAGAACCTGGTCATACATCTCCGAGGTTCTGCAGTCTGAATTAGTGAACTGTTCAGACGATTCCAGTGATAATGAGAGGGATGACTTGGCCACAAAATACAAGATCGTTGTTCAAGCAGAGATTCATAAGGTAGCGGCTAGGCCACGACTCCTTCCCTACTATGATATGATCTGATGGGCGCTAGATCACGTGGATATCTCGAACAGAACTATTATCAGCAAGCAGAAAGTGACCGTTGGGACCTTTAGACCAAAACATTTGCAGGCGATGTACCAATTGTCACCCACATCAAACTTCTCACACAATGCCGAGTTTCTGGAAAGTTTTAAGCATAAGGAATGTGAGAAATATGGTAGAAACTTGTCTGATCTGATCAAGGATTGGGTCTCGCACCTTGCAAAGTTTAGGGTGGACGGTAATGGAGTTTATTCAATCTCTTCTTTGGAACCGCAATTCAAATACATAGCAATGATGACCTATAGATTGTATGGGAGGGAGGACACCACACATTTCTTTCTCCCTTGGGTGCCTCTGATTCATACAGTCGTTGAAGGTTGTTCCTTCGACTGGGCCAAACTGTTGTTAGACAATCTAACCAGTCGGATTATAGAATATCGGACGCAAACGGAAAATGGGAAGGATGCTTCATTTTTTATGTCTACATAAATCATGGACATCGTTTGTTTCATGATGCCTTTTCCCCTAATGAGATGGAGCTGGACTCCATCTGATACTAATCCTATCCATGTCTACCATTCAAAACTTTGGGAGGATAAGGCTCCAAACTTCATATACGATATTTTCAATTGGGTAATGGTGTCGATGCATGTCATCATCTTCGATAATCCACCGCCCAGGATTTCATATAGCATCGCGGCCAACTTGAGTAGCATAGTCGACTGGTACGTAGAGGCAGAATTTTCCTATATCAGGGTTTTCGGTGCCTCTATTCCTCCATATGCTCTACCATTATTTATACCAGATAGGCTAGTTTTTCGCGAAATCGCTAGGCAAACTGTGATTGGTGGCATAAGTAAAGAGATTAAAGGATTTTCGAAAAAGGTATGGCCACCCTTCCCCATTCATTTGAATACCTATTATTTATTAGATTTCGGACATACAAAGGCTGAGGCAACAACCTTGGAAGATATTAAATTCGTCCACATTAAGTTCAAGAAACACGACCCACACAGGATCATGAGTAATCACATGGCTATTTGTGGCCTTAAAATATATGAACACAAGAATTCACCTCATCATGATATTTTCCAAAGCACGATATCCTATGCAAAGGTCATGAGTCGGATACAAGCCCTGTCGCCTAAAGAGATGGTTGATTTTCTCAAATTCTAGGAACACCGGCGGAGCTGCCTTCCCCCTATGACCCCAAATGTACAGCAAATGGAAGCCAAGGGATCCAAAGATTCATCACCTGACCAAGAAGAACACCAGGAAAAGAAGAAGCAAATTGGGGGCCCGAAACAGGAAGCCAAGACCCCCAACCCTACAAGCAAGCTAACTTCGGTTGTTACTCCGGGGAAATCATCCAAGAAAATCGACAATCCCATCGTTTCTATTACTCCCCTACAATCCACAAATGGGGTCCCAGACATTGGATGGATTTTCGATGAAGAACTATCGCCCATAACTGTGGAAGAGTTGCCTCCGAATGATTTTTTCTTCGATAAGAAGAGAAAGGTCATTGTAAAGTAAGAGCTTTATCAAGAGGCAGGAAAGGTAGCCAAGAAATTTAAAATCTTAGCTGATGGAAAAGACATGAAGAAGCAAGAATTTGCAACACAGATAGCTGGGACATTGGGTGCTTTTGCTACGACCAACCAATATTATGTCGAGTCCCTAAAAGATCAGTTGAATTTAAAAAACCACTTAATCAAAAGTTTGGAGGCTAAACTGGCTACAGCAGAGACAACTGCCAGAGATCAGGGGAATTCAGGTATAGAGCAAGCTAGAGCAGCTGATCAAAAGGAAATTAAGTGGCTCAAAACCAATCTCGAACAAACACAACAGGTGGCCCAGACCAGCAAATCATAGATAATCCAGCAAGAAGAATTGATAGACCAGCTACAGGTCAAATTAATTTTTTCCAAAAGTCAGGTGATAGATATCAGGATATTTCAATCCCAAGCTATAGAAATCCAAAAAAGAGTATCGATAGCTCAACAATATTTACTTGCTAAGCTGAAAACTATTCAAAAGAGTTTCCAACTCATTGATCAAGTACTAGAAAACATTTCTTTTAGAGAAAAAGAATTTGGGGCGGCTTGAGTCGCTTTCCAAGAGGCTATTATAGCCACGACAAAAAGGGAAATGGGCAGTAGTTTTAGGTTTTCCATCCTAGAGCAGACCCGAGGTAACATCTTGTTGAAAGAATGGGAGCGTAACATATCAGAAGGTAGACAACAAGCTAAAGATGTAAGAAAATCTTGTGAAAAAACTTTCAGCTTCGGAGATGGAAGTTCGTTGGGTCTCGATATTGAAAGCAGTACTGAGACACTGGGCCAGATCAATATAGCAGAACACTTGCTCAATATCAAGGAGAATGAGGAAAGAGAGTTGGCTGAAATATCACAAACAACCCAAACAGATATAGCTCAAGTAGACAGATTCCTAATAAAACCAAGTGTACTTTTATGTTCTATTAGCGCTGAAGACCAACAGGTAGAGAGAAAGTTTCCATAATTAGTGAAGGATTGTTACACTTTTGAGGCAAACAATCAAGCAGAACCTTCCAGGGTGATAGCCCAGTTGGTGGAGAAGTGCATCACTTGCACACAGCAGGCGAAGGGTCATTCTTCGGGTACCAAATAATGACATGTGTTTGCCTGTTCTATTTTTAGAACTTAAGTTTAAAGAAAGGAAGGTGATCCATCTTCCCAAAAGAGGACAAAGGCAAAGAATTGGAACGCATAAATCTCCTTTTTGTAAAAAAAAATATGTTGTGACGATTGAGATCCTAGCATGAAAAAGTTGTATAAATATGTAATTTGAAGAAAGAAAAAAGGATGGACCTTTTTGGTCGATTGTAATAGAGACTATCTCCTTTTGATAATTTATACAAAGCAATCCGAAGACTCCTGATTTCGTCAAGACTGTGTTATGAGTTTGTTTCCTCTGTGATTTCATATTCAATTTCATTTCACTTATATATGTCTGATGAATGTTTCATTGCAATTTAGTAAAACCTCTACTGTGGTGATCAATTTTTAGCCATCTATATCGTTTACAGTTTTTCCTCTGTATCGGCTTTTAGCAGGTACAAGAACTGTGAACCCTTTAGATTGTTATATTTTATGGTTCGTCAGATTCTTTCTTATCATATTTTCTTCTTTTGTTTACAAGGTGAGATTCTCCCTTGATAGGAGCCTCATGTTATAGAGAGATTAATGTTTTTCTCACATGTCACACACCATCTATTTAAAATATAACTCAGTTACGGGAAAAGGCCTTTGGTTTTCACTTTATCTTTAATATTGGATTCAAATATTCTCTTTTATAAGATCAAATTGATACAACATCAAAAACCTCGAACTCTTCTTAAATTTTCTTGTTCCTCTATGACTGTCCCCATTGTAAGACAACCTAATATTGAACCCGACTTATCGAACCAAACCCATATCTCTTTAAACCTTTTCGATACCATACTTAAAACAACCACCACCCGGGTAGAACTTGAACGTTCATGGGCCACGATTGAATGGGATATAAACATCTAGGAACAGTTGGAAGCGAGACAACGACAACCTGGAAATCAGCCTTAGCTTCCTATCCCGAAGGTTGACTCTTCTCTTTTTTTATCCTTTACTCACTTTCAGATGCTTAGACACTGTACTTTCTAAGCCTTAAGTATAGACTCTGGAACAACAGGTAGATCAATATATTCAGATGTAATAAAGGTCAATATTAATAAGGCCTTTCAATAAAATAGAATAAGAAGACCTAATAGAAGCTTCCACTTCTAGAAGGATCTTCCTCTAGATGCTTCTATTGATAGACATATTTCGTATAAATAAGGGTCGAGGGTATGAAAACCCTAGCTTGGAGATTATTGTAACAAAGCGCTGCTCGACTGGAGGTTTCCCCCTTGAAGAGGCCACTGAACATTGCTTTCTGAATCAAAGTGTTACTTTTGTTGTTGTTCTTATATCATTTATGTGTTATTGTGGAGATTATGCTGGTTATATTACTATTATTCTGCCATTTCTAGCATTTTATTTATGTTCTGCATACTTTTTACATCTGGTATATTACACATTTCAATATCCAATGGTGTAATGAGCAAGCAATGTTAAATGGAATTATAAAAACAAAACACTATTACACCAACTGAAGAATCATTCCTAATTACGTGCTAATATGAATATACTAAATTGAAACTGAACTTGCAGCTCTACAAAAATTGAATGCAAATCAACAAGATAAAAACTAAACTAGAAATGAAATTTATACAAAAATAAACAAAAGAAATCTAATCTATGAGAGTAAAAGAGGGTTGCAGGGTATTTCTCATAATGAGGGGGCCTTCCCATGCTAAACAAACATTCTTAAAACACAATCAATCCAAGTGAAGAAGATGCACAGTAAACCAACAACAGTCAATCCTCAATTTTGATCAAAGACTCTGTTTTTACATGGCAGATAACTCCTTAAACCTTTCTTACAAGAACACACTTCTTACTTAAAAAAACTTAATGAAACTAATGGATCTTACTCACAGACCTATGAGGCTTATTTATACATGAAGAATAATTGAATAGTGCATGGGACCGAATCCCAATGCTTAGATTTCAAATTTTACATTTTTAGGCATAAATCCCAAAAATCTGGGTTTTAATGTAATTTGGGCAGATTCGAGTTAGGGATCCACCCATATATTCCAAAATAATTCTAATTTTCAAAAAGTTCAAGTGTATTACTCAATTTTCTATATTCTATACAAAACCCATTTCGTAGAATTTCTAGATCGGATGCCATCGACACGAAAATCCAGGCGCAAGTTGTATAACAGTTGTATGCTAAAGAAACCATGTAGGAAATTACAAACATAAAGGAAATTCCTAAATTACTTATTACATACGATTTCATCAATGATTAACAGTTGTATGCTCAAGAAACCATGTAAATTATGATCATATATTTTTCCTCTTATCATTAAACAAGAGAACACTAGGAGATGAGGGGTCTTTAATAAATGAAAAACTAATAGGAAACCAGTCATCCCTGCTTGATTTTTCAGAGAATTTATGTCATTCAAGTGATATTGATAATGTTCACATTTGAGTTTATTAGACTCCTACACTTATGGGTCTCATCTCTAGGACAATGACATCCTGGGTATGAATGACAGGGTATTAAGACCATCTTACAGACATTCTCAAATGAAAATTAGATGAGGTTCATTAGTCTTTTGTTCAACCATGCATGTTCCTTCTTAAGGATTTACACAAGTATATTGTTCATACAAAAAAATATAGATTAGGCATAATGAAATACGTCAAAATCAGAACCCATTTCCAGCAACCCTGTCCAGTACTCCGATGGGGTAATTTTGACATCTAAGAAATATCCTTCCTAGGAAGAATGCCCCAAAGCCCACAATCATGTTCAGTACCCTAATGGGTTTGCCTAGTTATACAACAGGTTGGTACTCGCTGCCAGCAGACCTATTCAATATCCCGATGGGTTAGCCACTTACACCCATTTTCCATAAAAGTCTCTTGTCCCAATATTTACCCTTAAGATAAAATTTATAAATTTATTTTGCATGTGTGAATGGGGAAGCATGTTTAAAAACATTTTTACAGGATGGGACGGTATTGAGTTGGAATATATTTTATAGATTTCCCATAAAATATTGTTCGTATGAAAAATAGACTTATGTATTGATATTAGTCGAAATACATATCAAGGTCAAACTTACTTAATGTGTGGTGGATGAGGCCACCAAAGAATGACCTGAAGGTGCCTCTAGTCCCCAAGTTCATCTTCTCCATATAATATTGTGTTCCCTCACAAGTAGAAGTTCCATTCACTCTCCTGCTACTATTTCATAACAATGCTTGAATAACAAGTTCTGATAGGAAACTAGGATGTACAAGTTACCTATGGTTATCCTTATGCAAACCTTAAATATTTTGTAAATCCCCATAATATTTTAAAGATTAGGCTTATGAGCAACTATTATTATTAATAATCATAAATCTGTATGTAATAATAAGAAGAAATATCTTAAGTTGTTTTGGTTTTTGATGTTAGATCACCAATATTATCTTCATCTCATTTCATTTATTTGAAAAGAAACATGAAAATATGTTGCATTTATTTAAAGCTAGGTTAACTAACATGCAACTTTTACTCTATCCTATCTAAGAACAAGAAATTAAATTTCACATGTAAGAATATTTCCAATGTAACCATGTGCGTAACAGGTGTAGAAATACATTCATACTCGATTTTGAAAGATAATATTTAATGTATACCAAAATAAGAAGAAACAGTTGTTTTGATGATGATGTGAAGAGTTGTTGAAGAAGAGAGTGGTGCTTCAATCTCTCGTGCCACACAGATCATCTTATTTCAAATAATTGGTTTCTTTGGTGCATGTAGGACCTTCAGAAAGGCATATCAAAAACTCCTCGATCTCAAGTTCGAATGGTGGCTCTCCATCGAATGTGGTCCACAACTCTTTAGTATCTCCTATGGGTTGGAAAGGGTTATTACAGAAGGCTTTTATATATTCTTGTGGATGTAGCTTACTTAAGTTTTGTTGCCTTCAATGATTATTTCCGATAGCGGATCCACACTTAAATGCAATAAAAGAAACAAGCAAACATAAATGAATTCAATTGACATGAAATAAACTATGGGAAAGACAAATCACAATGAAAGCAAACTAATAATGACCAATAAGTGAAATAAATATAAAATTTGATCTGAAGAACAATTCATCAAATGGTTACAGGTGTCAACAAAAATAAGAGTGCTCTACAGAAAATGCATGAAAGAAGAATCGATATCTGATTAATGACAAGATTGGACAATGAGAAATCCACTACTTTAAGTTCACTCGAATTGTGGATTTGAAAATTTCTCACAAACAGTAAAAGAAGTCACAATGTAAGAAGATGGTGTAATGGTATTAGAACAATTTCTTGTATATTTTTTTATTGGATTTCCAGGCATAATTTTACAAATGAATGTCAATGAATGGAATGGTAATGAGACACTTCAATATCCAATGGTGGAATGAGCAAGCAATGTTAAATGAAATTATAGAAAAAAAACACTATTACACGAACTGAAGAATCATTCCTAATTATGTGCTAATATGAATATACTAAATTGAAACTGAACTTGCAGCTCTACAAAAGTTGAATGCAAATCAACAAGATAGCAACTAAACTAGAAATGAAATTTATACAAAAATAAACACAAGCAATCTAATCTATGAGAGTAAAATAGGGTAGCAGGGTATTACTCAGAATGAGGGGCCCTTCCCATGTTGAATAACCCTTCTTAAAAGACAATCATCTCAAGTGAAGAAGATGCATAGTAAACCAACAACTGTCAACCCTCCATTTTGATCAAAGACTCTATTTTTACATGGCAGTTAACTCCTTAAAGCCTTCTCACAATAGAAAACCTCTTAATAACAAAAACCTCATGAAACTAATGGCTATTTATCACAGCCCTATGAGGCTTATTTATACATGAATAATCATTGAGGAGTGGATGGGACCGAATCCCAATGCTCAGATTTCAAATTTTATATTTTTAGGCATAAATCCCAAAAATCTAGGTTTCAATGTAATTTGGGAAGATTCGAGTTAGGTATCCACCCATATCTTCAAAACTGATTCTCATTTTGAAAAGGTTCTCGCACCTTAGTCAATTTTCCATATTCTAGACAAAACCTATTTCATAGAATTTCTAGATCTGATGCCATCTACACGAAAATTAAGGTGCAAGTTGGCAGTTTGAGATTTTTCGTAAGTTTTGTAGAATCATTCCCTCTGAGATGGAGGTCCATACGTGTAAGATGGATGAATTATGCCCCCATGGATGAATAGAGCAATGAAATTTTAGTTTAGTACAATATATAGATGGGCTATGAAGGGATGGTGGATGGGATGACAATATGAATATGGACTTAGGTGTTTGTATACTATGTTTCTTTTCTTTAAAACCAATGTTTATTTGTGGTTTTTAGGAAAAAATGACTTCATCCTTTTTATGTGAATTCTTTATGATATGTATAAAGAGAAGACACCATAGATGTTGCATTGGATTTATGTACCACAATATTTTTCGTTTCATATTAATGGTCTTATTAGAGTATTATGCATTTTATTATGAATTGTAGATGGAGATTGAATGATAATGGTTTACGAAAGATAAAATGTATGGAATAGTTAATCATCAAGTTACATTAAACTTTTTAATGAATCAAAGAGTCTTAAACAAATTTTACCTCAAGTTTACCTTCACTTTAATGTGCGTTGTCGGTTGATGGATGGGAGTACATGTTGGATGAAACTAAAGATTAAACCGAGCAATATTGAGAGTTGCTAGATATCTAGGAGAGAGCTAATAAATAATGATATGCTAAGATTCCTTATGTCTCTCTCTCCCCCATGCCTGTTGGTTTGAATGTCCTCATGCAAACTCTCATTACCACACAAAATTGTTGCAAGTTGAAAGTGGACTATGTGGAACCGGTGCATGTTAATTGAAGGAGGGAAATGAAGTATGCCAGAGCTAAGAGCTGCTGAAAATATCTTGCAAAAAGTACCCTAAAAAAATATTTAAATTTTTGTACTGTTGGTATAGGAACCTACTGGTTTTTGTACCTTTAGTACTGGAACAAAAAAATCTAAAAGAACTAAACCAACATTGTTATTATGAGACAAGAAATAAACATTGATGTTATGTCAAAGAAACAACCAAAACTTAAACTTTATCCATGCTTGTAAATTTTGAAATGAAATTAATTTTAAAACATTACAAACATAAAGGAAATTCCTAGATTACTTATTACATACGATTTCACCAATCATTAACAATTGTATGCTCAAGAAACCATGTAAATTGTGATGGGGGATTTTTCCTCTTATCATTAAACAAGAGAACATGAGGAGATAAGTGGTCTTTAATAAATGAGAAACTGATAGGAAACCAATCATTCCTGTTTGATTTTTCAGAGAATTTGTGCCATTCAAGTGATATTGATAAAGTTCGCATTTGATTTTATTAGGCTCCTACACTTATGGGTCCCACCTCTAGGAAAATGACATCCTGGGTATGAATGACAGGGTATTAAGACCATCTTACGGACATTCTCAAATGGAAATTAGATGAGGTTCATTAGTCTTTTGTTCAACCATGCATGTTTCTTCTTAAGAATTTACACAAGTATATTATTCATACAAACAAATATAGATTAGGCATAATGATAGACATCAAAATCAGAACCCATTGCCAGCAAGCATGTTCATTACTCTGATGGGGTAATTTTGACATCTAATAAATATCCTTCCCAAGAAGAATGACCCATTGCCCACGAGCCTGTTTAGTACCCTAATGGGTTTGCCTAGTTATACCATAGGACGATACCCACTGTCAGCAGACTTATTCAATATCCCAATGGGCTAGCCAACTACATCCAATTTCCATCAAAGGATCTTCTCCCAATCTTTACCCTTAAGATAAAATTTATAAATTGCTTCCACATGGGTGAATGGGGAAGGATCTTTGAAAACCTTTTTACAGGATGAGATGGTATTGAGTTGGAAGATATTTTATAGATTTCCCATAAAATATTGTTCATATGAAAAATAGACTAATGTATTGAGATTAGTTGAAATACATATCATGGTCAAACTTACTTAATGTGTGGTGGATGAGGCCATGAGAGAATGACCTAAAGGTGTCTCTAGTCCCCAAGTTCATCTTCTCCATATAAGATTGTGTTCCCTCACAAGTAGAAGTTTCATTCACTCTCCTGCTACTATTTCATAAGAATGCTTAAATAACAAGTTCTGATAGGAAACTAGGATGTACAAGTTACCTATGGGTATCATTATAAAGACCTGAAATATTTTGTAAATCCCCATAATATTTTAAATATTAGGCTTATGAGAAACTGTTATTATTAATAGACAGAAATCTGTATGTAATAAGAACAAGAAATATCTTAACTTGTTTTGGTTTTTTATGTTAGATCACCAATATTATCTTCATCTCATTTCATTTATTTGAAAAGAAACATGAAAAGATGTTGCATTTATATATAACTAGGTTAACTAACATGCAACTTTTACTCTATCCTATCTAAGAACAAGAAATTAAACTTCACATGTAAGAATATTTCCAATGTAACCATGTGTGTAACATGTGTAGAAATAAATTCATACTCGGATTTGAAAGATAAGAATTAATGTATACCAAAATACGAAGAACCAACTTCTTTGATGATGATGTGAAGATTTGTTGACGAAGAGAGTGGTGCTTCAATATCCCATGCCACACAAATCATCTTATTTCGAATAACTGGTTTCTTCAGTGCATGTAGGACCTTCAGAAAGGCATATCAAAAACTCCTCGATCTCAAGGTCGAATGGTGGCTCTCCATCAAATGTGGTCCATGAATCTTTAGTATCTCCTATAGGTTGGAAAGGGTGATTACAGAAGGCTTTTATATATTCTTGTGGATGTAGCTCATGGAACTCTCATTTTTCTATCACTTTCGGAGAGGCAGATAGGTTCTTGACTACTGTCAATATTTTCTCTTCCTGAGAGGTAGACATCCCAGCTGCTACTAGGATTTGAGAAAGTTATTTCAAACTCTTTATCATCTCTAAGTTATTGTTGTTAGTTGATGGGTCCTACTTCACACATGTATTTGTGTAGAGGGGGGTTCTTATAGTGCCTAAAAACTTTTTTAAAATACTGAAAAAATAAAAAGAAGAAAACTACAAGAAAATGTAAGCAAACCAATTATATACTTGAAGTGACACTGTGATACTAGGACCCTTCTATCACCAAGTTATATGTTCACACAAGTTAGCTTCTCTTCTCAAATATATAAAAAATGGCTAATGCTAATAAAATACAAATTCTAACTACTAAAAGGAAGAGGACAACCTAACTTTGGAGAAACCCCACTAAAGTGGATTTGTGGGATCTTCCCTCACATCTTACTGTCTTTTCTCTGCCCTTAGTTCATTCTTAAAAGAACACCACACTTGCATGAAAACAAATACACTTGCATGAAAGGAACACTCAAGGATTTAGAGAAATAAAATGAACCTACCTATGATCTAATCCCTTTAGCACCTTCCCGACAATGACGCTGAAATGTTGGGATAAATATATGCACTATTAATTCCCATATTTAATTATCAACTGGGGCTTGTAAGATTCTAGGTGCAGGCGAAGGAAACACAGGATCAGAGCCTAGGCTAACCTACTCTAATGTCGACAAAACAATGTTCAAATCCACACTGTAGGAAATTAACACTAAGGATTCATAACTGAGACGTAGGAATAACTTAGTGCTATAAATGCTTAGATCACAGTCTTTCATGCACTCAGGGTGATGTTCATGTGATTAATCGTGAATAGATTACTTAAGTTTTTTGTACTTCAATGATTATTTCCTATACCGGATCCACACATAAATCCAATAAAAGAAACAAGCAAACGAAAATAAATTCAACTGACATGAAATAAACTATGGGAAATCCATATCACATTGAAAACAAACTATTAATGACCAATAAGCGAAATTAATCTAAAATTGGATCTCAAGAACAATTCTTCAAATGGTTACAAGTGTCAACAAAAATAAGAGTGATCTACAGAAAATGCATGAAACAAGAATGGATATATGATTAATGACAAGATTGGACAATGAGAAATGAACTCCTTTATGTTCACTCAAATTGTGGATTTGACAATTTCTCATAAACAGTAAAATAAATCAGAATGTAAGAAGATGGTGCAATGGTATTAGAACAATTTCTTGTATATTGTTTTATTGGATTTCCAAGCATGATTTTACAAATGAATGCCAATGAATGGAACGGTAATGAGACACTTCAATATCCAATGGTGGAATGATCAAGCAATGTTAAATGAAATTATAGAAACAAAACACTATTACACCAACTTAAGAATCATTCCTAAGTATGTGCTAATATGAATATACTAAATGTAAACTGAACTTGCAACTCTACAAAAATTGAATGCAAATCAACAAGATAACAACTAAACTAGAAATGAAATTTATACAAAAGTAAACACAAGCAATCTAATATATGTGAGTAAAAGAGGGTAACAGGGTATTAATCAGAATGAGAGGCCCTTCCCATGTTGAATAACCCTGCTTAAAATACAATCAACTCAAGTGAAAAAGATGCACGGTAAACCATCAACAGTCAATCCTCCATTTTGATCAAAGACTTTGGTTTTACATGGCAGTTAACTCTTTAAACCTTTCCTACAAGAACAAACCTCTTACTTACAAAAAACTCATGAAACTAATGTCTCTTTATCACAGCCCTATGAGGCTGATTTATACATGAATAATCATTGAGGAGTGGATGGGAATGAATCCCAATGCTCAAATTTCAAATTTTACATTTTTAGGCATAAATACCAAAAATCTGGGTTGTAATGTAATTTGGGCAGATTCAAGTTAGGGATCCACCCATATATTGCAAAATAATTCTCATTTTCAAAAAATGCAAGTGTCTTACTCAATTTTCCATATTCTAGACAAAACTCATTTCATAGAATTTCTAGATCGGATGCCATCAACACAAAAATCGACGCGCAAGTTGGCAGTTTTAGATTTTTGCTATTTTTTGTAGAATCATTCCCCCTGAGATGGAGGTCCACACAAGTGATCTGGGTGGATTCCTCCCCATGTATCTGCATGTAAACGTCGCACTGGACAAAACACATTTCCCCGATTTTCCTCTAGAATCTTTCCAAAATTTCGAGTTGTATCTGGTACCGGACGAGCACAACATTGGTACTGGAGGATCATAGAATTGGTACCGAACGAGATAAGTACTGGATGAAATTGAGTGTGGGTACTGAATGACATGGATTGTGGGTATTGGATGACTGTGCAGGTATCGGTTGATTGTAGAACCTTATGGTACCGGATGACTTGGATTATCGGATGACCTCCAATGCGTGTACCGTATGATTTCTAGTGTGGGAACGTATTTTTTGGAAATAAAAACATAGGATTAAATCATCATTGATAAAATCATGTTAAAAAAATCTTTAATCACTTAAAAATACAAGAAAACAACAATAATTAACCACACTGTAGAATGGATGTAATTAGTGGTGAGTGATGGGATAATGGCTATAGAATTTATCAAGAGTGTGTGAATATAGCTTATGAATGGAGGCTTTACATGGTAGAAAATATGACACATTTGGAGCCCAACACTCCTTCACGCCTGTTGGTTTTCATGTCCTCATGCAAACAAAAAGTTTATATACTCTATTTAATCATTGATTTATGTGACTTAATTTCTGTGTGCATGTGTTGGTTCTTATGGAGTAATGTCCTTTTTCATTTGATATTGTCACAAGCCTTTAAATTGATTTATTTTACAATAGAGAAATGAAATTTGAGGAAAAAGATAGATTTTCTATCAAGGGATGGTGGATGGTATGGAAATATGAATATGGACTTAGGTTTTTGTATACTATGTTGATTTTCTTTAAAACCAATGTTTATTTGTGGTTTTTAGGCAAAAATCACTTCTTCCTTTTTATCTAAATATTTTATGATATGTATAAAGAGATGACACTATAGATGTTACGTTGGATTTATGTACCACGATATTTTTCTTTTCATCGAATGGCCTTATCATATTATTATTCATTTTATTATGAATTGTAGATGGATATTGAATGACAATGGTTTACGAAAGATAAAATGTATGGAGTGGTTAATCATCAATTTCCCTTAAACGTTTTAATGAATAAAAGAGTGTTAAACAAATTTTACCTCAAGTTTACCTTAACTTTAATATGTGTTGTCGGTTGATGAATGGGAGTACATGATGGCTGAAACTGAAGATTAAACAGAGAAGGACTGAGAGTTTCTAGATATCTAGGAGAGAGATGATGAATGATGATATGCTAAGATTCCTTATGTCTCTCTCTCCCCCACGCCTGCTGGTTTGCATGTCCTCATGCAAACTCTCATTAGCACACAAAATTGTTGCAAGATGAAAGTGGACTATGTGGAACTAGTGCATGTTGATTTAAGGAGGGAAATGAAGTATGCCAAGGCTAAGAGATGCTGAAAATATCCTGCAAAAACCACACATTCCTGTTTGATTTTTCAGAGAATTTGTGCCATTCAAGTGATATTGATAAAGTTCACATTTGAGTTTATTAGGCTCCTACACTTATGGGTCCCACCTCTAGGAAAATGACATCCTGGGTATGAATGACAGGGTATTAAGACCATCTTACGAACATTCTCAAATGGAAATTAGATGAGGTTCATTAGTCTTTTGTTCAACCATGCATGTTTATTCTTAAGGATTTACACAAGTATATTGTTCATACAGACAGATATAGATTAGGCATAATGAAAGACATCAAAATCAGAAACCATTTCCAACAAGCCTGTTTACTACACCGATGCGGTAATTTTTACATCTAAGAAATATCCTTCCCAGGAAGAATACCCCATTGCCCACGAGCCTGTTCAGTACCCTGATGGATTTGCCTAGTTATACCATAGGTCAGTACCCGCTACTAGCAGACTTGTTCAGTATCCCGACGGGTTATCCACTTACACCCATTTTCCATCAAAGTCTCTTGTCCCAATATTTACCCTTAAGATAAAATTTGTAAATTTATTTCGCATGGGTGAATGGGGAAGCATCTTTGAAAACCTTTTACAGGATGGGATGGTATTGAGTTGGAAGATATTTTATAGATTTCCCATAAAAAATTGTTTGTATGAAAAATAGACTTATGTATTGAGATTATTAGAAAGACATATCATGGTCAAACTTACTTAATGTGTGGTGGATGATGCCATGAGAGAATGACCTAAAGGTGTCTCTAGTCCCCAAGTTCATCTTCTCCATATAAGATTGTGTTCCCTCACAACTAGAAGTTTCATTCTCTCTCATGCTACTATTTCATAAGAATGCTTGAATAACAAGTTCTAATCGGAAACTAGGGTGTATAAGTTACCTATGGGTAACATTATGCGGACCTTAAATATTTTGTAAATCCCCATAATATTTTAAAGATTAGGCTTATGAGCAATTGTTATTATTAATACTCATAAATTTGTATGTAATAATAAGAAGAAATATATTAATTTGTTTTGGTTTTTGATGTTAGATCACCAATATTATCTTCATCTAATTTCATTGATTTGAAAAGAAACATGAAAATATGTTGCATTTATTTAGAACTAGGTTAACTAACATGCAAATTTTACTCTATCCTATCTAAGAACAAGAAATTAAATTTCACGTGTAAGAATATTTCCAATGTAACCATGTGTGTAACAAGTGTGGAAATACATTCATACTCGAGTTTGAAAGATAAGCTTTAATGTATACCAGAATATGAAGAACCAGTTGCTTTGATGATGATGTGAAGAGTTGTTGAAGAAGAGAGTGGTGCTTCAATCTGATATTCATTTGGACCCATAGCTCAATGTAATCTTGGTGTTCTTGGTTTACATCCTTATTTACACCACTCTTTGTGTCTCCCTCTATCATTCCACGCAGATCATCTTCTTTTGAATAACCAGTCTCTTAAATGCATGGAGGATGTTCTATAAGTGGATGCGTGGTATCTTACCTCGTGTCTTACATTCTTCTCTCTTCCCTTAGTTTGTCCTTAAAATCACACCACACTTGAATGAAAATAAACACGCTTTCATGAAAAGAAACACACTTGCATGAAAGGAACATTCAAGGCTTTCGAGAAATAAAAGAAACCTATCTATTCTCTAATCCCTTTAGCACCTCCCTGACAACGATGCCAAAATGTTGGGATAAATATATGCACTATTAATTCCCACATTTAATTATCAACTGGGGCTCGTGACTTTCCAGTTGTAGGTGCAGGAAACGCAGGATCATAGCCTAGGGTAACCTAATCTAAAGTCAAAAAAAAAATCTTCAAACCCACACTATAAGAAATTAACACTAAGGATTCATCACTGATACATAGGAATAACTTAGTGCTATAAATTCTTAGATGACAGTCTTTCATTCAATCAGGGTGATGTTCATGTCATTAATCGTGAGCAGCTTACTTAAGTTTTTTGTCCTTCAATGATTATTTCCTATAGGCAATCCACACTTAAATTCAATAAAAGAAACATAAAAATTACATTATTTGAGTGAGGTTAGAGGAGTATATTCGATGACTGTTATAGGATAAATCCGTAAGTACGGACACAAACCGATCTCCCTAGATCCACCTAGATCTAGAACAAAACAGGACAGAATAATACACTTTCCCTAGATCTAGCCTATTGAATGAACTAAGAGATAAGAGTTATGGACATACCTTATGAATGCTCTCCTTAGATATCTGTTGTTCCAAGCTTTGCTCCAATGCTCTCGTCCCGTCTAGATCACAACAAAATGAACCAACCGAAGTAAAGGCATATTAATATATTCAATGACTAGTCTATACATATGATCAAGGAATTATGTAATAAAGTGACATCATCTTTATGGGAAAGGGACATATTGCTGTATTGAATTAATTGAAAGTGAAACTTACAACCTGAGCCTTGATGTCATAGATTTCCTTTCGATGGCTTCTATCTCTGACACACACACTTTCTCATGCATGAAGAAAAATCAACCACTTGTGATGGCCTTGCTGTCGTCTCTTGCTATTGTAGCATCAGTTCTCCATACAATCTTGCAGTAATTCGATAATCAATCCCTAGCTAACTTGCTGCTTGCTCAACTTAACCCTCTCCATGAGAAATCTCCTCAATATATAGGAGAATATAGATTAGTTACTTGGATAGGGAATGATCCCAAGATATATGGAATGCCAGTACTTGAACAACCATTCGAAAGCCAACTCACCCTTCTAGAAGATTCCCTTCTAGAAGGTTCTAGATTCTTATCTTTTTCCCCTTTAAGAACATGTTCACACCCTAATAATGAGTACAGTGAGAGAAGTTCGCACTCCAGCTTAAAGCAGCATGCGAGAAACAAGAATTCTCGCAGGTGAATATATAAGTAGCCTGCAAACATGCTTCAAAATGTGAATTCTGGAAGAAGACAACTGTAACTTTTCTCAGGAAAGTGTTCTTGGTAAAGAGCTTGATTTTCCATCATCATAACATCATCATGACATCATCACAATGACCAAATTTGTGGATAATAGAATGCCCCCCAAATTCTGAGAGCGGAACCAGTGACAGTCGATAGACTTTGTAAGCTGCATGTGTGTGTCAAGAACCAGAAGCACATCTAATCAGAAACCTGCAAACATCCAATCATCAGCAGAATATCATGTATATCAATTCCGAGGTAGGCATTCCCATACTCAGATCATAGACTGATGTCATCATAAACCAAGGTCATGGCCACCAATCATACACTGTGGATCCATGCCGTCATTATATAGCACAGCCACCTGAATACACTGTGGATCTGAGCGACAAATTTTAAATCAAGATGACATAGCCACGAAGCATACACAGTGGATCTATGTGTCACAAAATAGACATACTCCATCGCAACCTGGATCACATAGATAATATCTAGGGTCTTCAATCTCATCACCCAAAAGTACGAATCTAACCATGTGATTACATGTGTCGAAGTCGAACATGGTAGAAACCACTTGATTACCAGTCATTGATGTATACCGTTAACAAGTGCGAAGGAAATCACCATTAATGCCCATGACTCCCAAGGTACTATAGTGCAATCCGTCGACTGTGAATAAATGAACTGATGTCGAACACTCGACGAAATCTCTTGATCAGGGGTCAATGATGTAAACCCACTGTCGAAAGCGAGAAACTTGTCATTGAGGCATGCAAGCTTCAAGGTACCAAATAATTTCTAAGTCTTGATTCCGGATAATGTGATGAAGTCGATAGAACAAGACTCGCCACAGGAGGGCCTTGATGTATCCCACATCAGTGACACGAAATGAGTAACAAAATTTGAAAGTGAAACAGAGCATGTGACAATTGGACTTTGGACACAGGAAAGGCTGACACGGAATAAAAGTATAACTACAAATGGCCGACTCAATAGAGGTTTGGACTGCTCTTGAACATATGGATGACACGACCAATGATTTGGCAGCATTGACTCAAAGACGACACATGGAAAGACCTTGTTATTGAATCGAATGAGAGACAAATGGATTTCCCAAACCGGCTTCAAATGATGAATAGGGGGTGTCATGTTCAAGAGCGACACTTACTGCCAATTAACACAAAGATGAAACTTATCCCTTTCCCAAATTTTTCCCCACCATTTCTGGCAAGTACCTCTTTATTTTTACGCAAGCTTGAAGAGGATCACATATGCTTGTTGATATAAGCTCATCCTTCGGACGATTCCCTCGGAGTATGTTTAACGAACCCTAAGAATGAGTGGTTCGGTCCCATCACGAGTCAGTCAATGTTTGTTTAACGAGTCCAGAGATAGAAAACTCGAAGGTTTTTCAGGATTATAGAGTTTGGAAAAACACTCAAAAGAGAACTCTCTCAGTGCCTTTTTCATACAATAGTCCAACGAGACCGAAAAAGGGTTAAA
>ML783601.1:555199-582022 GCA_009831015.1 Picea engelmannii
CTAATTATGTGCTAATATGAATATACTAAATTGAAACTGAACTTCCAGCTCTACAAAAATTGAATGCAAATCAACAAGATAACAACTAAACTAGAAATGAAATTTATACAAAAAAAAACACAAGCAATCTAATCTATGAGATTAAAAGAGGGTAGTAGGATATTACTCAGAATGAGGGGCCTTTCCCATGCTGAATAACATTGCTTAAAAGAAAATCATCTCAAGTGAAGAAGATGCAAAGTAAACCAACAACACTCAATCCTCCATTTTGATCAAAGACTCTGTTTTGACATGGCAGTTAACTCCTTAAAGCTTTCTCATAGGAAAAAACCTCTTACTTAAAAAACCCTCATGAAACTAATGGTTCTTTCTCACTACCCTATGAGGATTATTTATACATTAAGAATCATTGAGGAGTGGATGGGACCGAATCCCAATGCTCAGATTTCAAATTTTACAATTTTAGGCACAAATCCCAAAAATCTAGGTTTTAATGTAATTTGGGCAGACTTGAGTTATAGATCCACCAACATATTCCAAACTAATTCGCATTTTGAAAAATTTCTTGCGATTTACTCAATTTTCCATCTTCTAGACAAAATCCATTACATACAATTTATAGATCGGATTCCATTGGCACGGAAATCGAGGTGTAAGTTGACAGTTTGGGATTTTTCCTATTTTTTGTAGAATCATTCCCCTTGAGCTGGAATTCCACACATGTGAGCTGGGTGAATTCTTCCACACCATGCCACATGTAAACGTCGCTCTGGACAAAACCCATGTCCCTGATTTTCATCTAGAATCTTTCCAAAATTTTGAACTATATCTGGTACCAGATGTTTGTTGATGCTGGTATCGGAGGAGCACAACATTGGTATCAGAGGAGTGAAAAATTGGTACCGTACGATCTGAGTACTAGATGACTTGGAGTGTGGGTACCGGATGACATGGAGTGTGGGTATGAGATGATTGTGCAGGTACCGATTGATTGTACAACCTTTTGGTACTAGATGACTTGGAGTACCAGATGACCTCTGATGCAGGTACCGGATGACTTCCAGTGCGGGAACAAGGATGATTTGAGGGGCTGAATTTCGTTCATGGGCTAATTTTCCAAGTTTTTTCCCAAAAAACAATTCGCTATTCTAAAAATAATTCGCCCAAATTCTATAGGATAAAATTATTTTACCTTCAAAATCACCAAAATTTTATACAAACTATATTAAATCCTTATAAATTTGAATAATTTTACAAAAATATCACCAAATATTTATAGTTGGCATATGAAAGATTAGTAAGATTCGTCAAGGTTTCTTCATTTTAAAACAAATTTTCATCCTTAAAATCATCCCTATGCGGGAACATATTGTTTGGACATAGAAACATGGGATTAAACCATCATCGATAAAATCATGTTAAAAACATCTTTAATCACTTAAAAAGACAAGAAAAAAACAATAATTAACCATAAGGTAGAATGGATGTAATTAGTGGTAAGTGACGGGATAATGGCTATAGAATGTATCAAGAGTGCGGGAATATAGCTTATGAATGGAGGCCTTACATGGTATAAAATATGACATATTTGGAGCCCAACACCTACCAATGAGGAAAGTAGCACCAGGGTTCGCAATAGGACTACATCTTCATGTAACTCTGAGATACACTGAGGATATGGCCGACATGCAAAGTCAAGAGTTCTGAGGAATGGCCAACACGGGTTGATAGACATCCTTTGAACAAGAGAATGAGACATATGGAAGACTCTAGTAGCATAGACTCATTGATGAAACTTTGAGATGCAGGAGACACCAATGAAACTCTCCATAGGAACTGGAAGAGTAACCAGTCGGGGCAGTAAACTCTCTTTAACCAACTCAATTTCCTAAGGTCATGCTAAACCCAAAATTCTGATGACAAGTGGACTCAAAATATTTGTTCTCTATTCAAAGGTGACATGACTGCTACCAATATAAGATAATATTCTTTTCCCATACATCTTTTTTGTTTTTTCATAGTCAAATGAATGTTATGATATAGAATAGGAAACGAGTGTCGCAAGTAAGAAATCTAGTTCCATCAGTGGAACATACCTATGCTCAATGCAAGGGGGTGCATGCAGGATATGGACACTCGGGGGAATGTTTCCTCTTGGGTATAGGGTGTCAAGCTGCAAAGGCTATAAACACGACTATTCTTGGATGATGATGAAAACTGCTGAGGTGAAAGGCTTATAACGCAAAAGAAAGAATCAACAATAGGCTCAATACTGCAAGCAAGAGAATGACATGAAATTACAACTTAATTCCAAAAAACGTCCTTTTATGGAATCTTAGTCCACTTGGTTTGAAAAAGGGATAAACTTGCACAAAATAGACATCCTTTCAAATGCAATTTATGACTGTGAAAGAGACAATTTCACTCGGAAATCTTTTCACTTTTTGAGAGAGTCGAAAAAGAGATTAAATCAGACTCACGACCTTTCAAATCCAATTAATGAGTGTGAAAGAGACAAATTCACTCGACAATATTTTCTCTTTTTAAAAGAGTCAGAAAAGAGATTAAATCGGACTTGTCGATGTTGTTCTAAGAAACATATAATGGGGGAGGCCAAGACTCTCGTGTAGGACTTCTATCAAAAGTCAACAACCCACAGATAGCTGACACAAGCTTGGGAAAACCCAAATCCTTCCAAGTCGAGGATGATAAAATACTTGCAGAGGTTACCTTCCCAATGATGTATCGAAAAATTCCTCTTATTTGAAAGGGCATAGGACATGGAATTTGAGGCTCTATAAGATCATTCCAATAAAATGAAACCACCCTAGGACTTGGAGGGAGCATGCTAGGAGAGAGTAGAATTATCCTTTTTTCATAAGGTACGGGACTAGAAATGCTAAGGACATGGTCGAAGGATGCATCACCTTGCAAAAGAAGAGTGGAATTGATCGAATATTGCATCGGCAATGTCACCTCCTTATGTTTGTCACTCTCTAAGAGAAGAGTGGGATCGGTCCAAGATTTCATCGACATGACCACTTCTTCAACCATTGGTTGAATAGGATGCAAGACAACAAGGTCAAGAGATGCATCACCCCCAAAATAGAAGTGGTGTTGGTCGAATATTGCATCAACATGGCCATTGGTTGAATAGGATGTGAGATAACAAGGTCAAGAGACACATCCCCCCCAAAAAGAATATCGATGTCAGTCGAAGATTGCATCAGCATGACCATTGTATAAACCAAGGAAGGTTGGTTAACCAAAGAAGAATCAAAACCCGAAGGGCCCCCATGTAAGGACCACGCTTCTTGTATCACAATAGTATAAGGGCACAAATGAGTAAGGTGATCTCCTTTGCAAATCCTACAAAGGAACTTGGGATTATGTCTTACACATCTAGGCTTATAAATCATATGAGTGCCCCGAGCATGACTTGTAGTGGCTGGTGACATGCTCCCAGCATGACTTCCAGAGGCTAGTAGCAAATATCCAACATGACTAGTAGAGGTTGGTGATATAATTCCAGTATGACTTGGAGTGAATGGACTTGCGGCGGTGGTTGGTTGCGCCATTTGAGACCAAGGTTTCGGGAAAGACTGGTTCTGAGAAATTACAGGCTAGTAAGGGTTCTGGTATACACCATGGCCCTGTTCGGCAGGATAGTATCCTCCTCCATATTGATTCATAAAGAGTTGTAAGGGCATCGACACCGAGGAAGTTGCTTGTGAAGAGAAAGAAACATGACAAGGGTTACTCATGTGAGGATATATGTTTCCCCTAGATGAAGGAAATTCATGAAGGGGGTTTCCCATACCATAAAACTGACTACCCCCGGATGAAACACCAGAGGACAGATGGAGAACCGCCATGGGAAAATCATTTGTAGGAACCGACATACTGGAATAAGGGTACATGGATGGAGTGTAATAAGTAGAATGAATTCCCATTTGAGCACTTGCTCCTGGAAAAGTGGATTCGTAAGAAGGAATATTCCAACCTCCTACCGTAAGAGTTGTTTGAGGGATATGACTCCCACCAATCAAAAAGGGAGAATAAGAAGGCATCATTCCCCCACACCCAAAACTAGGATTCACATAAGGAGAAGAGACAAAGGATGGCAAGTGCAAATACATGTTAAGCATACCATGAGGAAAATGATCAGAGACCCAAGGCATTGACTGAGTATCAGAATTATGCATACCATTATGTAACATTGACGGATTCGTCCCCATGAAATGAGTGAATGTCATGGGGGAGGTAGCTTTAAATGAGGGATCCAAAGGGGATACATTATCCATGATAATGAAAACTCATGGTGCAATATAAAATCCTAAGGTCAACTAATAATCAAAGAGCACACCAAAATAAAATAAAAAAAGGCCAATATGCACACAAACAGGATAAAGTGGTTGAAAGGGGCCTCCATCCCTAAAGTAGGTATACCTCACCCAAGAGCGGCCTGAGACTCCCTACTAAATATTAGAGGTATCAGAATCAGTTATAAGGGCCCTCATGGGCTTAACAACCAGTCGGTCAAATCCCCCTAGAGAGGTAATCCTCCATAAAGGTTTTGTGTTGTTTGACCCTTATCTGACCTAGGGTACCTACAGAATAACCCCTGGAAGTAACCTATGTGGTACCTATGTCAAGAAACTAAGAAACCATGACATAACCTATGCGTAGGATAAAAGTCGTAAGTCAAGTCTACTGTATGGGTAAGGTAACAAACCTTGAAACCTCGAAAGAACTGCCTCTTACAAAGGTAAAGGTAATAGAAAGATCTGCATTTACGAATAGATCCCCAAAAATATATCTGATGCTAAGAAGGTATTGGGGGGATATCCCTTCAACCAACCTCACACGAAATCATTTTTAAATATGGTGTAAGCAGAGCCTCCTGACATCACCAATTATACAATGGATTTCACCACTCCCTTAGTCTGACACATATGTCGATTTAATAGCCTTGGAGAAGTTTACGCACAAAATCCTATTCCAAGGCTCTAAATCCTAAGCTTGTTTATGCACCCTGGAAAATAAAATCGTTACTAATCAATTTTAAATTATCAACGTTACTTTTAGTGTCCTTGCTTACTCAAAAAGGTGCGGTCGTGAAACTAATGATGTTATGACTCAACAAGTAAAATAAATGAATATGAATAAAATGAAAAGTCCTAACTTCAATTCCCAATAAATGATATGCTTTTCAAAATGAAATTTTCAATTTAGGTCTGCAATCCCAAATAAGATGTGTTGGCATCGGGGCATACCTAGGGTTCAATGCTCAAGAGTGCACCAACAAAGCCCTAACTACTGGCCCTTTCGGAAACACCTACAAAGAAGTTGAAGTCTCACCCGAGGTAGAGGCAGAGGTGGTTGCAAGACTCAGGTGTGTGCAACCTTATATGGGACACAGATCTATGACTATATCATTTACAGAGCACTTAGCATCGATCATTCATCAATATTCAACCCTTGTTATACTTCACAGACAACATAGAGCTTCGCGGTGTACACTCATATCTACAGTATTTCATCACTTAACCATAGTAACCCAGATCAGATCCAGAAGATCAACACTAAGCATCCTCATACACATCATATCTAACAATCATATATATGTAAGAAGCACATAGCATAAGTGGATATATCAAAGCACATAGCATAAGCAAAGATAAACACATTGAATCAAAGCACAAAGCATAACACACAGATTTGCATGGTTCAACCCCACCCTAGGGCTATGTCCACAAGATCTTCTTATTTATTATCGTCTTCAATCTGTTACAAGCACAAAGCCTACAAAACCCTTCTTCGCATAGGATAGAAGATTTGTGCATATCGCTAGATCCTTCTTCATTGCGTTACAACACTTAGCTTTCTATAGAAACCTCATAGTAGCTTGCACTTAGCCTTGCAAGCCTTACACAGTTCGCACAGAGCACTTATTAAACATCACATAGATGCACTACCAATTGCACTAAGCAATCACATCTACTACTTCTTACATTGCCTACCCTTCTATTTATACATTACAAAAGATGGCCTAAGCGTGGGTAAACCCATGGGTTGACATACCTTTCCCATTACATATTCCCAAAAGCCCAAAAAGGACCCAAAAGGGGGCCTAGCTTCCGCAATTTCTTCTTCTCTTTTCACTTTGTCTTCGATAGGGTGTTGAAGTCCCAAAAACGATCAATTATGACCAAGTGTTCCTCAAAACTTGGTTAAGGGACAACAAGCCCCCAACACTCACCTGTGACTCGTCCCAATTCACTATGGTCTGATCAATTCTACCTCGAGTGCCTCGATCTTGGCTCGAGCTGCTTCGACCTGTTGCAGTGAGACAACCTCTTTCTTAGTGAACTCCTAGACCACTGCATCATTTACTGGCCCTTCCAAGCATTGTTCCATGGTGATGACAACCTATTCAAGCTCGAATCCCTAGCTTTCAACTTCAGTGAACAGTTGGCATGCCTATTCTTGGATTGGTTGAAGTCGTTGGGAGACTTCCATCACTTTACTTTGCAGCGTGTGTACCTATTGTTGGGTTGTGCGTTGTTCTGGAAATCTCTTCATTCTTTTGACTGGGGTCAACGCCTTCAGTTGTGCCTATAGCATATATGCATGCTACTTTGCTTCTTGGAGTTGTGCCTCTAATGCCTGCAACTCTGGATTCTATGTGAGGTTCTCATAAGTCTAGGTGCTTCTAGCACTCAGTTTCTTTCATTCCAAGGCAATGGTTTTTAATCGGCCAATTGCGTTGTGGGTAGTTGCCTCCCTGATATCTCTTATTTCTTGAGGAGTCTCAAGCACGGTGCAAAGTTCTAGATCTACGATGTGCTGCTGAAGTTGTTGGATTACTCCTTCAAGTTGTGCCACCTGCTATGGGACACATTCTTCAATCTTCACTTCTATGACCATCACAGAGTGAAGGGCTTTGTGAACCCTTTCCTGTACTTCAATTTTATCTGCTAGCAACTGGTCCTTGCTCTGTTGTAACTGTTCTTTTTCCTCATCCCACTTCTCTTGCAGGGAAATTTTTTCCCATTCTTCCTTACTCTGTTGTTATAGAAGTGCACTCTGTACTTGTGTCAAAGACTGGGTGGCTTGCGTTGTGTCTTCTTGAGCTCATCAAAGGAGAGCTTCAAATTTATCGGTGATCTGATGTAATTGGGTGGGCTCATCACCTGTTCCTATCGTTTTGATTGTCAAGGGCACAGTAGAAACTACTCGGCTAGACTGGAGTTCCGGTTTCTCTTCTTGAAGTTCACCCTTGATTCGGCTGAATACCTCCTCCTTCTTCACTTCTTGCTTTTCTGCGATCTCTAGTGAAGCATCATTCAGCGCAGCGACTAAGAAGTCGAAGTCGTCCGGTGTGAGGGTATTCTTAAATGTAGTCCAGGTGGCCTTAGTGTTCTTTTGGGATGAGTTCTTTGGTGGGGTAATCTTCCTTTTCTTAGAAGGATCCTCCTCCTCTCTAGGCGGAGTAACCTCGCCTTTATTTTTCTCAACTTCTGTGCCACCTATTTCTTCACCATCACCTCCCTGTGCAGGTGAGATCAAATTAGTCTTCATGGATGTGTTATGGACATATTGAACTCCATCATCCTTCTTAGTCTTGCTTGGTCCAGGTGTATCTGGCATAGCTTCAAGGCTATCCACGTCGGACATTTATGTGAGGTCTGCTGCAACAAGGAGTTTCGCTGACCATTCCTTGGTAATCTACTCCAAGTCTTCTTCTGTCAACTTGTAGTACGACTGGAGCTGTTGTTTGTGCTCATTGGTGTGCGCTGTGATATAGGTGAAGTGGTGGTCCGTGCTGAATTTTATCAAAGGTCTAAACCTGTGAAGTGTGTTTGGGATGAGGCATGGTGTAGACTGGATTTCATTCTTCAATTGGTTGTAATAGGCATGGAAGATGACATTAGACTGCCACTACTTGTTCATCTCCTTGGAGTACCACAATGTACAGAACTTCACGGCCAGTGGTTCGAAGGGTTTGATCTCTAAAAAAGTGGCACCTTATGGTAGCTCCCAGGTGATTAAAGTGATTAGTATGAGCAACCAACTAAAGTAGAACTCATAACCTTGGTCTTGCGCTTCTCTACAATCAAGATCTAGTTAGTTTACAAGGTACTGCACCTAGTTCATATGTAGTCTCTCGGCGCACTTCCCTGCGAGGTCAACTATGAATCCAATCACTTGTGTTGGTCTATTATTGCAAACTATCTTGTCTGCAATCAACTGACAGGCAAGGCGCATTGCGCCACTCTAGATAGAGGATACCTTGTAGCCTCATGTGCCTTTCTCGACATCGCCATAAGTTTCTTCTATCTTCTATGCTAGTTCTTGGTTTGAGGTATTTCCAGGGTAAAACTCCTGTGGGACAGGGCCCTAAATACTAAGTACTGTGATCTGATTGATCAAGGTTGGATCCATAGTGATGTGGTCATCTAACCATAAGTATCCTCTGTGGTAGCATGACAGCAACAACTTGATGCATGCGTTGACTTCCTAGTGTCTGCCGAAGTTCGGGATCTTCATTACATTAAGAAATGTGGACTGTATGAGGTTTTGGGTCCATGACTATGGGAAAATATTATAATTCTTTCCTTTGGTCCTAGTTAAGTACTTATGCGGGGCTAACATGTTGTAAAATTTACGATCTCCAAGGTTAAAATCACTAAATTTTAGTGCTGCAAGCTTATCCTGGTTAGCATGAACTGTGTGCACCCCTTTTGGAAGGTACGCGGTGATCAAAGTGTACTCGAAGTCTCGATGTACACTATCATGGTTGATGGCACCTCTTAGAGGTGGTAAGTTAGTAGGTAGAATGCACGGGATCATCTTGGCATTTTCAATGTCATCCCTGTGCTTGGTCCGTTTCTCATTGGTCGGTCGGGATGGACCGGTGCGAGAAGTGGAAGGGGAGGCCTCGAGTCCTCTCATTGATGATGCTTCGACTCCTGTAGATAATCCTTGCTCCAACATAACTCTCTTAGTCATTAAGTTAATCAAAACTTCTTCAACTACTTTCTCAAAAACACTGAGCTCGTCTGACATACAAGCTCGGGTCAACTAGCTCGTGTGTGAAAATGAATTTAGGGACTATAGTGAATGGTATGGGAACAAGGAAATGCTCACAGGGTGAAGTAATCTGAGATTTCGGGCTAAGTAGGGAAACTTATCAATGGTCTTCTTGCAATGGGTATGAGGCTGTGTTAACTTATGTTATGTCCGTTATGGTACATTCTAACGGTCTAGTGGTGAGCCATAAATTCTTGTCGACCTGTTCGAAGCAGTAGTCGAACAGTTATATTGGCTTCCAACGACCATATTACTTCGCCTCAGCAAAGTGGCATATGTCGTTTTTATGATATCCCGACGAAGCTCCAATTCTACAAAGTGTCTTTCTGCAAGGTATCCTCTGGGAGCTTCTGTAATTTTTCAATCTTATCCTTATTCTTACTTATCTTTCTAGCCTTCTTTCCAGTGAGCTTCGTCACGATGATTCTCTTCCCATTTTGATTCTTATTTTCCTTGGACATAGTCACTTCATGCTAGTGAGATTCCATCCTAGGGTTTAGGTATATCACTTATTCTTTGTCTGGGGTAGAAATTTCAGTCTTTTGTGTAGCTTTGGCCTCAATGTCTAGGCTTCTAGTGTCATATGGCTTCGAGCGGTTCTCTTGTTCTTCTATCATCTCTGCGATCCTTTTAGTCATGAAATATTTTAAATCTTGTCTCTGTTGTTCTAAAACCTATTCTTCTTCCTTCTTTTTGGCTTGATCTCTTTCAATCCAAGGTTTTTCAAGTAGTATAGTAAATGAGGCACTGTACTCAATGAATTTGATAATCTCAAAATATTCTTTTATCGAAGTTCCATTGACTGTCATAGGTATCTGAGCAAGTTTTCCACATAACATCATCAGTTTTCCTATGAATAGTCCTATTCCTCCTACTGAAGGAATCATGGCAGGCTTCCCTATAGCTTCCCAAGTTCTTTCTGGCATAATGTTCACTTGTGTTTCTTCATCAAGAATACAGTCAATGTCGAAGTCCCCTATTCTTGCTTCGGCTTTCTCCTTTTCTTTGAAGATCTCTGGTAATCGGACATCTTTATGTTCCTTCAGGGTTTCTTTCATCTGTATTAATACTTTCTTTGATTCTTGATGGGTTTCTGCCTTTTCTGGATCTTCCTTATGGTCTTCTTGATTCAGATTTATCCTTTTGAGCTTAGCGATCATTCTAGGGCAATCCAATACCTCATGGTTCATAGCTTTGCAACAGAGACAACTAGGTCTTCTACCAGGGCATTCCTTAGCTAGATGGTCTAGTTTTCTGCAACTATAACATAGGATTAATCCTCGATTTCTTTTAAATGATCCCCAGCCTCTTCTGTACTGCGCACTAGAATCATGATAGCTAACTTGTAAAAAATTCTTTCTAGGATCCTGCATCCATTTGTTAGTCCAGAAATTCTTTCTATAAATAGGTATAACATATCTATCATTATACTTATCATAACTATTCATATCAAGCTTTCTTTCATCTATTAATGCCCTAGTTTTTAAGTTAAGATAGAATCTATCAAACATACCTAGACCTATGCTTTAGAAACAAAAAATCTCACTTATCTTACTTCTACAGAGCACAAAGCTTCCATATCTAAGAACTTTTAACTATTCTTACCTTTATTAGAGCACAAAGCTTACAGATCTTACCTCTTTTCTGCAAATCTGACCTCTTTCTTTCAGAAATTTCTACTTTTACTTTTCTTATACCAAAAAGTGTTCATATATCGCTTATTTTCTTCATGTTTGATCTTCCTTTCTTCAGATCTAACCTAAATCCTGGCACAAAGCTTCACAGGTCGAGTAAAAAGATGCACACTAGGGCCACAAATATACACACAGAGATTTCTTTTGCACAAAGTTTCTTCTTCCTCAGTTCCCAACAATCACAGTTTCAGGTCTCGGCAATGGAACCATTTGTTGGCATAGGGGCAGACCCAGGGTTAAATGCTCAAGATGGCACTAACAAAGCCCTAACTACCGTCCCTTTCGGCAACACCTACGAAGCAAATGAAGTCTCACACAAGGTAGAGGTAGGGGTGGTTGCAAGACTTAGGTGTCTGCAACCTTAGCTGGGACACAGATATGTGACTATATCATTTACAGAGCAGTTAGCATCGATCATTCAACAATATTCAACCCTTGTTATACTTTGCAGACAACACAAAGCTTCGCGGTGTACACTCAGATCTACAGTATTTCAACACTTAACCATAGTAACCCAGATCAGATCGAGAAGATCATCACTAAGCATCCTCATACACATCAGATCTAACAATCATATATATCTAAGAAGCATAGATCATAATTGGATATATCAAAGCACATAGCATAAGAAAAGATAAACACATTGAATCAAAGCACAGAGCATAACACACAGATTTACGTGGTTCACCCCCACCCTAGGGCTACGTCCACAGGATCTTCTTCTTTATTATCATCTTCAATCTATTACAAGCACAAAGCCTCCAAAACCCTTCTTCGCATAGGACAAAATATCTACACAGCTCGCTAGATCCTTCTTCCTTGCATTACAGCACTTAGATTTCTATAGAAACCTCACAGTAGCTTGCAGTTAGCCTTGCAAGCCTTACACAGTTCACACAGATCACTTATTCAACATCACATAGATGCACTACCAATTGCACTAACAAATCACATCTACTACTTCTTACATTTCCTATCCTTCTATTTATACATTACAAAAGTGGACCTAAGCATGGGTAAACCCACGGGCTGACATCCATTTCCCATTACATATTCCCAAAAACCCAAAAAGGACCCAAAAGGGGGCCTAGCTTCCGCAATTTCTTCTTCACTTTGCGCTTTGTCTTCGACAGGCTGTCGAAGTCCCAAAAACGGTCAATTATGACCAAGTGTTCCTCAAAACTTGGTCAAGGGCCAACAAGATGTAATCTTTCTTTTCATGTACTAATATCAATGATAAGAACCCAAAAGATCAAACGCCATCAATGAAAAATGCCTAATATTTTTGTATTTTCAATATAAAAGAATAAAAATGAAAGGAATGAACAACTTGATATAAAAACTCTATTGTATGTAAACAGAGACAAACAAAGAAGGATATCAAGAAGAAAACACCCATCCTAGGATGCAAGGACAATCAAATGAAAATGATGATGAGAAAGGCACCGCCAAGAAATTCAACCAAAGAAAGGTTTCCTATCATTCAACAGACACTTAATAGTCATAACAGAGACCCAAGAAGACTCAGGAACCATCAAAACTTACCCAAAACACATCAAACCTAGCAACTAAGAATAAAAGGACAATGTACGCGACTTTTCAGGAGAAAAACATGTATACACACTTCTTGCAGGAGGACAACACGTGTATGTACGCGACTGTTAGGTAAAAACTCGCGTATATGTGTTAAAACACAACCAGGTTAAGGAGAAGGCTAAGAAACTCAGACTCAAAATGAATAGAAGATGTCAAGAAATCATACGACAAGAAACTCAATATAAATGAAAGCAATCAAAGGAGAAAAACACTCCAAACCCCGAGAAGAAGATTGTATCCCTGGTATGATCGCCAATTCTATTACGAGGAAAATCTCTCTATGGCTAGGGGTAAACCACAACAGATGGAAATTAATGCAAAAATAAACTATAATATCATATAATCTATGTAAACAAATATGTTAACAAGACAAGATAAAATGCCTACCTCGTCCAGACGTTCAATGAAGTCCATTGTTGATCACTTGACTCGAAAAAATACACCTGCAACTTGTCCTCAACAACCAAGAAACACAAGCGCATGGTGATAATATATAATGTTAGTACATTCAATAACATAATCCATCAAAATTCATAACAAATACACCCATGGAATAACAATTCAAATATTTGCAAGATATTAATTGAACGAGAAAAGAGTATTTCTATTAAAATGTAATCAACAGAAGTGAATGAATTACAAACTTCCTTGTCGACACGGTTCAGAACCAAGAAACTAAGTCCCTTCTAGCTGGGCCTCCACCACTTCAATTCTCCACCAAAGGTAGGCTCATATAAGAGAGACAATGAGGTTCCCAATCATATAGAGAAGATCTTGTGGGCTGAACAATGTGTTCATACTTAAAAGGATAAAGGGATGCAGACTCAATATGAAATGAACAATTTCTCCCAAGTAACTTTGCTGTCAAAGTTGAATTCTTCTCTCCTTTTCCATAGCTTGGATTTGTCCCATTTATAGCCTTCAAGTGGAACTGAAGGGTTTATTCAGAATGTTTCCAGTATATGGAAGGTCAAGGCTCATGGATCTTGTGACGTGACATGGAAACCCGACACCTTTTTTTAATTTTGGGCAAACAACCCGATGTACGTGAGTTGTAGTGGTGTAACCTGCATATACACATGTTTTATAATTTATAGGGCATGTATATGTGGAAAAATAATGTTTTTAGCTATGGGATTTGGAAAAAGGGACTTCAAGTCTGCATCGGGAAATGGAAAAAGTCCATTTGTGCAAGTTTGCATAGGGTGAGGCAAATATTGCTATAACAGGTGTGCCAATATTTGGTCTCCAATTTCAAATTTCATTTCCTTTCTTCTTTGATATATTATGTTCGTGTATCTCTGGCTTCTATCCTGTAGTTGTCCTTTGATTTGTTCATGCAATTTATGCATTTATGCAGTGAAGTCTTCTACTCCTACACTCTGAAATTCAGATTGTCCCAAATATGTCAATTCTGAAATTCCTCTGGGATGCATTCCATACACTATCTGGAATGGGCTCTTACCAGTACTCATGTTTGGTGATTCATTAAATGCGAACTTCACTTGAGGCAGAATTTGATCCCATTGACTATTACGTTCAGTTACCAAACCTCTTAGAAGATTCCCTAATCTTGTTGGATTACTCAGAGGGGGGGTGAATCAGTAATAGCGTAATTATAATCCTTTTACTTCAAATGTTATATCAATGTAGAATTATTATCCAATAATGAGCAGTAAGAAATAAACAATCACACACATACATAGTACAACAGTGTTTTATGTGGAAACCCAAATTGGGAGAAAACCACAGAATGTTTTTTCTTATATGTCTTGAAGAATTAAATTCATTGGAAGCACATGTTGGTCACTGCAATTGCTTATTTAACTAAACAATCAAGTGCTACATAAATTGTCAACCAAGGGAAGTCTGTTTATTTCAAAGGTAATCACGCACTGTATATGCTCAATCTCAAAATCAATCTAGAGTTGTAGTAAAAATACATTAATCACACTTTTCCTTGAACAAACTGAAGTTCTACTTTGAATTACAGGAAAGAAACCTACCTATTGCAGAGTTCAAAGTTCAAAGAAATAACTATCCAAAGAATCCTGGATTACATTAAGAAAATAACAACCTAGGAAAGAAATTCTTCAAGATGTTGCAAAAGGAAAGACCAACTATTATGTAACAGAGAATAGGACCCTATTCCCCAAGCAGGAATCTTCAGCACCTGTTTCCGATCATCACACTTTCATGAACTCATTGCTAATTGAAATGATTGACACACACTGAAGGCTAACTATCTTTTAACAGGGAACAAGACCCTATTCCCCAAGCAGGAATCTTCAGCACCTGTCCCTGATTATCACGCTTTCATAAATTCACCAAACAGGATTGCTAACTAGAATGATTAACAATTACCCAAGCATGAATTATATGAAAACAATGTAACAACTAGTAAAGAAGAGTTTCAGCAAGACAGAGTTCAGTAAAGTAGTGTTTAAGAAAAATAGATTTTAATCAAGGCATGAACAGAAATAACACTAACACACTACAAAGCTAATGGGTGAATCTTGTGAAGAAGATGGGCCCTCCCTTCTCACAAGATTCCCCTGAAACGAGAGGAACTAGAGAGAAATGCTCAGAACAATATTTTATTCATCTATCAACTGTATCATGTTACAATGTCTGAAGTAAAACATGTCCCTCTCTGTAAATTCTTTCTTAGCCAAAAAGAAGGTCCTCTCTAATGATGATTTCCTCTTATTTAAAGAGGAGAATCCCCTCGATATAATTTTGATCATCAAATTACATGTGCGCATCTGAATCCTATTCTTAGTCAGATCAAATCTCTATACTGGAGTAGGATATCCTGGTCTCCCGTAACAGAATGCTATTACAATAGTTGAAAAGGTGTTGAGTGAGGTGTTGTTGTTGTGGCTGGAGTAACAACTTCCTTATTTATCTTCTTGTTACTGTTGTTGTATGTTGTTTCAGCATCGCAAATCGCGGGCTGTTTCAGCAACGGGATTTGCGTTCTGACTGTTTCAGCAATGTGGTTTCACGCAGCAGTGATGGTTAATTATGGCTCAAGGTGCGGCTGTTGTGGTCAGTGTAACAGCTTTGGAATTGTTGTTTTAGCATCGTAGATCATGGAGAGTGTAACAACTTCTTCTGTGTGAGTTGTTGTTTCAGCATCGTAGACCGCAGAGAGTGTAACAGCTTCTTCCTGTGTGAGTTGTTGTTTCAGCATCGTAGACCACGGACTGTTTCAGCCACGGGGTTTGCGTGCTTTTGACTGTTTCAGCAACGGGCCTTTAAACAACAATGATAATCTACAGTCTGAATTGTTTCAGCACTTGTATATTTCTGATCAACGGTTAAGTACGAGAGTAATGTAAAATTATATGCAAAACAGATTAAACATATAGTAAAGAGAAGAGACGTTATATACCTTTGGAAAGATAGGGTAAGGTGGTAATGTGAGTGAAAAAAGGATGTAATGGTAGAAACAAGTGTGAGCAAAAAGGTACATTATAGGGTCCTAACATCCCCCCCAACTTAAAAGGTTGCATGTCCTCAGGCAACTTCAATTTGAATCAGAATCTGGATGCTGACTCTGAGCGTGCAAGTTACTTAAGCAGTAGTTGTGGAAAGTGTTGTCTATTGGAGCTCTGAATCCTTGAACGCATTGTAGCCTTTGCCAAGCTGTTGTTTCGGCCTTCTTGGGCAACTTATAATGAACTTGATATTTCTCTACTGGCATCCACAAGATAGGAAAATGAAACTCATAACCTATCCAGCTTTCAACACATTGCTGAACACACTTGATGTAGCTAGGTACCCTAGAGATTGTTATCTCTAGATTAGTGGGGCTAAAGGGATTGTGTTCCTATCTTTTCCCAGTAGATTGTTGCCAAAACATGTTATTTACTTGTAGGGCAGCAATCTCTGTGGATTTAATGAACTGTTGACAATATTGAAGCACTGTTGTCTGTAGTTGCTGAATGTGTTGAGTCATCCCTGGTTTCTTCAAAAACTGATAATACTTTGTAACAAAGGTGGAAGCATTGTGTGGTTCTGACCGTATCCAAATAAGGTAGTTATCCTCATTATGATTGGCATCTAGGAAGTCATCCTACCATATAATCTGATTGTTAAGGAAGGAGGTGAATGCCCGAATCTGGATGTCACCGACAAGAGGGTTAAGGTTAAGTTGTCGGTTCTCAGGGATGGCCTCATTATGAAAATATACCTCACAGAGGAGGTTTTGATCCATAGCAGAGGCTTCTGCAAAGGTTTTAACAAAATCTACTGGATTTAACACTGCATGGGATCTGCCTTTTTTGATTGATTTAATCTGAAAAAATGTATGTCGTTCGATGAGGAACAGAGAGTAATCGTAGGATGGTTTCCTTGTAGCCAACAACTTTTGTGCCAATTCAAACATCAGGAGCAATTTTCCTTTTAGCTCTTTATTCTGTTTCTTCTGGGCACGAGATTACTGGCATGTTTTCTCCAAAGCTTCCCAATTTGAGTAGATATGGTTTAGCTAGAGTAGTCTTTGTTCCTGTAGGATTTTGTCCCGTGTAACAACAATCTCTTTTTTCCATGTATTCTTTATTGCCTGCTCATCCCATGGTTAAGTTTGTGTTTCATCATTGCAAGTGGTTGGCTGAGGTAGGGTCTGAGTGGCTTGCTCCACAAAGGTGTGGGTATTGATCTGGCTAGGAGGGGAAGATTCAACAATAGGCAGTGTTTGTACAACTTTATTAACAAAAAAAGGGACTTCAGATTTGACAATTGTTGTAGGCCAGGGTTCAATTTTAATTTTAGAAGGTCCTGTTGGTTCTTGTGTAACAATAGGGCGTTCTTCTTTGACTGCAAAAGTCATAGGTGCAGGGGAAGCTCCTGGCATTGGAATTTGAATTACTTTGTAGCCTGCTTGATAGTAGATGTCCCCACATTGACTGCACATATATTCTCTACACGGATTCTCTGTTGTATTTTCCTCTGTCATGGTCACTATGCGAGCTACGGTGTACAATTTAAGTTCCTTCTCATAGGCTTCCTTTGTCATGGACACCTCTTGCTTGTAGGCTTCCAATTCAGACCTTAGGAACTTATTTTCTTGTAAGACAGAGGCCATTGTTGGTTCTGGTTGAGGGGTGACTGGTTCTTGTGTAACAGTCACAGCCACACTAGCTGGTTCTTTTGGAGAAGCTACAGGATCGACAGTTGATTCTTGTGTTGCAGCTTCTTGATGTAGAGAAAGTAATGTTGCAGCACCCTGGGCATCTGATTCCTATGTCTCGGTAACAATATCAGCAGTTGGTTCTTGTATTTCAGCTGTAGTTGGTTCTTGTGTGACAGCTATAGCTGGTTCTTGTGTTTCAGCTACTGAATGAGTAGTTGGTTCTTATGTTTCAGCTACTAAATGAGTAGCTGGTTCTTGTGTTTCAGCTACTAGATGAGTAGTTGGTTCTTGTGTTTTAGCTACTGGATGAGTAGTTGGTTCTTGTGTTTCAGCTACTGGATAAGTAGCTGCTTCTTGTGTTTCATTTACTAAATGAGTAGCTGGTTCTTTTGTTTCAGCTACTTGATGAGTAGCTGGTTCTTGTGTTTCATCTACTTGATGAGTAGTCGATTCTTGTGTTTCAGCTACTTGATTTGAAAAGGATGATGTCGCAACACACTGGGCCTCTGGTTCTTGTGTTTCAGTGCCGGTGGGTGGAATAGGTAAATATTTCAGAATTTGGGAGGTTGGAGGTGTACGGGGTTTTAGTCGGATGGGTTGGGGGTTTAGGGCAGTGGCAGTAGTGGCTGCCCTTGTTGAGGCCTTTGTTCATTTTCTTTGTAAAAAGGGTGGAAAAAATGGAATTTTCTTTCGTTTGTGTGGGGGCTTTTCCTCGGTGATGGGATAGGGAGAGTTGTCTGGTTCAGAATCATCGCTAAGGATATGAACGACAGGAGTGGATGATTCTGGTAAAATGTGGGGCGGGTTTGGTATGGTAGGGAGGTTAATTGGATTGATTGGGTCTGTAGGCGGGCTGTTAGGTACTTCCGAAGGGTCTGGAGGGTTTTGTGGTTATTGTTCCTGAAGATTTTCAGGATATTCAATAGCTTCTTGGGGGTCTATGGGTGGGTTTTGTTCGGAAAAACCCTTTTGGATAAGTAGTTGAGCGAGACGGTGATGGGTGAGGGAAAGGGCGGGGTTTTTATCCTTTTTATAGTAGTGCGACATATTTTTAAGACATCCGAGTAGATAATAAGGAATGTTCACCAATCTAGCATGTCGTAAATGAGACAACAGGACAAAATTGTACTGGTAGACTACCTAGTATCGGCCTTCACAGGTAAGGTAGTGATTGACAAAATTTTCAACTTTCAGCCATGGAGGCGACAATGAGCTAAGTCAGACACCCTGGCCTTTAGGCTCAATTTGTTCCCCTGGCAAGAGGAAATCCTACTGGGCATTAAGGATGATATGTTTGTGGCTGAACCAGTGAATGCCATTGGCAGGGAGACCTGAAACCTGTGCTATATCCTCCTCTGTAACTGGAAGTCGAACCCCCTGAACAATGGAATGATCTTCCTGGAGATTTTGAGCAAATTGAAGAACCTGTTGTTTATCAAATCCCTGGAGCCTCTGAAAATAACCCATCCATCCTGACTGCAGAAAAATTGATATACTTCTAGATATAGTTCTAACAGGGTTGTCGTGGCGGGTTCGTACCGTATAACAGGGCCTCCCATAGCTAACAACTCAGTAAAATGCACAGTCAGAGAGTCGAGTAACCGCTTCTGTGCAGAGAGAGTTTTTCGGGTGAAGGTATGCAAATGGTGGTAAAACAATGAAAGGATGGTAAAAAGAGAATGACGGTGGTTGGTTCGTGTGAAATGATGGTATAAGATTTCGATATCCCCCCCCCCCTTCAAGTACGACTGAAATAATGATTTTACATGAGTGGTAATTATGAGTTGGGATCTTCTCATTAACTATAGCTCAATTGTATTTACATATAAAATTTACATACCTCATCTTTACCTTTTGATTTGTGCTTCAAACAAAATATAGTGCATGTCCATAATAGTTCTGCAATGGCCATGGCGGATACTTTTGATTTGTTAGAGGAATTGTATCAGGGATTTGTTTACTTGAAGGACAAAATGTAATATGAGAGCGCAAAATCTTATTGACAGAGAATGTTGAAAAGTTGGTGTTTCATGAACAGGGAAAGAATAGAGAAATGTTTGTTGAAGGGTGATGTTGCAGAATACTGCTGAGGAAGTGGTGTTTCAGTCATAGAGAGAAGAGTGAAAAATTGTTGAACGATGGTGTTTCGGCAATGGGAAAATGTGAAAAATTGTGGAACAGTGGTGTTTCAACAATGGGGAAAATGTGAAAAATTGTTGAACAGTGGTGTTTCGGCAATGGGGAAAAATGTGGAAAATTGTTGAACAGTGGTGTTTCAGCAATGGGGGAGAATGTGAAAAATTGTTGAACAGTGGTGTTTCAGCAATGGGAAAAGAAAGGCGAGAAATTGTGGAACAGTGGTGTTTCGACAATGGGGAAAATGTGGAAAATTGCAAAACAGGGGTATTTCAGCAATGGGAAAATGTAGAAAAATGTTGAACGGTGGTGTTTCAGCAATGGGGAAAATGTAGAAAATTGTTGAACAATGGTGTTTTAGCAATGGGGGAAAAGGCAAAAAGTTGTTGAACAGTGGTGTTTCAGCAATGGGGAAAATGTGAAAAATTGTTGAACAGTGGTGTTTCGGCAATGGGGAAAAATGTGGAAAATTGTTGAACAGTGGTGTTTCAGCAATGGGGGAGAATGTGAAAAATTGTTGAACAATGGTGTTTCAACAATGGGAAAAGAAAGGCGAGAAATTGTGGAATAGTGGTGTTTCGACAATGGGGAAAATGTGGAAAATTGCGGAACAGGGGTGTTTCAGCAATGGGAAAATGTAGAAAATTGTTGAACGATGGTGTTTCAGCAATGGGGGAAATGTAGAAAATTGTTGAACAATGGTGTTTCAGCAATGGGGGAAAAGGAAAAAAGTTGTTGAACAGTGGTGTTTCAGCAATGGGGAAGCTTGGCTCTTCTTGAAGTAAGATCGTCCTTTCTTAGTAGGCCTTTGCTTTGATCGCGAATCTGCAAAAATCAATTGTAACATGCTATTTCCTGACAGGGATTATTAGTAAACGAAATCTAGTTTAATACTAAAGAAATTAAATTAAAAAGAATTAATTGCAATGAGGGGTAGGAGGCCCCTCTAAAAAGAGGTAATGAGAGTCTGCCACACATGTGGTCTTAAAATCTTCTTTGGAAATAGGGCGTTGGTACAGATGGAGCCAATGACCATTTACAAGTAATTGTGTTTTAGAGTCATCGATTGTGAGGAGCCTTACTGTTCCATTGGGGAAAACAGTGTCCACTTCGTAAGGTCCAAGCGATCTTGTACGTAGTTTCCCTTGAAATTCTTTAAACCAGGAATCATACAATAGGGCCCAATTACCTTTTTGGAATTGTTTATGCTTGATAGTTTTGTCATGCCATTTTGACCTTTGCTGTTGAATCATAGTTGTCTGATGAATGGCATCTAGTCTTTTTTCATCCAATTCATTAAGCTGTTGCAACCTGGCTGTCTATGCATCGGTCAAATCAAGGTTGACAGCTAAAGCAGTCCTTAAGGTTTTGATTTCAAATTCCACAGGAAAGATGACACTCTTTCCATAAACTAATTCATAGGGAGAGAATCCTGTAGTATTTCTCCAGGTAGTTCTGTAGGCCCATAATGCTTCAGGGAGCCTGTGAGACCAGTCCTTTCTGTTTTCCTTCACTGGTTTGTGATAATGGCTTCTATTAATTTATTTGTGCTTTCCACCAGCCCATTGGCTTGGGGGTGGTATGGTGTAGTCATTCTATGTTAAATATGATATTTCTGAAGGGTGGCTTTAAAACCGTGAGAAGTGAAAGGAGGTCCCCCATCTATAAATAATTCTCTTGGCACTCCAAATCTGATGAAGATGTCTTCAAATAGGAAATCTAGAACTGCTTCTTCAGTCACTCTATGGAGTGCTTTAGCTTCCACCCATTTGGTCATATAATCTGTGCAGACCACTATGTAAACTTTTTGATTGGATGGGGGGTTAATGGGTCCTACAAAGTCTAGGGCCCATCTTTCGAATGGTTCGAGTACTATCTGGGGGTTTAATGGAATTTCATCTCTATGATTAGGTTGGCCCATTCTTTGACAACTATCACAGGCATGAACATATTTCTTTGCATCTTTAAAGAGTGAGGGCCAATAATACCCCATCCTCAGAATTTTATGTGATGTTCTTTTATCAGCAAAATGCCCTCCACAAGGGCCATCATGACAGAGTTATATGAAAACAATGTAACAACCAATAAAGCAGAGTTTCAGCAAGACAGAGTTCAGTAAAGTAGTGTTTCAACAAAACAGATTTTAATCAAGGCATGAACAGAAATAACACTAACACACTACAAAGCTAATGGGTGAATCTTGTGAAGAAGGTGGACCCTCCCTTCTCACAATATTCCCCTGAAATGAGAGGAACTAGAGAGAAATGCTCAGAACAATCTTTTATTCATCTGTCAACTGTATCATGTTACAATGTCTGAAGTAAAACACATCCCTCTCTGTAAATCCTTTCTTAGCCAAAAAGAAGGTCCTCTCTAATGATGATTTCCTCTTATTTAAAGAGGAGAATCCCCTCGATACAATTTTGATCATCAAATTACATGTGTGCATCTGAATCCTATTCTTAGTCAGATAAAATCTCTATACTGGAGTAAGATATCCTGGTCTCCCGTAACAGAATGCTATTACAATAGTTGAAAAGGTGTTGAGTGAGGTGTTGTTGTTGCGGCTGGAGTAACAACTTCCTTATTTATCTTCTTGTTACTGTTGTTGTATGTTGTTTCAGCATCGCAAATCGCGGGCTATTTCAGAAACGGGATTTACGTTCTGACTGTTTCAGCAACGTGGTCTCACGTAGCAGCGATGGTTAATTCTGGCTCAAGGTGAGATTGTTGTGGTCAGTGTAACAGCTTTGGAATTGTTGTTTCAGCATCGTAGATCACAGAGAGTATAACATCTTCTTCTGTGTGAGTTGTTGTTTCAACATCGTAGACCACAGAGAGTGTAACAACTTCTTCCTATGTGAGTTGTTGTTTCATCATCGTAGACCATGGACTATTTCAACCACGGGGTTTGCGTGCTTTTGACTATATCAGCAACGAGCCTTTAAACAACAATGATCATCTGCAGTCCGAACTGTTTCAACACTTATATATTTCTGATCAACGGTTAAGTATGAGAGTAATGTAAAATTATATGCAAAACAAATTAAACATATAGTAAAGAGAAGATACATTATATACCTTTGGAAAGATAGGGTAAGGTGGTAATGTGAGTTTAAATGTGAGTGAAAAAAGGATGTAATCGTAGCAAAAAGTGTGAGAAAAAAGGTACATTATAGGGTCCTAACAACACCAACTTCCTTTGTTTTCCAGTTGCAACTGGAAGGAGGCTCCAACCCCCTAGTTTCTCAAGCTACAACCTGAGGGAAGCTCCAACTCCCCAATTCTCTGGCTACAACCAGAAGGGGGCTACAAACCTCAATGTTCTCTGGCTACAACTGGAAGGTGGCTACAACCACCTGTCCTTGCCCCGTCTTGCCAACCTAAAGTAGAAGTAGAATGATGGAACCACTGTCACACTATCATTGTGAGATATACCATTGTAAACCTATACCAATAAATCTGAACCATGCATCAACCATGCATCAACCTATACCTCAACCTGTAATCAACCTGTACCATAAACAAGTGCATCAACCATGCACCAACCTGTAATCAACTTGTACCATAAACAAGTTCATCCAACCATGTACCAATTATGTACCAATCATGTGTCAACTACTCATCAACTATGACTCATCAATATGTACCAACATTATCAACTATACACCTCATGTATGTGCACCAACTCATCAACTACTTGTCTCAACCATGTACTCAACATGTACCGCAACCAGAAGCCCTCATCAATTTCATCATACAAATCTAATTTGTAGCTCTGTAATAGACTTGGTGTATATGATCACATTCCTGCAAACCTTCCTTGACATTAAAAACAAGAGACTATCATTTTAATCAAACTTTTCTTTAGTCTCACATTCCTAGTTTTGGATTAGTCAACAACCCTAACTTGAAGTAATCATAACTTTTAACATGTAATGTATAAAGATATGAAAATGATATACAATGTTCTTCAGTGTTTATTATGAAATTATTCCAAGTGTCACTACTTGGAACCTCTCAGAAAAGGAGTTATAGCAAAAATGGCATACCTTGCTGAATTCTGGCTTATTCTAGAGAGAGACCTTGTAGAGCGTTCCCCGCAAAAAATATTTGATGCATTCATATAAAACTATTAAAAAACATAATACAGAATGTACCCTAACCAACACATTTTGTCTCACTGAATTTGGATCTGTTATGAAGAAGTTATGACGTTTTTACCTGAAACATCTGATTTTGACTAGTTTCAGGACAGGCCACAAACCCTATTTTACACGGAGTGTAACTCCCAAAATACAACGACCCACAAGATTATTTTTTTACCACACATACCTGGAAATGTTTTCTCACTTTCAAATCAATTTCAAGGTATGAATCATTATAGAAAAAAATTTATAGCGAAAATGGTGAGATGACCTGTAAATAACATACCTTAGAAAGCATAATCAAAAGAATTTATCCTTCCTTTCATTTCGGCCTTCTTTTCTTCACCTTCACTTAGAATTCTGGTTTAGATATCCTTGGTTACCTCAGACACATATAGATATTCAATATTCTCAAGTGTATTTCAAATGAGAGAGCCTTGCCTCTTATTTATACTCTTCAAGTAGCTTCCTTAAAAACATCTTCTAGGTCACTTGGCCCACTTTCCTTATTTTAGGGTTGGGTCCACTTCTAATTTCTCCATTAAATTTATTATTGAAATAATTTTTTTTGCATTCACTTAAATTATAATACACTCATCACTTCACTTTATTATTTACCTTTTAAAATCTCTTAAACCACTTTGACTACTTTGACCTTTTGGGGCTTCTAGATGACATATGAGGGTCCTCCAATTTCGTAAGGCCATAAATCTCAAACTGTGAGGAGCTATGTGAAATTCTACATACCACCATAAATGGAGTGAAATGTACTATCCATATAGAATAGTAATATATGAAAATATATCATAACTCATATTGGTACCCATCAAACAAACTTGGGTCCATTACCCAAACCTGAGGTCTCCAACTTCTCATGGCCATAACTCTCTAACCATGAGGAATTATGTGACGTTCCACATACCACCGGAAATGACATGAAAAGAACTATCCATCTAGGATAGTTTTCTGACAAATTCACTTTCCTTCATCTCATTATTCCACAATTAATCATGGGTTCCCTTACTCCACAAAGCGTCTTCCCGTGAGGGCTTTCACCATAAGGGGACCACTTTGGAGTTCATCCATATTTGCTTCGTATCAACCATGAAAAAACAATAATGAGTCATAGTTACATCAAACAATATTGGGTCCATTACCCAAACCTTTGTGCTACGACGCTTTCTTCAAGGGTTGGCATCAATGAAAACCAACCTTAATCAACAATCTCCCCCTTTGGCATTGATGGCAACACTCTGATGCAATACTGAAATCATATCACTCATGCTCCCCCTGGAACCATGCCTCTATCCTCTGCATCTGATAAATCTTCTCCTCCTGGAACCATGCCTCTATCTTCTACATCTGATAAATCTCTCCCCCTTTGTCATCAATGGCAAAGGTATCTTTCCATATGGGGCTACTCCCCCTGATAGATTGTCCTCTTATGGTGCTTCTTCGTGTACATCTAAGACATATAAGATAAGCATTCAAAACGCATTCATTTTTGGAGTAGAAATAACTCCAAGTCTTTGGCAAAGATATTCAAAGGCTTCCCGTGGAAGTGCTTTTGTAAAGATGTCTGCCACTTGTTCTTTTGTGCCGACATACTCAACTCTGATGTTCTTTTCTGGAACCTGTTCTCGTAGAAAGTGATACTTGATTGGAATGTGCTTTGTCTTGGAGTGCATCACCCAGTTTTTTTAGATATTGATGGAACTTGTATTATCACAATATATTGGAATGGGATCATCATACTCAACCTATATATCTATCAAAGTTTGTTTCATCCAAAGAACTTGTGTACAACATGTTGCTACTGCAATATACTCTGCCTCGGTTGTAGATAGAGATATCGATGATTGTTTCTTTCTTAGCCATGATACCAAACACTCACCTAAGTAGAACGCTTCTCCACTGGTGTTTCGTCGATCATCAATACAACCTGCCCAATCCGCATCTGTGTAGGAAATAAGTGATAGATATTTTCCTTTTGGATACCTTAATCCAAACTCTTCAGTTCCTTTGAGATATTTGAAGATCCTCTTTACTGCTAATGCATGTGATTACTTTGGTGCAGCTTGAAATCATGCCACCTATCCAACTGCCTGCATTACATCTGGTCTGGATGTTGTCACATATAGTAGGTTGCCAATCATTGACCTATATTGCCTCTGATCTATAGACTTTGAATCATCGTCTTTGCTCAACTTACAACTGGTTTGCATGGGAGTGATAACTTGTTTTCAATCTTCCATTCCGAACCTCTTTAGCATTTCTCTGATATACTTGGTTTCAGAAATAAAAATTCCTTGGTTTCTTTGACGTATCTGAAGTCCCAGAAAGAAGGATAGTTCTCCAAGTAATGACATTTCAAATTCATTTTGCATGTCTTTTGCATATTTCTGGCTTAACCTGTCATCATCACTACCAAAAATAATATCATCAACATAAACTTCAATTAATAAAATATTACCTTGACTTACCTTGATGTAGAGGTTGTTGTCTGCACTTCCTTTTCTGAACCCTGCCTGCTGCAGATACTTATCCAGTCTGGAGTACCATGCTCTAGAAGCCTATTTTAGACCATACAAGGCCTTCTTTAATTTAAACACATAGTTTGTGTTCTCTGACAACTGAAATCCTTCTGGTTGTTCAATGTAGAATTCTTCTTCAAGTTCCCCATTCAAAAAAGTTGATTTTATGCCCATCTGATATACTTTAACATTTTTGGAGCATGCATAAACTAAAAGAAAATGGATTGCTTCCATTCTGGCAACTGGGGCAAATGTCTCTTCAAAATTGATTCCTTCAATCTGTGCATATCATTTACATACCAATCTAGATTTGTTCCTTGTAACCTGTCCATCTTAATTCAATTTATTACTGAAAACCCATTTTGTGCCGATCACATTCTTATTCTTTGGTCTTGGAACCAATTCCCAAGTGTCATTTTTCTCTATTTGATCCAATTCTTCATCCATGGCCTTATTCCAAAATTCATCCTTGTTGGCTT
>ML783601.1:587183-604629 GCA_009831015.1 Picea engelmannii
TCACTTTATTATTTACCTTTTAAAATCTCTTAAACCACTTTGACTACTTTGACCTTTTGGGGCTTCTAGATGACATATGAGGGTCCTCCAATTTCGTAAGGCCATAACTCTCAAAACGTGAGGATTTATATGACGTTATACATACCACCAGAAATGGAATGACATGTACTATCTATATAGAATATTATTATCTGATAATATATCATAACTCATACCATTACCCATCAAACAAACTTGGGTCCATTACCCAAACCTGGGGTCTCCAACTTCTCATGGTCATAACTCTCTAACCATGAGGAATTATGTGACATTCCACAGACCACCGGAAATGACATGAAAAGAAATATCCATCTAGGATATATTCTCTGGCAAATTCACTTTCCTTCATCTCATTATTCCACAATTAAGCATGGGTTCTCTTACTCCACAAAGCGTCTTCCCGTGAGGGCTTTCACCATTAGAGGACCACTTTGGAGTTCATCCATATTTACTTCTTATCAACCATGAAAAAACAATAATGAGTCCTATTTACATCAAACAATATTGGGTCCATTACCCAAACCTTTGTGCTACGGGGATTTCTTCAAGGGTTGACATCAATGACAACCAACCTTAATCAAAAAATCTTCTATTCACTACCATAGTCTATCCATATTTTTGAGGGTGATATGTTGAACTAAAATAAAAATTTGTCCCCATATTCTTTCACAAAGTCCTCCAAAAGTGTCCCACAAATTTTGTGTCTCTATCTGAGACTATACTCCTAGGAAATCCATGCAATCTCACAATCTCTTTGAAAAAAAAGTTTGTTATGTGAGTAGCATCACTGGTTTTATGACATGGTATAAAATGTGCCATCTTTGAAAACCTGTCAACAACCACAAAGATTGAATCATTTCCCCTCTAGGTTCTTGGAAATCCCAGAAAAAAATCCATACTTATAGCATCCCATGGCATGTTTGGAATATGAAATGGTTGATACAATCCCATGTTTTGTTGATTTCCTTTATCACACTGGAAAATTCAACATTTTTCGACAAACTTCTTCAAATTAGACCTCATGCCTGGCCAATAGTATGAAGAACTTAATTGTGCATATGTTTTATCATGGACAAAATGTCCAGCCAATCCTCCACTATGTTTTTCCTTGAGCAAATTGTCCCGCATTAAGCATCTTGGAATACACAATTGGCTTCCTTTGAAAAACAATCCTTCTTGGATTATGTACTCCATCCATTGGCTTCTATCCCAAGTTTCATAAGTTTGTTTGAAATTTGAGTTTTCCTAGTACATCTCCTTGAGGTGTTCAAATACCAAAGTCTCCACCTGGAATTCCTGCAAGTTTAAACATCTCCTGCTCAAAGCATATGCAACTTTCTTACAACCCCCACTAATATTCTTAATAACAAAAGTAAAATTCTGCATGAATTCTACCCATTTGGCATGTCTCTAGTTCAACTTCTCTTGTCTGGTTATGAAATGCAAAGCATGATTTTCAGTATAAACTATTTTGGTATAAGATAATGTCTCCAATTTTTCAAATCTTGAATTATATCATAAAATTATTTGTAATATGTTGAATACTTCTTCTTAGCATCATTCAACTTCTCACTAAAATAAGAAACATGCTTATCATCCTAACTTAAAATTGCATCGATGGCCACTCCACTTGCATCACATTTGACATGGAAAGTCTTCCTAAAGTCTGGTAGAATTAATATAGGTTGTTCTGTTATCTTTTCTTTTAATAGTCTAAATGCTTTCTCGACTTCTTTCGTCCAGTCAAAATATCTATGTTCCTTCTTTATAGTATCCATTATGGGTGCACAAATACTGTTGAAACTCCTGATGAATTTTTTGTAAAAGCTTGCTAATGCATGAAAACTTCTTACTTCAAATATACTTCTTGGAGAAGGCCACTCTTTTATATCTCTCACCTTCTCTGGATCTATCTTCAACTCATTTGAAGATATTAGAAATCCCAAATACACAAGTTATATCTTCATAAAAGACCACTTTTTCAAATTTACTAACAACGTTTCATGCTACAGTCTCCTCAACACCATCTTCAATTGTCTTAAATGCTCCTCCTCAATCTTACTATAAACTAGGATATCATCTAAATAAACAGTCACAAATTTTCCAATAAAATCTTTGAACACTTCATTCATTAACCTCATGAATGTACTTGGAGAATTTGTTAGACCAAATGGCATAACAAGCCACTCACACATCCATTCATTTGTTTTGAATGTTTTCTTCCATTCATACCCCTCTCTCTTGAAAAAATAACCATCTGATGATAACCACTTTTCAATTTCTATCTTGGAAAAATAATTGGCCCCACTCAAACAATCCATTAAATCATCCATTCTGGGTAAATTAAATCTATACCTGATAGATATCTTGATGATGGCTCTGGAATCTTGCACATTCTCCAACCTCCATCCTTCTTTGGACTCAACACAGTTGGTACTACACACGGACTCAAAATTTCTTTGATCAGTCCTTTATCCAACAACTCTTGGACCTGCTCCTTTACCTCTTCATTCTCTTGAGGGTTCAATCTATATGATGTTTTTTTCGGTAAACTTTCTCCCGGAATATGGTCAATATGGTGACGAATACTCCTGATGGGTAGTAAAGTATGAGGAAACTCATCCAACACAATGTAAACAAACTCATACAACAATTCATGAACTTCCACAAGAAAATCATTCATAGAAGTATTTAATTTAAGGATGACTCTTGTCTTACCTATAACAACAAACTACATTTCTTGATCTTTCTTAACTTCTTTCAAGAGATCCTTCCCACTCATGAGAATTATACTTGGACTAGCCTCCTCTTTGAATCCATTTTATTCAAGTGGCAACAATATATGCTTACACCCATTTCTCTCAAGTGTATAAGTATTATTCCTCCCATCATGTATGAAATTGTTGTCATACTTCCAAGGCCTCCTAAACAAAACATGACAAACATCCATAGGAATGACATCACATAAAACTTCATCCTTATAACTACCAATTTTAAATTCAACTTTACATTGTCTACTTACCATGACTTGATGTTATTTCTGCAACCACAACATCCTATATGGACTCGTATGTGTTGTTGTCTCCAAATTTATCTTTTCCACCATATTCATGGATACCAAATTATCAGTGTTCCCATTATCTATCATCACCTTGCATACTTTTTTCTTAGTCTTACAAGCAATTCTGAATAAATTGTTTCTTTGGGATAGTTCTCGCACCTATGTTTCTGGATTCACAAGAGATTCCCTCATCATGAGCGATATTCCCTCTTCATATGCTTATACTTTCATATCATTCTCCACATTCCTCTTTCGTGCCTCAGAAATGTGAGCTTCTCTAACCCCTTCATTCTTATTTCCAGGGCATTCCCAAGACATGTGCCCTTTTTTTCCACAAGCATAACACTTAACTTCTTCTCCTCTGCCTCTTCCTCTACCTCTTGGAAAATGTCTCCTTCCTCTAGAGTCTCCTCCTCTATAATTTCCTCCTCTATTCATCTGACTATTAGATTTTCCATCTTCTTCCCTTGATTTTTGGAACTTTTCTCTGGTGGTTCCTTTTCCTCTATTAGGACTCTTTCCCCTATTCTTATGGATTTGCTTCCTCACCAAATTTTCTTCTACTTTTAGGGATACCTGATAAGAATCTTCTATAGTCCTCATTGTTACTAGACTAATCTCATCCTGGATTTCATACCTCAACCCATTGATATATCTAGCAACTTTCTCTTCATCATTTTCCCTATGTCCTGCTCTTATATTCAACTTATATAATTATTCAGTATATTCTTTACTGACATACCGTTTTGTCTTAGATTATGCAACCTTATAAACAGATTCAATTGATAATCCTTGGGTATGAATTTATCCTTAATCTTAGCTACCATTATGTCCCAACTTTTAATCTTGGACTTACCTTTTCTCCTTTTGTCAGCTTGCAACTCATCCCACCATAAAGTTGCATGTCCCCTCAAATTGGTCACAACATGCTTCACTTTCTTCTCATCATCAATAACCTCGTAATCAAAGTATTTTTCTAAAATACTTATCCATTCAAGAAACTCTTATGCATTCAAATTACCTTCATATATTGGGACTTCCATCTTTTCTTTGGTTCCCATCTTGACAAAAAATCTTAGTAATTGTTCCTCTGTTGTGCCTCCTCATGCAACTTCTTCTTATTCTTCTTGTTCTTCTAGGTTTTCTCTCTCAGCATCACTAACATCACCATCTTTTGGTGCCCTTATTTGTGTTGTTTCCATGGAATATAACCTTACTCGAAGATGTCTCAATTCCTCCTCCATAGCCGAGTTTGCTACAGGTATCTCCCTTCGTCTCCTCAGTGGCATGGTTCCAAATATTTCTTCTCACATAGCTTATTCATGATCTGATACCACCTAATGCATCCCCCTATGGGCCTACTGTTATAACCCTAATTTTCACCAGACATGCTTACCTGGCATCAGGCCATCTCAGATTCCTTCTTTGCCAAAACACTGCTAAAATACTCTTCTTAAAAGACCCTTTTCTAAAGGCACACGTGCCTTGCTCCATTGTTTCACGCGTGTACATGCTAGCTGACCCAATAAATCCCGCGTTTACCTACAAAAGAATGGAAAAAGGAAAGTTGTTGACGGAACACACAGCTTTGGGTAAGTTAACTAAACCTTTCGGCCATGCATGGCTCGTCACTCAAAAAATACCTAGCTTCTTCTAGCCTATAAAAGAAGGGTTAGGGGTCCCATTTGAAAGGAGCAGAATCACAGTATAGAAACTATACCCGATTGAGCATTCCCTTTATCCCAACCTTTAGCCCTCCTTGTGCAAAGAGAAGTATAGAGAAAAGCAGTTGGAAGACAGTGGAAGAAGAGCCCAGGACCAGGATCGAGGAGAAGTAGCTGACTTTATCATTGTAAGGTATCATTGTGAAGTTAATAAAAGAATTTATTTTTCCGTCCCACCATATGAGATTGTCATTATTAGAATATTGATTGTATGATTGATTAAATATCTAACCCATTAGTTCATAGATCAAATGCATGTGGAGTTATTTGTTTGTCTTTAGTGAATGTAGGTTAGCATTGGGAGGAGAGTTGCAGTCAAAGAACGACCAAGCACAAAAAGGGATTGACATCACACATGAAAAATAAGGTACGTCAACTTAATCTCTTGAGCCTTGTATTTACATATGAGTAATGGGGTTTAGGCATCGGATGATGGTAAAAAGTAAGAATCTTTAGGTCATTTTTGCATGCATGATAAGACCCTTAGTGGTAGCCCATAGAAGGGATTACCCATGCCCTACCTTCCCACAACCCGCGTGTGCACGCTAGCTGAAGAAGTGTCAGTCGCGTGTATGATTCCAGAAAAATTATTTTAGAGAGGAAGTCACCCTCTCCCCTGTTAGAAACAATCCTTCTCAGGGGTTTTCTGGAACTCTTTCTAGTCTTGGTTGTTTGCAGTCTATAGCTTAGGTTTCACCTTAGATTGTTATGTTCTATGAATTTTTCCTTGAATGGTTTTCTTTTCTCTGTTAAAGTAAGTGTCTAAGTCTTCAAGAGATCCTGGTTCTCGGTACCAGTAGTCTCTGCCTGGGCTATATTGTTTGGACTTTTATTCGTCTTAGAGTTTCAGAGATACATGCGGCCTATATAAGGCCAGCACATGTGTACACGCACACTGAATTTACACAGCTAGCGTGAAAATGCTTGTTGTTGAACTGTCAACAAGTGTGCCTATGGAGAAATTTTTTGTTTAAGGTGAGGCAGTCATCATTTCCTTTGAGTCTCAGGTTTTTGGGTCTCTATCATAGAAGTCAGTAACTTAGGTTTGATCACAACAATAGCTTTTTTTTTCATCAAAATTTTTTCCTCAAAATTTTCTTTTGTTGTGGGTGGGAAATCCCTCCTACGGACTAGCACTAAGGATTTTATCATGCATGCAGAAATGACCTAAAGATTCTTACTTTTTATCATCATCCCATGCCTAAACCCCATTACTCATATGTAAATACAAGGCTCAAGAGATTAAGTTGACGTACCTTATTTTTCGTGTTTGATGTCGATCCCTTTTCGCGCTTGGTCGTTCTTTGACTGCAACTCTCCTCCCCATGCTAACCTGCATTCACTAAAGACAAACAGAGAACTCCACATGTATTTGATCTATGAACTAACGGGTTAGAGATTTAATAAATCATACAATCAATATTCCAATAATGACAATCTCATATGGCGGGACGGGAAAATCAATTCTTTTATTAACTTCACAATGATACCTTACAATGATAAAGTCAGCTACTGCTCCTCGATCCTGGTCCTGGGCTCTTCTTCCACTGTCTTCCAACTGCTTTTCTCTATACTTCTTTTTGCACAAGGATGGCTAAAGGTTGGGACAAAGGGAATGCTCAATCGGGTATATCTTTTCTAATATGATTCTCCTCCTTTCAAATGGGACCCCTAACCCTTCTTTTATAGGCTAGAAGAAGCTAGGTATTTGGTCAAGTGACCGACCATGCATGGCCAAAAGGTTTAGTTAACTTGACCAAAGTTGTGTGTTCTGTCAGTAACTTTCCTTTTTCCATTCTTTTGTAGGTACACGGGGGTTGTCTTGGGTCAAATAGCGTGTACACGCATGTAGTAATGGAGCAGGGTGTGTGGGCCTTTATAAAAGGGGTTCTTAAGAAGAGTTGTTCAGTAGTTTTTTGGCAAAGAAGGAATCTGAGATGGCTTGATGCCAGGTAAGCATGTCTGGTGAAAATTAGGGTTATAACACCTATGTGACCTCCCAGTCTAGGATCAAACTACACAGGAGTTGAAGTGGGTCTCAAGATCCCACTGACCCCTACACTTAAGTTACCCACATTCTTCACAATATACACTTGCGCAAAATTTAAATTCACGAAGGTTCCTTTGGTCTTGAAAAACCAAGCATGTGACTATGGCTTGTGACTAAGCCTTTGGAAAAATGGATATTCGACGCTCTGAGACTTCAAGCTTCGGGAGTTTCCCCTCTCCAACAAAAATCAACTCACTTTCCTCAAATAGCCGAACCATCGAACTCACGAAGAGTCCAAGGATCAATGGTATGTACTCCTTCACTACATCAACAATCCATATTTTCTCTAGGACCTCGAAGGTTCAGGAGATTATTCACCCCATGCAACAATGACCAAACTTCCCCAGAGTTTCGAATCACCAAATCAATCAGGGATCCAACAACTCGCACTCACCCAAAAATCTACAATGGATATTCTCTCCATGACATTAGAGCTTCAGTGCTCTAGGCCTACCTTGCAACAAACAACTTAGAAACTATCGGAGCAGCGAAGTCCAAAGGAATTATCACTTAATGACTTTGCTCCTTCTCCCTATCAAACAACTGTGAGGGATTCCAAATTCTTCCTACCAAATCTCATTTTTTCAACCTTAAGAAAAGGGATTCTCCTCTTAGGGACTTACACTCACTATCCCTCCTTGATCTTCGTCACTTAAATGACTTGAATTCTAGTGCACACTTTGTGCTTCTCTCCTGAGCTTGGGACTTCGAAAACTCACCTACGCACTCCTTGTGCTAAATCTCTTGAACTTTTTCAACACTTAGCAAAGTGTTGTCTTTGTGCACTCCTTGCAATATGTCTCCCCTTTGAGATTTTGCACTTCTCTGAGTGTAGGCACACTCCTTGCACTTTTTCTATGAAAACTTGCACTATCTCTCTTGAGCTTCTGAACCTGTAAATGGTTTGGCCTCCACACTCCTTGTGTTGGCACTGTGCACTCCTTGCATTATGATTGTCACAACAGAAACAATTTAAACTTATAACTAAATTAAGGACTCATTCAATAAAACATTTAGATGCACACACACAAACATAGAGATAACAACATAACATTTATCCAGTTTCACAGAGATAAACAAACTCACCGTCTCAGAAATGTGTGAGCAATTCTCTTCTTCTATATTTCCTCAACAACAATTTTACAAAGGTTTGAATTATCTTCTGCAACAACCTCTTCTAGGCATAGAATACATTTATTTATACATGAAGGGGATTCTTAAGCCTTCCCTCCTGACTATTATAGTTCTTTCATATCACAATTAAAATATTCCTACCACTAATTTGATTACAATAAATGAACAATTATAATTCAGATATGAGTCGAGGCTAAAAATCTATACAATCCTACATGAATTAAAGTTAATTACATTATCTAGGAGCATATTCAATGGTTGTAGCTTGAAGATCTCATGGGATCTTTGTTGGAGTTACTTCACACACACCTAGGATTTATTTTTCCTAATGTTTTTCCTTGTTTATTAGTCATTATTAGTCATTTATCCAGTCTCCTATTTTTTAGGAGAGAATATTCCACCTGGAGAATATTATCTTCAGTTGACACTTCAGTTTGACTAGTTGAGTTGAGTCTAGATGCTGCATTGGTTTTATCACCATGCAAAATTGGGATCATCGCCATGATAATGTAGACTTTCCTTGGGATCATCACCAAACTGGTGCATTACCCTTGATTCGTTGATCTACTCCTCACTACACTATGTTCAGACAGTTAGCCGAAGACTGGTTGATTAGTTAACTCAGCTAGGTGGAAGTTCACTCCCGTAACTACCTAAGAGACTAGGCTAGGTGGCAGTTCACTCCCTTAACTATTGGTGTGTGTCCAAATCACTCTAGACCACAACTATGGTGCATTGGTTCTCCTCCAGTGCACATTCATTGAGTTATACAAAGTATATCATGTGTGAATTATTCATTATTCATTACGATTAATAAGAATTCTTCCATTCTTTCTCTCCTTGTTCTTCTTTCTCAAATTCTCTTTGAAAATGTGTGTATTATTTTCTAGCTAGATCTATTATATGCAGGTTCAACAAATTTACATGGTATCAGATCCGGTGGACATCTAAGCAAAAGCTACGCCAAAACATTTTGCAGGTACAAAAGATTGAAGATAGTGGAAAGATGGATATCCAAAAAGAATTCATTCTTACACCTTAAAACTACTTTGCGTGGAAAGAGAAAATAGCCATACATCTCCAAACCAGAGGATTGTACAGGTTAACCTTGAATATAAATACAGAAAGGACATTATCCATAGAAAAATCCAAGTATTTAAATCGAATGGATGAAGTACTCATAACAATTTGCAGTCTTATTTCTCCTGATCTTCTTGTAAGACTCCCAATGAAGCCTGGACCACCTTGGCAGGGATCTTTGGAAAATAGGATGAGATGAGGGGACACATTCTATAGGTGGAATTTATCACATTGGATCCAAAAATATTCGACAATATCCAAGATTTCTTTACAAAATTCAAGGATTTACTGTCGCAACTCAAATCTTGCGGGGTTGATAAATCTAAGGAGGGGAAACAAATGGATCTCACCATTCTCTCCAAACTTGGTCCTGGATTATCTGTGTTTGCATCCACATTCCATTCAGTTAGATTCGCCTCTAGATCCACCTAGAAGATGCCTTCTCTTGAGGACTTTATTGAATCCATGACACAAGAGAAAACCATGCTCATCAACATGGGAAAAATCAAAGGCCCAAAGGCGCATGCACTCACTGTGAAATATGGAAGCCATAAATATCATAAATATAAATATAAATACAAAAGGAAATCTCATGAACATATGAATAAGGAAGGGTACACAAAACTCTTCATTGATGCCTTCGGATCCAAAGGGGAAAAGGGAAGAAAAGGGGAGAAACGAACGTACTGTCACAAAGGATTCCATCAGGTATCCGCATGCATGCAAAAATAAATATATCTAATGCCTAAAATAGTTCAACAAAACAAACTTGGAGATCACATCCTAGAGGGTGGCAAGAAGAATATGTTAGAAGATTAGAATCCCAAGAAATGCAATTCTAGCCATGCCTTGATTTCCATCAACTCCTCTCCCGATGCATGGATCGTAGATTCAAGAGAATCACATCACATGGATGACTAAAAAGAAGTATATTATTCATTGGATGCATGAAAAGGTCCTCCTATTCTGATGGGGAACAACTCTTTTGTCTAAGTCACCGACAAAGGAAGGATTGAACTCACCAACGGAATCTTCGAGAATGTGGTGCATGTTCCCAAGCTTCCCATCAACCTTCTCTCCATGTATCAAATGATGAATTACGACACTAGAAATAAATTCATATTCACACCAAATTTTATGGACATCTATGACATGCAAACCAACTCTAGGGTTGTTACCGGTGAGGTAAATCATCAGCCTAGATTGTATACATTTTTTGAATTCAATGAACCTGATTTTGCTTTACTGCTTACTCATGTTGATGAAAGTAGTAGGATATGGAACAAAAGGCTTGGACATTTTAATTTTAGATACATCCAACAACTTAGAAAGAAAATATTGCTCGATGGTCTACCAGACATCCATTTCTCCAAGGGAGTATGTGAGAGGTGTGTTCTCAGAAAACATCCTCAAGAGAAATTCGACAAAGAAAAGTCTCAGATATATTTTGCACCTTTAGATCTGATCCAAATTGAACTTATGGGTCCTTTTCCACATCCATATATCAACAAAGAGAGGTTTTTTCTCATTTTTGTTGATGATTTCTCATGTTTTACATGGATTTACTTTCTCAGGAAAAAATCTGAGGTCTTTCAACACCTCAAAGATTTAAAAGACATAGTTGAGACACAGTCCAAAAAGAAGATCAAATTCCTCTAAAATTATAACGGGGGAGATTATGTCAATCATGACATCCATAATCTTTTCCACGAGGCAAGGATTTAGTTGCAACACACAAATTCCTATACTCCACAACAAAACAGAGTTGTTGAGCAGAAAAACAGATTTCTAAAGGAGATGGCATATTGCATGCTACATGCAAAGTCACTACCACAGAGACTATGGGCTGAAGCACATAATTGTAAAACATACATCCAAAACAGGTCTCCCCATAGATATTTCAAGGATAAGACCCCCCAGGAGGCTTGGAAAGGCCTCAAATCGGAAGTGACCCACTTTCATATTTTCGGTTCACGTGCATGGGCTTGGATTCCCTCTGAAAAGAGGAAGGCACTTGATCCATAGAGCATTGAGTGTATTTTTGTTGGATACACTGACGATGTGAAGGAATATAGGATTATTGATATTTCCTCGAACCGGCTCATCATTGAGCATAGTTTCGAATTCGAGGAAAGTGTCTCACATGTACCTCAGCAGCCGCATGGAGACACCTTCATCCTTCCACCTGTCCGAGATGATGAGCATGCACATGGAGAATCTTCTTCAGATCAGAGTTATGATTTAGAGGACTTAGATGATTCAGATATAGTGTGAGTACAATCATATGAAGAGTCAGAGAATCCATATGCAGTTGCAGAGCCAGAGAAGAGGCCCAAGTGGGCACATACTACTCTTCAGGATGCAGGGGATCTCGTTGGTGATCCAGCCGATACTAGGAGGACTCGATCGGATTTTGAGGATCCCCTTGTTGCACTTACTTCCACTAAACTGTTTCCCTCCAAGCATATTTTCTTGGTTCAGTCTTCAGATCCACAGTATTATGGCGAGGCTGCTAGAAATCCATTTTGGGAATATTCCATGCAGGGGGAGTACAACTCCCTCCTCGAGAACCATACTTGGGATATGGTTCCCCTTCCTTATGGAAGGAAAATTTTCAGATGTAGATGGGTCTACAAGACCAAGAGTGCATCATATGGACAGATTAGTAGATACAAAGCCAGATTTGTTTCCAAAGGATTTCAACTGGTGCATGGTATTGACTATGATGAGACCTTCACTCTAGTAGCAAAGATGGATTCCATGGAATTGGCACTTTCCACTACGGCATCCAAGGGATGGGAATTCCATCAGATGGATGTGCATAATGCATTTCTTCATGGTGATCTCTTTGAGGATATCTATATGGAGAATCCCCAGGGATTTATGCAGGACTCATCATTGGTCTGTCGATTGAAGAAGTTCCTTTATGGCCTCAATCAAGCTCCGAGGGAATGGTTTACCAAGATGGACTCCTACCTGTTTTCATATAAATTTGTACGTTGTAAATAATACCTGAATGTCTACATGCTCAGGATGGTTGATTCACTTCTACTCTTAGTTTTGTATGTTGATAATTTTTTGATCACCGGTTCCTTGACGTGAATTATTGTTGCAGTCAAGAGGATTCTACATGACAGGTTTTTGAGGATGGAAATGGCTCTTCTACACTTCTTCCTTGGAATCAAGATCAGTCAGTATGCATCAGGCATCAAACTGTCTCAGGCCAAGTATGAATGACATCTCCTTGAGAGATTTCACATGAAAGACTACAAGTCTGCTCCGACTCCTTTCCTATCAGGAGTCAAACTTGAGGATGGAGGGGAGACTCCACTGGTTGACAGCACACTATAGAGATAGATAGTGGGGATCTTGTTGTATCTCACACACTCCATACTAGACCTCTCCTATGTAGTTGGTGTAGTTTCCAGGTTCATGAAGGAGCCGCATGAGCTACATTGGAAGGCTACAAAGCGTATCATTCGATACATACAGGGCACCATCACCTTTGGGATTCATTATGCAACAAACTCTACATTAGATATCATCGGGTTTACTGATTTTGACTGGGCTGGAGATAGCACTGATCACAAGTCCACATATGGTTACTCACTCAGTCTTGGTTCCGATCCTATCTGTTGGTCAATCAAGAAGCAAGTTTTCATTTTTTTATCTTCAGTCGAGGAAGAGTACAAAGGCATGGTTAACATAACCATTCAAGCTATGTGGCTACAACATTTTCTCACTAGGTTGGGCATTTAGTTTTATTTGTCGATCATCATCTGGTGTGACAACTAGAGAACTTTGAAGTTCTACAGAGATCCAGTTTAAAGGGAGCGAACGAAGAACATCGAGATCCACATTCACTACATCCAGGACTTAGTACACGAGGGGATCATCGACCTACAATTTTTTCCTTCAGCAGAATAGACGACAAACATCTTCACCAAGACCTTCACTGAGCAGAATTTACATTCTCTGTGAATTCATCTTGGAGTGAAGGAAATAGCTTCCTAGAAATTGTTTTTCTTCTTCTTACATACATTGTACCTTGATGGGGGGGTTTCCCATGAGTTTTTCCCTCTTTTGTCACTTTATTCCAATGTATCTTTTGTATTTGGGTACCTAACATGGCCTCGTTGTCGGGACCCATTCTTTATTTTCACCATAGTGATGTTCAGGGGGGGGGTGTTGGAGTTACTTCATACACAACTAGGATTTATTTTTCCTCGGGTTTTTCCTTGTTTATTAGTCATTATTAGTCATCTATCCAGTCTCCTATTTTTTAGGAGAGAATATTCCACCTGGAGAATATTCTGTTCATTTGACACTTCAGTTTGACTAGTTGATGAGTCTAGATGTTGCATTTGCTTTATAACCATGTAACATTGGGATCATCACCATGCTAATGTGCACTTACCTTGGGATCTGTTAGCACTCTGTAATTTGCCCAAGGCTGTGGAGGCAGTCATAGAGGCAACATAAAAACCACTTTGAGTCTTGGATCTAGACCTCCAAGACTTAGAGAGGGATCTCTCTATCTGATATAGCTTTGTTGGAAATAAGATATTAGGCTAGTTATGCAGAACATGGGTTTGTTTATGGATTTGGTATGTTTGGGAGATCGAAAACATGAATTTTCATTGGGCCATGGGGTCTACCTTTCTAAAAATGGATCTATCTCAGATGTAAAAGATTGTCTCTACAGGGAAAGATAGCAAGACTACTAGATCAAATTGAATTAAATGCAAGTGGAGGAGAGGAAAATAAGGGCAAATCCATCAATCATAGGAGCACCTAAGAATTCCTATGCTCAACTTCAGACGAAAACATGCAGATCATTAAAAGACCAAAAACAGAGTGCAAAAAACAAGTTATGTTCTTAATATTTCTTTCAATGATTAGATCAGGGAAAAACATGAATGGATTAACAGAGCAATAAAACAGTTACTCAGAGAAAAACATCACCAAGGAGTTGTTGGCAGCCAATTCATTTTTTTAATTGCTCTAAAAAAAGCTACCTACACCTCTTGTCTTCTAAACGACAAATCATCATCGCATTGTGCAACTAGACATTTGTTTCATTTTTGCGACAATTGCAATTTGGTTTCGATTCAGTTTTCACAACTGAAAGTGTGAAAACCCCTCTTTCGTTGTTTGGACTGTCGTCGTCTTTTATTAATTTTTTGAAAGGCACTTTACCATTGGTTTATCACATGACTGCAAAAGAGTCTTTCAAACTATGTCCCTTGGCCTACTCTTACTCTGATGGCGCATTTGGATTTATTGGATTAATAAGACATTGAGCATGAAAATTTATTGACTATATTTGATCCTATAAAGGTCATGATTGATTTTGGTCTTATATGCTTTGATCCTTATTTCTATGAGCTCTTGACTTACTGATTATATGAGATATTTTGTTGCAATGTTCTAAAAACTTTGAAATATAAACATTTGAATATGCAACAAATGCATTGGTAATATTATAAGTTTGATTTGATATGAAATGGCAATGGTTTGAGTTTTACAAAGGCGCATTGATTAATCTTTTGGATTTCAATTTTATAGTTTGAATCGCTGCTTGGTGCATTGTTTTGTGAATTTGATTTTACATTGAACGATCATAGTTTCAAACTATACATTGGCACGATTGGATTAACATTGGTCTAAATGTTTGTTAATATGATTGATACGATGGATCGTTGGTTAATGTTGGATTTCATGTTGGATTGAACTATACACTTGGCGCATGAATATAACATATGGTGTCGGTTCTACATTTGATGGATGGCACGTTGATATAGTTGTACACTGATTTGGGTTGGCCGATTAATGTGTTTTTAATGTGTTGATTACTGATGGAACAACGCTGTACCCAACCATTAATACACTGCATGGCGGTAGTAATCCCACCACCTTCACACGCGTTACATTGATTCATTCCCCTTTGAGCACTTGCAGCTGTTAAGCGCTATCATTTTTTCTCCTGCGTTTTGTATTGTTCAAACCAAACCCTACCATGCACAGAAGCCATGGCTCCTGTCGTAAGGGCCGAGCCCAACGGGTGCCAAGAACTACTGATGTTTGATGGCGCTTGTAGCGACTTGGAGAAATTTGGGTGGCTCCCGTAGATAAGGAAATTTGATGGTTATAACCCTATCGTGGCTCGTCAATTTGCGTTGTCATTCGATGGCTGCCGAGCCAAAATTGGAGATGTGCAACTGGAGATTAATGAACAATTTATAAGCTCGACAACTAGTCTGCCTGCTACAGGACAGAGGTGGTCAAAGAGTTGTAAATTGGAAGATGTCCCGTGGACATTGCTCTTCCAATATCGAATGGTGAAACCCTGTGACAAAGGATGGCCTGCAAAAATGTTAAAACAGCGCTGGCATGACCTGCTCATGATAATAAAGCAATTCGTTACTTGCGAGGGCAGGTACGGGTTTGTTTTCTTGTTTCACCTTCGTCTATTGATGGTTTTTATGGGTTTTGAACTCAATATTCCACACTACCTACATCGAAGTCTATTTAAGATGGCTAAAAGGTTCAAACGCAGCCTGGCCGATACTAGTCTCTTCCATTTGGGGTTAATTAAAATGATTATCGTTTACGAGTTGGGGTTACGTCGTGACAGTTGGGGTGATTTTCTCAGTCGTAATGGCTTTGAAGGGTCCAACCCACCACAGGTTGATAAGCCTATGGTGACCGAAAGCAAGCCTACCCCTGTGCCTTACAGCGTTTTTCTACCCAAACCTATACCCGACCCACCTACGAACTTTCCCATGTCTGTGACCAAACATGTCGAAGTTGCTAAGCCTACATTCAATCGGCCTAAAGCTAAAGCTAATGCTAATTCTAAAGGAAAGAAAAACGCTCGGTTAATCTCTCGCATGGCGAGAAATAAACTGAAACCCTCTGCCAATCCTGAGCCTATCGTGGTCAGTGAAGATTCTGATTCAGAGATTGAACGTTTTCTCGCAAATGAGTATCCTTACTCAGAAGGCTTGTGTGACAAACCTCCTTATGACTTTGTCAAGAAATTACCACCTTTTCTGCGGGATGATCCTAATTTTCCTGGCATTGAACTACCGCGTGGAACCCTCGGTGATTCATCGAAACCCTCTGCTACTCAATCGACTGTTCCACCATGCGATCAGTGTGGTTTATGGTTAGAGAGGTACTACTTGGACGTGCCGATGTTGCAATCCAGAATCCATGCTTTGGAAGACCAAGTGGCAAAACTCACCAGTCAGAACCTCAAAGGGAAACCCACTGACAAAAAGCAACGAACAACGGGTTCAATTCTGTTCAAGAATGTCGAGTTGGCCACAGCAATTGTCAATTCGAAATTGACATAGCCTCAGCAACCACGTTGGTATAACTTTCACTCATTTATATGGCGCATTCATAAACTCTGTGTACATTATTGACTTGCTCTGTTACATAAACATGCACTGATGTATATGATTTGATTTGTTAAATTGAATTTTGTTATCGTTTAGTTGGATTTGGTTTTGATTCTAGTAATCATATTCTGGATTTGATTGTTTAAAATTAGTTACGATTGAATGCTTAGTTGCATCTATTATAGGAAAGCCGTTTTGCATTTCAAATTTTGAAACACGATCTATCTTTTTTATTCGAATTGGTTATGATGCACATAAACGATGGTTGTTCTGTTACAATTTTATCTGAGTATGATTTTGACCAACCCGGATACGATATGGATTTTGTTTAAAAAGGGTTTTGTTTTATAGCATGAATTAATACAAATTGTAACAGTTATGTGAAGTCCAGCCAGTCAATTTGTTGTGGCCCGTTGATTAAACCGCCCCAGTTATCTTTTGAATTGGAATAACTATCAATATTCAGTTATGAATGATTATGCACAGGATGATGAATTGTTCTATAATTGGATCAGTCCCGATTTTGTTTGATTGTTGTCCAACTTATGGTTATTGATACTGTTGTCACATCCAACAATTGAAATCGATGGTGATTTCTGGTCATTACTGCTACACATATTTCGTTCTGAGTATATCGTGACAGCCTTTCTCATATTTGATTACAATAGAATGAATCTTATGCATAATCTACAGCTCGCCTATCTTTACTGATGGTTGAAACGACATGAAATCTATGTGTATTGCTACAGCTGTAGAAAATCTCTTCAATTGATATCGATTATAATTATGACTTCGATTCTGATTGTATTTGATTACTATTCTGGTCGATTATGGTTGGTGATTACGATTACATCGTATCCCATGTGACTCAAATCAATGCTTAATTTTGTTTGATACAAAACAGGCCTGTCAAAAGTTTGACCATGTTTTATGGTGACTAAAAACAGAG